>WEKY01040174.1:262007-466834 GCA_013390045.1 Picathartes gymnocephalus | reverse complement strand
TTCCTTTTTTTTTTTTTTTTAATACGATCTGACTCTGTAGGCTAAAGTTAGTTATAGCTGATATGTATTAGTGAGTGTCCTGTAGATTAAACAATTACCTAACTGGTAAAGTATTTTACGTCTTGTGATCAATGCACTCTGCTATTTTATGCCATTGATTTTCTCTCCTTGTTTACTGGTGCATATTCTCAAAACAGAGGATGTGGATGTATCTCTGACTTATCCTTTTTGGACACAGTTTTTCTTTCTGTGGCTCTTCTTGCCTGTTGGGGAGGGCCACCTTTCCAAGACACATCGGCCTGATCTGTCAAGGTCTGGTTGGTCAAGTCTGTGTGGTACCAGAGTTCTGAGCTGAACAGCAGAGACCTGTGAACAACCCACTTGTAGTGCTATCCCTGTGGTGGTCCCTTTCTGTGCCAGCTTTCTGCCCGTGCTCTGAGCCAGACTGTTGTGTCACCCGAAAGAACTGACACTAGTTTAGTCTAAAGAAGTGGCCCAGGATTTATGGTGGGTCCTATTGAAAGCTCTATAGCAAATTGCAGTTGAGTGCATTGCAACCTTTGGTCAGCAATGTCTTGCAGGCAGTTTTGATGAATGCACAGGTCAAGACAAAGACTGACTGTAGGCGAACAGCTCACGGTAGCAGAGCCTTTCATGAAGTTAGCTTATTTACAGGAGACAGATGGAAACTGCTGCCCAGGTTTGGGGAGAGGTTGGTCCAATTCCCTCTTGTGTTTCAGGATAACCGTAACTAAAAGCACGGCATCTAGCCTGAAATTTAAAACTATTGCTATTAGGTCTCTAAAGGCCCTGTGTTTTTTGAGATATAAAAAGTAGTTTTTAGCCCGAGCGGATTCTCTTGGCCTGATGACAGGGAAAGTAGGTGAAGTAATGACTTTGCCTTGACTTGGTGCTGTTGGGTATACTTAGCTCTTTCAAGCAGCCTGTGCTGTGGAAATAGTAAAACAGAGGTGGAAGGGCTTGTGGGAGGAATCACATTTAGAGCCTTCTGTTGAAAATCGCTAGCACAACTTATTTATTCCTAATAAAACACAAATTTTCCTTAATTTGAAGCTTCCTTCAGTCTTCAATACAGGATTTCCCTGCTGAAGGTTAAATGTGTGCTCAGGTTCTCGAAGCTGTATTGTTTCATGTTACTTGGGTTTCTCAAAAAGGAATGAATCACAGGCCTGTGTTTGGGGAAAAAAATAATCACTTAATTATGGTGGGGAAAAAACCACATAAGGCTGGTGCAACTACCATCCCCTTATTAATTTTATTCCCATTCACAAATAATTCCTGTCATCACATTCAAGGCAGCTGTTGGACACAACCTTGATGATTAAATTTTCTTTTTGTATGTGCAATGAAAGGCCAGTGTTAAAATATTTTCTCTGCAATATGTAAAGCTTGTGGCATTTTTCCCTTGGAAGCCTTGGGGCTAATTGGGGGATGGGAAAAAAAAAGAAGAATGGTGACTGCTTTGGTGGAGAGATGCCCAGGTTCATTGTAACTAATACGGTAGGAGCGGGGAGGGTTTCTGCTGTGGTTTTGTTTCTTCATTAGATGAGTCATTATTAGAAGGTACCCTAATGATAAATTAATAGAGAGTGTAGATTAAACACTCCCAGGAATTCTTAGTTAACAGTCATTTGACCAGCCCTGCAGAAAGCTTGTTTTCACTAAAATCCTGAAATTGAAGAAGCGATGATGTAAGCTCTTCAAAGGCTAGAGAATAAAAGGGGATTTTTTTCCACCCTTTAATGAAAAGAAGCTTTTGTTAGGGAAGGCAGAGCTCAGAGTGTCCTACAGTGTCCGGGAGCGGGAACAAGCCATTCCTTCCTGTTACTGCTGCCCCTCTGCCAGGGCTGGATTTCAGTAGGTCATGCTCGTGTGGAAAGGGCTCGATTTTCCTCACAAAGTGCATGTGAAATTGGTGAGGATGTTAACAGGAATTGTACATTTCATCTGGGAAAGGAGGGTACAGCAAGGGCCCTGCTGGGAGCTGTGGATGATGCTCTGTGCAGGGAGAGTGGGCAGGACCTGTTTTGGCCACTGCTGTCGTCCTCTAGGAGTTTCCATGTCACACACAAAGCTTTGCTGTGTCACACGTGCTGTTCGTGCCATAGTTTTTCTCTTAAGGGAGAAGTGAAGGCACACAAAGCAAGCATCCAGCATTCCAGAAGTGAGGAAACCAAAAGCACTGGTGCAGTTATTATAATAATTAAGAATGGGGCTGTGTGTACTAGGCACTGTATGGATTTAGAACAACAAGCAGTTCTTTTCCTGAAGAATATGCTGCCTAAATGGGTGATTCATACACAGGGCGACAGAAGGCCTAGAACAAACAAACTGCAGGAGAGGTTGGTAAACACTCATAGTGTGTTATTATTAATAAACATACACACACATAGATATATCCACACACATATATACATATGTATTTGGGCTCAGTTTAGCTAAAAGGAGGATTGTGGATGGAAAGCACAAGAGAATGGAATGATGGAAGGAAGGGAAGAATTTGTAGGGGGAAAAATAGGGCAGAAAAAATTTTACCTAGCTCCTCCTGTCCTATATGTAAGTCAAAACACTTGAAATTACAAACCAAGGGAGGAATTGCAGCAGACAGCTATACAACTATAAACAAACAGGATATTATACTGTGGGACTGAAATATCAAGGCAGTTTTCCATCTTCTTGAGAGAATTAAACTTTTTCCTGTGTCCCTGCTGAAGCACCTAGACCTGCCTCTATGGCCCTTTCTCTGAAAGAATTTGTTTGGCTTGAGCTTCCCACACTGTTCTGGAGTCCGGGCTTTCAAAATGTATGGTGCTCATGGAAATGTGCTGGAGAACACCAGCTCTAGACTGGCCCTTCTGAGTCTCTGCATGTTGGTGTGAACCATGGCTGTCCTCATGGAGCCTCAGCAGACCTCGGGCTTTCCTTGCTTTCAGTGGAGTGAGGCCTGCTGGAAGTGGATTTTCTTTCAGGAGTTCTTCCATTTCCTGAATGTTGAAATTCCTGATCCATTCTTCCTTAAAACACTGATCTTATTATTAGCTTGACCTTTGCAGCTGTGGGCAGGGAGATAGATCTGGTTTATGTTCTGAAGTGCTATTTATTGGAGAGAGAAACAGCAGAAAGCAGCTCTGGAGGAAGAGATCCTGTTAGAATATAGAGCTGGATATGGGAGAACTGGCCTGTCAATGTTTTCAGTGTGAATTCATTCCAGGCCTCTAATAATAGCAGTAATATCTCAGTCTTTGATGTGGTTAAACTCTGTTATTAACATGAGATAAAAATATGTAATGATAATACTTTTGTCTGTATTTAGGATCCTTCTCCTTAATGAAAGGACTTGAAGCTTAATTTACCTCTTGTGTTGAACGCCAGTCCTTGACTTCACTTTAAATAAGTCATATAACTTATGAAATCATAGACAACAATATAAAGATGGAGTTTGTCTTCATCTATGATTGATTCAACAGACTTAGACAAAATCCCTAAGCTGAAGGGATTGCTACAAAAGAGGAAATAAAAGCCTTCACCAAGTCATTGTTTAGTTTTGTTGAACTTTATATACACTTTGTAAAGTGAGCGCTTTTACTTCTGTATTAGAAGCCCTATGTGACTTTATTGGGTTTTGCTTGTTGATGATAATGTGCAGCTGGAGTAAAGCAGCAGTATGTGTTAAAACCCAAGCTGGTTTTATGTTTTAAAAGTAAACTAAGCCCAATTCTATACTGAGAAATGGTGTTTAGCAGTTGCTTTTCACCATTTTTCACCGTAGATAGGTTTCATGCCAATGTCAGCAGTGGAAATATTTCTATTAAAACTGAAAACTAGAACGAGTTACAAATTTGGCTTTTTGTGTTTCTCAAATGTTATCAAAACACCGAGTGTTTTTCTAACATTACACATACTGCAGGGAAGGAACAAAAACTCATTATCAAGTGAAATTAATGAAAGTTTTTCTGCTGAAACAAAGTCTGCATATTTGACATTAGAGTTTTTAGTTTCTTGATATTTCAGATACAATTCTCTACCTCTATATTTAGAAAACAGTTGTGGGCATACACATCTAAATAATGTTTGTCTTCTCTGGTAGGAAGCAAATATGTCTTTTAACAACCATTGAGGTTTATTTGCTGTGTACTTGTTTTTGTGGAATTGAAAGTCCTTTTCTTGTACCAGATTTTGATTGTCATCCTGTGCCGTAAAAATCAAGAACATGTTTGTGGAAACAGAGTGAAAAAGCCATGTGAGATAAGATGTACATCTGCCGCAGGAAGAAATTCATCCTGCAGATGAATAAGCTGGTTCTGACTCTGCTAGAATCAAGAATCCAGTCAGTAAAAAGATGCCTGGAGTGAGCGCTGTGACTGTAGGGCAAGCCTGGTGCTCCCTGGTGGTTTTTATGCTCCCACATGACTAAGGGTCCTTCTCATCCCTTGCATGGTGGTTTCCAGGTTGTTTTGACTGTTGTGCTTTCAAGTCTGTGTTAGACCCTTCAAATATGAACTTATGAAATTCATAGTAGGTTTCAAAGTATGGCAGGGAAAAATACTGCTGAATTTTCTCTCTGTGAAAGGCTTATCACAAAGGAAGAGAGAACTTACGGTTGCCACTCTGTGCGTTGATTTCCGAAATGACTGCAAACCAGACTGGTTCTCCTGTAGCTAACTGTTCCCAGCTGTTGTTTCACATTCCAAATTTTATGAGTATTTTTGCTGGCAACAGGAAATATTTTCAAGCCTTTGCAGGATAAGGCATCCATTTATTTTACATAAAGTGTTTTGTTTGTCTTTTCTGATTATTCTGCATGTGGAAATCTTGCCTGTGTTTCCAGAATGAAAATTCGCAATTGCAGTTACAGAGAGTTAAAAACAACCAATTTCCTAAGTGTTCTACTAGCTCTGATGTTTTAAATCAGATTGGGTTTCAAAATTCTGTGCTACTGCAGCTGGTTTTCTGTGAGAGAAATGCTAAAGCCACTCTATACTCCATCTGTGCTCATTAAGAATCCTGACTTTAGTGCAGAAGGGAAAGAAGCCATTGTTAATATATCTCTGTTATAAAAATACAAAAACATATACTAAATGTACACAGCCTATTTCATTGAGAGCTACACTGTAATATTACAATCCAAATTTATTTGCTACCTGTTGATGCCCTCCTTTTGTCGGACTCAAACGTTTCAGGCTTTTTCCTGGATAATTGTGTGTGTTAATTGCTGATCTGGAAACAGTGTGTTTATTCAGAGTTTTCTGGATTCACTCTAAAGTTGGGTTCAGTTCATTTATTTCATCAAATTCCTGGTGTTCTATCAATTATGGATGAGGGTAGAACTTTGGGTTTGTTTGCTTTCCTCTCTATTTTGTTTGTTTCTTTGCACCAGTAGAAAAATTCCTGTTGTGCTTGGACTGACCCCAGAATCTTCCTCTCTTGTGTCTCAAGGTCAGGTGTCGCAGAGGTTCTTGTGGCTGCAGCAGAGCTGTCCCTGTGCCATGAGGCTCTTCAGGTGGCCCTGTTCTTTGCCAGATTTTATTTCGAGTGACCTTCCAAGCTGGACTTTCTACTGCATTCTAATACCATCAGAAATGCAGAAAGATAGCTACTGTCCCAAAGTCATGTTTAGAGAAAAGTTGAGAATACTTCACAAGATAGAGATATTTTAGAGGTTTTTTAATCGACAAAGACACGGACCACTTACCAAAATATTTTTGGTGATAAGTAGTGTATGTTACCCAAAAATGCGCTTTTTTTTTCTTTGTTTGAAAGCTATTTGTAATGCAGTAAGTTTAGCAAATGGTTTGGAAGAAAAAAAAAATTTAGAATATGGTGAACAAAAATAGGAGAAGAGAGGTCACCTTCCCTGCTCGTGAATTAATGTAGATGTCAGCAGGAAAATGCTTCTGTAGGAAAATGAACTCTTTTTGGATGAAGGGTGGGCTCAAATATGGATTTAAACAGCAAACCAAAGGTGGATAGCATTTTTTTTCCCCCAAGTCTGTTTTCTTTCTGCCATTGTGGAGAGAAAGGGTTTTCTTCACACAACCAGTAACTTCTGGAAAGCTTTTCAATCCTCCTGAGAACCAACTCAGTTTGTGCTCTCTTCCTCCATTTCCCAGAGCAGGTGTCTCAAACCATGGCAATTGTGAACTTTTTCTTTATGGGCAGATTTATCCTACATCATGTACATATCTACCAGATGTCCTTCATCTTCCAGAGCTTTGCAGGTGAACATTTTCTCCAGCACTGTATTTGTATTCTTTTTAAAATTATTATTATTTTCTAAACTGAAGTGAGCTCCTGGTGTGCAGCAGAGGTGTCTCACTTTGCTCTGATCCCCCTTCCTACTTCACACAAGAAGATGATTTCTCCCAGTAGCCAAAATGATCAAAGGTAGGTTAGGTCATCTCAAGTATCTGTGTGGGCAGCTATGATGCCAACACAGCTTTGGGGGAGAGCATTTATTGAGGAAGGTGATGTGAAAATCGTCTCTGGTTGCTATGAGTGGTGGCTCCAGTCGCCCTAAGCCAGGGGGTCCCACACAGTGCTCCAAAGACTTTCCTTTCTTTTCGCTATCAGAGTTTCCTATTGAGACAGGGAATTAAAAATAAAGGCATTCATTGCTTTATATGCTTTGGCTTAGGGTACTGTAAAGAGCAAAGCAATTCTAAGATCAAGTGTGCTGGGGCTGTTCACAGTAAGGTGTGTGAAGGAAAGACCTGTTTGAAAGCAGAATAGACAGTGTAGCCATTTCCCTTGAAAAATTTGGGGGTTTTTGCTTTTGTTAGAATGATTCATCCTGTTACTCACCGTGGGAGTGTTAATTGCCTCATGGTAAGAGCAGTGTCACCTTCTTAAGGTGAATCTGAGAGAGTCAGGCTGTACATGCAGTAATTTTTGTTTGAGGAAGTGTCAGCTATAAAAGATGGCCTCTTCCAGTGTGTTTCCAAAATAGAGCTCTCTATTAGGCAGCATGTTCTGATGTTAAGCTGATGTTTTTATTTAAGACTCATCACTGGTTTGATTATTAAATATAATTTACTTGTAAATTGTTATATATCTTGAGTAAGTTCTGCCTGTCCAGTGCAACTTGGAAAGCAGGAACAGCATTTGTTTCATATGTTTAAGAATTCTGACCTAAAAATATTCCTGGTTTAAAGATAATTCAATCAAGGTAAAAAACTACACAGAAATTATATGCTGTTGTTTTACACTGTAATTTGCAGGATAGATAAACTTACAGGCTGCTGTGGGAGGTTATTTTATAATTACCCCCTCCAGCATGCATTTTAAGATCATCATGATACAGAAAAGCACTTAAATGTGATTTAATTCTTCACTGAATTAAAAGATCACTGAACCTGGTACTTGGCTGAGGACAGAGCAAAAGGCTCATCTAAATCTCAGTTTCTCCTGTATCAGTTGCCAGAGTAGCTCAGAGCAGCCTCAGGACTGGGAGTGATCTCTTGTTGACTTTGGACAACCAAGTCACATCCACAGAAAATCCCAGCACAGCCTGGGCCTGAGCTTGTCTTCAGTCCAGCACTGAGGATTTAAACAGCTCTGCCCACCGAGTGTCTTATCTCAACACGAAGAGAACATCTTGTAACTCCTTTTTTTTTTGTCTAATATTGTGGAATTGGTTATTTCAAAAATATTTTTTACAAACTATGATACCTGTGGGTGAAAATAAAAAGGAAACATGTCCTATTTTTTAATGTGTATTTCATTAAGTACATATTCGTACAGTTCCAAAGAGAATATTTTCTAACAAGATGGGTTTTCAGTAGAAGAATGTCAGCTTGATGAGCCAAAGTGTTCTTTTACAGTAAGGGAAGAACAAATTCTTTGTTAAATGTTACTCCAGTTTTTGTTGCTAAATATATAGACATGCAGTTTTTCTCTGGAAGTTGGAGCAAGTGTTTTTTCACTCAAGGCAAGAAACTGTCCCAGATATTTGACTATGACACTTCAAAATGGAACATTGTGGCAGGAAGAAATGGGGTACAGGGAGATGCCGGTGTAGTGAGGCATAGAATTTGAAGCTTTTTAGGGGGCTCTGGTAACATTCAAGGTCACAGTACTTTGTGATTCCTCCTTGGGCTTGAAGAAACAGGACTGTGGAACAGCTTGAAAGGAACCTGTCATGTAACAGTAATAATAATAATAATAAAAACTGAAAATAAAACCTTGTGAAGAGCAGTAAAAATCTTCTAAGAGATCGTGACTTAGCAGAAGGGTCCCACCGCTGCGCAGAGCTCTGTGCTGTAAGTGGCCACTGCGTGAATCATTTCCTTGGCTTGTGGGTGAACTCAAACTGCTGCTGTGCTCATCCTCCTCTCTGGCCTTCACAAAACCAGTTTGTAGTGAGTTGCATTTGGTTATGTCCCTGATGGGGTTAGTGTACGGAGCAGTTGGACACGACAGCTTCAGAGCCACTCCTGGAGTGTCTGGGATTGGCTCCAGTGATGCTTGCTAACAGCCACAGGAAGCTGGTGTCAGTGGTGGATTAAGTTAGAAGAGCTTGTGATTCGTCATGCCTGTTGAATATATATTTTCAGTTAATTAACCTTTTCTTTTGCTTCTGAAGTAATTCTTGCAAGCCCTTTTCTGTTTTGAACAACTTTTTAATGATGGATTTGACATTTTATACCTAAGAGGTGAGATCACTGAAATGGCAGGGGCCATCAGATCAGGAAATCTCACTCTCTGATACCCTTTCATATTTGAGTCCTTACTCATTGTGTGTATATACATATACACACACACACTTGGAAACTACACTGGAAGGAGTTAATGGAAAGTGCAGAGTTAGGAGATGCTTTTGCAACCTCTGTTTGACCCAGTCATGTCCCAACATCACCATACAGGCTTCAATTACACATGCCCCTATTACTTTTTCCACCAGCTCCTGCTGCATGCAATGAACAAACTAATGATACACATTTAATGAACAGCTATTCCATAGCTTGTTTCCCACTCGTTGTTCGATTTGTGGCCCCAGGCCTTATTTAGAACATGTTGTTTAAACATCCCTTTGAAGACAGAATTATTAGTCCCGTGGGGCTCATCTATCATGCTCATCAAAGTCCTATCCAGTGTGTGGAAAATAATTAATTAATTTTCATGATGTTTCTGTTAGTGAAGAGACACAATTATTCCTATTCAGTGCATGGAATGCTGAAAGACAGGGAGATAAATGATACTCAGAAGTTTTGAGTGTTTGGACCCTTAGCTGAAGAAAACAGGGATTTTTTTTTTTTTCCCCCCCAAAGTTAATGTATTTCATCTCACTGATCCGAGGACAAAACTGTCCTTTTGGCTGTGATTATGCCTGAGTTTTTAACCCTTGGAGGAAAAGATCACAAGGTGGATGAGGAGCATCCAGAAAATGAGAAACTTTCTGTGAACAGCTTGTTTTTAAGCACCTGTCTTATATGATGAAGCATGAGGAGGGGACAGATGGAGCAGCATGGGTGCTGTTATCTGCTGTGCTGATGGGTTACCCTGGCTGTGAAGACAATGTCCCATTCTTTGTCCTACACTGTGTATTCCAATTTCTCTAAATCTGTCTGCAAATCAGACACCAGATGTCCTTGCTCTGAATCTCCTGTGGATCCCTTGGTGTGGCCATCTTGACCCTGAGAGCCAGGTGGCTCTGGTGAAGTAACAGATATGAAATTTTATGATTAGAGTATATAAAGCATCAGTACAGGTAGAATTAAAGTTACATGGGTACCTTTGCTAGTTAGTTTTCCTTTCTTCTGGAGCAGCAGACAACCATGTGATCCTCTTGACCTTTTCCTCCCCAGTTTTGGAGAATATTAGCTTTGGGAAGCACTGACTCTTCTGTCCATCTCCCCTTTTCCAGCCTCCAGGGTAATTTCTGGTAATACCCAGGGTAATATCCCCACTGTGCCACCAGTACCATTCCCAGATTCAGTCCTGGTGGTTCTTCTTGCCAACAGTGTTGGCAATCCTGTTACACTCTTTGTGGTTTTTTGGTCCGAAACATGTGGATGTAAAACCTTTAATAGCTAAACTTTTTCAGATGAGCATTTCAAATTCCTCTTGAGACAGTATCAAAAACCTTAAAATCAAGAGATGGAAATTTGGTCAGAATATTTTACAGGAAAAGGAAAACAGTATCTAGCAAGAAAAGGTTCTATATAGCGATCATAACTAGCAGCCACACCTATAGTAATGGCAACCTTAGAGGCTCATTTGAGTACTTGGCAAAAAAAAAAAGTTATTCTTTATTTTGTTACATTCTGCTGAAAATATGACACATTTCTCTTGTAGTTTGTGTATGCTAAATAATACAAATACTGTATTTTATCAACCCATGACACAAACCTCTATTCTAATTTTCCTTTTTATTATAACTGATTTCAGATTTCATTTCTGGGGTTCTTTTCTTTGTCAGATGAACACGAAAAAAGTCAATTCCTTTACTCCAAAATAAAACATAAATTAACAGTAATCAGAAGAAGAATAATTGAAGGCATAAGAGAAGAATGCTTTGAGCTAGAAAGTCTCCATGGCAAGTGTCTGGTTACTATAGCAATCACCATGGAGCACGTGACCAGCATGATAATTGCAGGGGACTTAAGAGCTTTTTCTCATGCCCAAGTTTGATGTCCTCTCAACAGAGGTGTTATGTGAGGTCACATCCCTGCAATCCTGATTCCCAGATGGATGGATAATGCAAACGATCAATTTGCAGCTCCCACTGGGCAGAAAATAGTGCATTCAGTTCATGGATGTTAATTTGTTGATCTACAGCATGCCACAAGTGAGGGCAGGAATTTCTTCTTTCCTGTCCAGCATGTTTTAAATCTGCATTTTGACTATTGGTTTGTGTGGCAGTGGTTGCTGTGTACGTGTTTTGTGGAGCACTTTGAACTAGGCAGACAACCCTATCTCTGCAGAACCTGACTGATAATCTTAATGCAGAAGTAGAATAGAATCCCAGCAACCTGAGGGACACAGTAGTTTAGTGTTGCATTAAAATAATCCATTGTTTTAAAGTTATTTTTTTTCTCTTCATGTTTACTCCCCCTTTGTCTAGTGAGTAGGATGGCTTGGCTTCAGTAATGAGAAAAAAATAGAGAACACTCTTTCTGAAGAGAAAAGATTGTCAAATTTGCATTCTGCATTACTTAATTTTTTAATGGATATTTGGATAGGTAGCCTCTGCTTCCTTCCAGCATACACCACGCTGACTTAACTTTCATCAGTGTTTAAAGGCTGTTGAGAATCCCTCTAAAACATGTTAAATATTGATAGTTCCTTGCCACTTCCATGATATGATGCTCTTCTAGAGGACAGAAGCAACAAGGAATAGAGCCAGGTGATTAATATACAAATTGTTAACAGTATCAAACTCAGATGTTAAATTTTCATGATTTGGAAATATTTACCTTTGAAAGAAGAAGCTTTTCTGTAACCCACACTTTCAGTATGACTGTACGTTGTCAACTGTGTCATATTTGACTGATGATGAGAGGGTACTACCTATTGTTCTTTACACAAGGATGCAGAGACATCCTCTTTGTTTTGAGGTTGCTAACAGCAACAGATACTCCTCCAAGGAAATGAGTCACCCAAGTGTATTGGCCACAGAAATATTTGATCTCTGTGTGGAAATCAGCGATGTGAGGTGTTTGTGCTGTGCAGGTGTTGGGGGTCCATCCCCAGAGACCCCTCCGAGCCTGGCACAGGAAGAGGGGCTCGGCTCCTCCTATTCTCCAAGGCACAGGTGCTGAACTGAAGAGTTCTGAGGAACTATTTTTCTCAGGAATAAGGAGTAAAATGAAGCTGGGATTCCTCATTTATTGTATTCTTCCTGCTTTTCCTTTTCAAGCATGATTTATTAAAACAATGGAAGGACATATTAGATATATTTCCTGGAAGCTGGTTGCCTATTTTTTGGCTATCCTGCTGTCCTGAGATGATTAAATGCCAAGTCAATCATGGCTGTGTAACAGAAATCCAGATTAAAGATCACTTTGTTTTGTGTTTTAGATTCAAACTCTCTAACATTCCAGTACTTCTTAAACACTTTTTCTATAAGGACAAGGATAAGGGGGAATGGCTTCAAACTGACAGAGTGCAGGATTAGATTGGGTATTAGTAAGAAATTGTTCCTTCTGAGGATGGTGAGGCCCTGGCTCAGGAGGTTGCCCAGAGAAGCTGTGGGTGCCCCATCCTTGGAAATGTTCAAGGCTAGGTTGGATGGGGCTTGGAGCAACCAGGGATAGTGGAAGGTGTCCCTGCCCATGACAGGGGGGTTGGAACAAGATAGTCTGTAAGAATTCTGTGATTTTTAATGAAAATCTATGACGTGGTTGGAGGAATCTGCTTATTAATAATGTGTGTTTGTCCTTTTCACATCAAGGAGGGAATAAATAGGGAACACTTACTTAACAGTGTGTAAGAGTGCTCCTTAGGGTGATAAGTATTATTTAATTTCATTATCCTAAAAATAATTGTTCAGATTTTTAAATACAATTAAATAGATGCATAATTTATCTCTTTGCTATTACAGCTTGGTTTAATGACTCAGTGGTAAACCATAGGCAGCTTTTTCACCCCCCTGTGCTTTGCTCTGTTGTTGCTCTCTTATCAGGGTGGGCCAGATGGAAGCTGAGGTTCAGCTCAAGGTAACCAGCAGAAACTCCTGTAGTGGTGGGTCGATAAAATCCCACATGATTATCTGTGGTGCACTGCTGAGTAGACACAGAGCACTTAACACACATGGTATTTAGAGGGGGTTTTATTATAAGCATTGAAGCGACTGACAGAGTATAGGTGTCACCGTTTTAACAATGGCAGTATTTGCAATTACTCAGGTGGAATAGCTGAGTATTTTAATGCTTTTAACAGCCCCTGTGATGTGCCAAATGCAGAGGGTTTGCTTTTAGGACAGGCCAAGTGGAGATGGGTCTCTGGAGATCATAGTCCAATCCTTATCGTGGGTCAGGGTCAGCCAGGGCATGTTGCTCAGGGCCATGCCTCGTAAAGTGTTGAGGGTCTCTAAGGATTAAGAATTCATAGTCTAGCTAGGTAATATGTTCCTTTACTTTTAAAGTACTTCTTTAATTGCATTTTGATTTGTGCTTATTGCTGGGTACCACTGTTGCTGGGTACCACTTGGTCTTTACTCTCTCCCATTTGTATTTTACACACTGATAAGACATCCCTTGTCTTCAGTTTCCAAAATGTGAATGTGGGAGTGTTCTGACTTGCTGACAGCATTGTTTCAAATTTTTTTTTTAATATATAAAAAAAATATAGGTGCAGAATATGAAGTAAGGTCAGGATGTAGGAAGAAGGTGTAGTTCAGCTAGAATATAAGGTTCTAATTTTCACTGTGTACATTCCCCCCAGTACAACAAACATCTTACTGGATCTGCTGCTGTTAAATTCAGTGGGAATGGAGCTGGTCTTGTAGGATTAAATCTTTAATTGTGGAAGCCACCTAGAATGCTGATATAAGGAACGACTCTGGGAAATTCTGTGTCAGACTGACAGTGTAGACATGCGTGAGGTAGTGATAAGCCTGCGATCTTGCACAGGAGCAGTGACCCAGCTGCACCATCATAGCAGTGACCTGCTTGGTGCAGGCTGGAGCCATCTGCCAGCAGCTGTAACAAGGACACTCTTCTTTGTCTTGGGTTTACATGACAACAGGAGTGAATTTGGGAGAGAGGAGCCTGAGTCCAGAAAACACCTGAGCAAAACTTGGTAAGGAAGCCCCTCTGACCACACCAAGTTAAAGGGATTCCTGTAGTACCACTGCCCTGAATGCAGGAAGCTTCTGGCAGTGCTTCAGAGTGCATGACCAGTGTGCTGCTGAAGGACTTCCAGTGAGCTGCTTCACACTTCTGCATCATTACTTTTCAGCTCCATAAAGTAAATTTAAGCTGGGGTGAAATCCCCTTGATCAAGGCTCTCTGAAGGGAGGTAATTGTATGCTGTTAACCTGACAGGCTGTTATGTGAGGCTGGAGTTCAGGTGTGGGGTGGATTAAGGCACTTGAGCTAAGCAGCTGGACTTCGGTGTAATGAATCCAGCCTGGAAACAGCATAACCGATGGGATATATCCGTGGGAAGTCTCCATGCACTGATCCACCTACTCACCTAAACCCTCAGTCATGGGAACTGTCCCAACGTAAATCACCAGCCATTGCTCCTGGTTCTGTGGGTTCATAGATACATTTGGAGATCTGATATCCCCTTTATAAACTGCTGAGGGCTGATCAGGTGTGCGACTGCTTCCCTGTTTCAAGCCAGTTGAAAATTATGTTCTGTACAATTCCCTGTGTTGGAAATTTATGTCTTTATATGTTTTTCAGCTAATAAATTTTGTGAAGGAAATGGAATACACATGCTGTAATATTTTTTTTCCTTAACTACTTTAAATGAGTATGAACACCTTCAGCAGTTCTGAATGTTTAGGACTTCCTTGGCTGTTTGGGCAGTTCTAAGGCAGCTTGTGTGGTTCTTAGGGCTGATTTTGTGCTGTTATTAGACCTGTTGTCAGTTGACAGCAGCTGTGATTCATTCCCTGGCTGGTTAGGTTAGGTTGGTTTGGTTTCATGCTGGATTTCTGGGATCATGGGAAGTGAAGAGTAACTGAGTTGAGTAACTGGGTTGTAACTGAGCCAAGAGCAGTTTTCTCTGACTACACCTAAAGCTGTTTTGCCAAAGGTGAACGCTCAGGATTTGGGGAGATGAGCTAAGAGCAATTAAGGTCAATGAGGTTGTTGTCCTTCAGCAAACTTGTACCTGTGAATTTGGGGTGGTTTTGTAGCTGGAATACTTGTCAAAACAGGCTTTTTCAGTATTTTGTTTGTGGGCGCTGTCACACTGTACTCTTGATTTGCCAGGGTGTTGTATGACGGTGCAACTCCCATGCACTGATAGAAAAAAAGGAAAGGTCAGGTGAGAAATGTGGATGGAAATTGGAAATCCTCAAACCCTGTCTTTCTGTCACACTCCTCCCTCACACCTTCCAGCCTGCACTTAGCACTGGCTGCCTCCCTGGGGTGCTGCCCTTTTGCTACTCACAGTGACTCCCAGAGAACTCTTCCTTTCACCAGGCATCAAGCCTTCCATCATTTATGTCACTTGGGAAAATCTGCTCATTTTCTGGCTATCATAGAAGTCTCTGGCAGTCCTGTTTCCTTGGGTTTTTTTCAGCTTGAAGACTAAAAGTAAATATAGAATTAAAAATATAATAAAAAGTCCCATCTCTTCTAAGGACAGAGGGACAAGTGATGGATTTGGCTGAGTGAGATAGTTTATTTTTCATCCCCTTTACATCACTGCAATATCATGTGATCTTTGGGGTTTCAGAACTGTCATTAACAATTGTTAGTTACAAGAACCATCCTGTGTGATTGAAGTTTACTTCATCTTCACACTCAGAAATATCAGTGATTTAAATTTTTTAATAGTGCAAGAAACATTGTAAGAAAACACACAATACATAATTGCCACCTACTTCAACAGTGTACTGAACCTAGGAATCACCTATTGGGAATAAACAAATGTCAGACAAAGACTGTAAATGGCTTAGTTTGGTATGAGAAAGGGCTGGACAGGGGGATGAATTTGTGCAAAATTTGTCTAAAATGAGAAATGGGAGATGACCTCTCTAAAACCCGCATCTGTGTGTAGAGCAGGCTTGTTTGTAAATTAAAACAATAGCTGCATCTCCACAGGTTCCCCAAATGAATTCCATGGATGTCTGATGCTGATAACAAATGACTGTTGTACGTCTTCCCCAAAATCCTTGCTGTGACTGTGATTGCAGCTCTAATTATGGCATAACAGATGCAGTGTTGTATAGCACCCGCCTCCTTCAGGATCTGTAGCTCCCCTTACTTCTACATGAGTTTTCTCATTTTAGTCTAGAATTTACTACTGCTTGCAATAACAAAGAAGTCACTCTTAAAGTGAGGAAAGTAAAAAAAAGATTTTGAGATTGTTACACTGTTCACATTGTTGTTGTTCTGCAGATGTTCGTTGTGTTCTCAGACAGCGCAATTGTGGGAGAGTGAATTCATGCCTCACTGAGTCCTTTCCACTTTCTCCAGCCTCTCCTCTGCTGAGTAAGCAGTTAAAGGGAGTTTTTTCTTTTGTTCCCCAGCCTCTGCTGCTGTTTGAGAAGGAGGGCAAGTTACTTGGCTGTTTTTTATAGCTGAAAGTAGAAGAGTGTAATTTTTTTCTTCTTTTTAAAGTGTTCATCAGAAGAAATACAAGAATGCATTTACATGTGAATGTTGCTGTGTTGTTCTTCCAACCCAAGGAGGGGGTGATGATTTATTTTAGTAGTACAAACTAATGCCTTGTGCTGTGCCAATCACGTTGCCACTGTCTGCTTTGATAGTGACAGTGAATCATCTATTGGATGGTACAGCTGTGGCCAAATACCTGGCTCACGTGAATGGATTTGGGGACAAGGAAAGTGTGTGAGCAGCACCTCGTTCCGCAGGGATGCCCCATCCCTGGAACTGTCTAAGGCCAGGCTGGACGCGGCAGGTTGCTTGGAGCAACCTAATCTAGTGGAGGGTTGTCCCTGCCCATGACCGGGGGCTGGAACTAGGAGATGAGCTTTGAGAGTCTTTTCCTACGCCAGCCACTCTGTGATTCCAACAGCATTTCTCCCCCGGAGCATCACCCCCTGCCCGGGCGCGCCGTCCCCGCCCCGCCGCCGCCACCACGGCAACGCCGCCGCTGTCGCTGTGCCCGCCCCCGGCCCTGCCCCAGCGGTGCCACCCTCGGCTGGGGCTGGGCGCGGAGCCTGCATGGCACGGCACGGTGCCGGCAGTGCCGCTCGCTAGGATGAACGAGGAGGCGGCCCAGAAGAGCGACGGCGGCGAGAAGTGCAACGGCGGCAGCCAGCGGAGGAAGAGACCCAAGAAGGTAAGAGCGGGACCGGCACCAGCAGCAGTGCGGGGCCGGGAGCGGTGCTTGGGGTCGCGGAGCCCGGGGGCGGATGCTCCTGCCCTGCTTGCGCAAGTAAGGGGTCTCTCGCCATCTGTTTCTATGTGGAATCGATAGCGTTGCGATGGCTGAGCCGAGGGGATTTTCTGTATTTTTTGTTCTGTTGAAGTTGATGTCATTCGGCAGTAGATGCTGCTCAGCGCAGGTTTCCCTCGGCTGCCCTTAAGAGAGCGGGTGGTTTGTTTTGACAGAAGATGATATTGGCTCATGTGCTGCCACACATCTCTTTTCCTTCGAGCTCCAGAGATGGAGGTTTATAAACCTTTGGGTTTTTTTTCCGGAGATGTTTCTTAAGGTCCTATTATTAGAGAGAGATCCATTGCTGGCTGTTATACCACCTGCGGTAATTCAGTGATGCTAATGACAAATAACTGGGTAAAAACGTGAATTTGTCCAACCACACCCAGTTCCCAGGGCACTTTCTCTGTGTGTCCAGTCTCTCTGTCACAAATGGTTGATTTGCAAGGTATAGCCTGGTGTGCCCGCTGCTTCAACCCCCCCGCTTGAGGTAATCTCTTTTTAATGGCTTTAATTGCAGGCAGCTATTTATTTCTGTTTGGGCTTTCTCTCCCCTTTAGGAGGAGAGATGCCTGTGGTGCTGCATAATTATGACATAAACGGGTTTACACTTATTCTCCCCTCCTCGTCTTTTATGTCAATTTCTATAACCTGAGTTACCCCACTGAAATGTGGGAGACTGCTTACAGGATGAAGAATTATTATTTAATCCATATACAGCATACACTGATGAATTCTTCAGTCTCTCATTTTGCACAGAATTTGCATTTTAACCAACACTGTACATGAGCAAGACAAATCGTTACAGATTGTAATAACACGCAGACACATATTCAGGGACTTCTGCAAGGGCTTGGACCTGGTGAGGAAAAGCTCTTTTGCAATAGGTGACACTGTTAGGCCCCTTTTTGTCACAGAGGGAAGATGCTGTACCTATAACCACAAGGGAATGAGAGAATCCAGTCTAAACAAGAATTTGAACAAAAACACCCTCACCCCACCCCATTGTGCTTGGAATATTGCCTGGAACTCCACGCAGTGGGGGATTTTATATAGCATCTTGGCCTTATATTTAAGCAGAACCTAGTAAGGAAGAGGATACCTGCTTCGTCTCACCTCTGAATTAGAAAGGTTTATTTGTGGGGGGATGGAAATCCATATAAGGAAGCAAAAATTTAAAGATTAAGTGCATAGCCAACATTTTAATTGGACTGTTAGGTTATCTGTGAGCAATATACTAGGAGAGAGATTTTGAAGGTCTAAGGAGTCAAAGTGCGTGTTTGGATTTCTTCTTTTCTAATCTCTGTATTTGTGCTTCCTTGTTTTGCCATTGTTTTCCAAGTAAAGTGGCCCAAAGCCTTTCAAGGTTGCAACAACTGCCAAATGAATGCTTGGAAAGCATCTCTTACATAGAGTCTCCGTATTCAGTCTCTTCCAACAGCTGATTCATCATCATTTTTCAAAAGCATAATAAATGCTTGCGTATCTTCTTTTACAACTAGAAAATATTAATGGGGCATTTTCTATTGACAAGCAAAAATATTGTTAAACCCTGAGTTTGGTTGCACTAGATGTTGGTGGCTCAGGGCTGGTTTTAGATACGCTCTCACCAGTCTTCACCCTTAGTGACTTCATGAAGAAATACAGCTCCTGCCTTCGATATTTCTTTTAAAATTCTACAAATTATTTTCTGAAAACCTCAAAATTGGTAACTTTCTTCATGGGGGAGATAGACCCTGGAACAGCCAAGAGTATGAGAATTCCAGGTTGAATTCCTCTGTGTTTTGACTAGGTAGGCACAATTTATTTTGGGAACAGAGACAAAAGTGCAAGAGCTCCAAAATCCCAAGTAACGTAGCCTGTTTTCGGGTCCTGAACTACTTTTGCTGAACAAAGCTGCATTGCACCAGCCAATATGCCCTCTATCTGTTCTGCGGAAGTTGATCCCTTTTGTGTGGATAATTAAATATTAATTGAGTTAGATGAGTTTGATCTATGTATTGGGAGAGACAGAGAGCAGCTCCTCCTGGATACAGTGTTCAGCTGGATCTTCAGTATTCCAGGAGGGTGTCCTAGCCAGGAAGCCATGTAGGACTTCCTCTAATTTTCAGCAGTACTCTTTTTTTGGTTTTTTTTTTTTTTTTTTCCAATGCGTGCACACTTTAAAATAAGAAGACTTCAGTTTTGTCCTAATACAGGATGAGAAAAATTGGTATTTTCATAAAATGGACAAAATTACTACCTACGCAAAGCCAAATTTAATCCTCGTGGTGATGGTCGTGGCTTTGTGTGTTCTGGTAAGTCAGTGGGCTGCCTTAATATGTTTGTTGATCCAATGGTAGGGTTGCGTCCAGTTTTTATGTGGTATTTTGCCTCCATGTGATAACTGGGATATAATCAAATTTGTATTCCTGGTAAGAAAGTCCATGTTCACTCAGCTCTCGTATTGGAGAGCACAGGATGCAGTCGTGGCCAGAACTCATTCTGCTGCTGGTGTAACTTCATGGAGATTGGTGTTCAAGAAGTAATGCAGTGAGTGATTTGGAATTTGTAATATATTAGTGTTTTCCTTCTATCTTTTGGCAATTCTATTGCAAAGGGCTCAAGTACTAAGTTCCTAGAATTCCTTTCAAGGATGTTTTTTTCATTCTAGAGTGTTTCAGATGGAAACCAACTTACTGTTGGTCATCATGTGAAAAGTGAAGCCTGTTCCTATATTTAGTACTGAAAGCACTGATGGCAAAGGGGTTTCTAGGAGCCACGAGTTTTTCCTAAACTTTCATAAACCATGCTGGTTCTTCCTAAACCGCGCTGTTGGATGGATCAATGCAGAAATAATCTATTTTGGCTTATTGCAGAATTCCAGTCGTGTTGCTTGTATTGCTCATTCTTAAAGAAAAATTAAAATCTTGAAGTCAGACCCATATTAGAAAAGACTTGCAAGAAGTTGTAATGTCGATTTCAAGGAAAAGAAATAAAACTTCTTTTCCTAACCTAATCATAATCTCCTACTCTAAATAAAATTGTCTGCATTATGTGCAGTACTTCCAGTGGAAGCTGTATACTTGCTAATGGAATCACTACCATGTACAAGGTAATCCTTTTAATTAATTTCAATTACGTAAGACTTTTTATTCCATGCACAAGGTAATTAAGACCGATTTTGTAATACAAGTGTCATGTTGGTCACTTACGTTCAAGAACATCCCAATGTACACAAAACATGGGGAGAGGGATTGCCGGAAGAGTGAGCCTGTCCTACACAGAATCCAGAGGAGCTTGGCTTTAGTGTACTCAACCAAAGGCAACCTGAGGGGAAAAGGAAATGAGGCTCCTCTGCAGCCTTCTAATAGGTTTAATCAGATAAAAAGCCAAGAGAAACTTAATTATGTATGAGATAGAATTCCTCTAACATATCACTGGACTGGATTCAACTCTTTTGAGGAGGTCCCTCTTGCTCCCATGTTTCTGTGCTCTCCTCTGTGTCATTTACAGTGCTATAATAATATTACGCAGCGTTTTAATTGATGGTAAATGTGGCTGTTTAAGTATTTTAAAATGCTGGTTTACCTGGTTATTTCACTCTTGCAACTACCAAATTTAGTGGAAAACTGAATGCCACCAAAAGAAGGGTTTGAACCAGTGACCATCTCTCCCAAAATTTGTGTGAGGACTGGTAGGATAGCAGTTCCAGTCTTCTGGGTGGTATTTCCCTGAATTCCCCTAATTCCACACTTGCAAAGTCCCACTTGCCTTCTCTAGTTACTGCTCTTTGCCCCACTCTGCTGTTATTACTGATGACAGACAAATAGCTGTGGACACAGCTCTCAGCTGTGCTGTTTGGGGATCCAACCAGGATGAAACCAGAGTGTGCCACGTGAGAGATATCACTTCCTCTAACTTTAAAAGAAAGAAGGTTTTCCTTCAGCCAATAAGCAGTAAATTGAACAGGCAGAAAAGAGCTAATGAAAAAAATGACAGGCTTTTCTTTCTTTCAGCATTAAATGTCTAAAAGACTTTATCACAAAGGAGAAGTGGTAATTTCAAGTTAACCCAACTCACTGGCATTTAACATTGCTAATTTTTCTGATAACACAGCTGTTGTAAGGCTGGAAGGTCTTATTCTTCTTTCAGCTGAACCAGTGGGAGAGAGCTGGAACTGCTTTGCTTTCAGAGGAGCTGATCCAATTTACATGAAAGTAAACAGGCAGAGAAATTATTCTTGAATTTGCTCTGTAAAGAAGAGAATAGATAGAGAAAAAAAATAAACTCGTTTTTAAGTCATGGACAGGTTTGTTAAGTGTCAAGGGTCAAACCAGTCATATTCCTAAATATCTGCCCTGTGCTTTAACATGGTTTGCACTGTCGTGAATCTGATGCAACTCCACTGCTATTCTTACGTTATTGAAATCAGGATTTGCTTGTTCCCTTTGCCTTTTATTCCTATCATGAGTCTTCCAGCACATTTTGTGCCAGGTGTAAAACTAACATTGTAGCTGCAAATACTTTGCTGCATTTAGCTTTAGTTGCCATGTGTGATGGTAACAACCCAAAAATGATGTGTATTTCTCCCATGATGGGATAGAATGTCTCACCTCTGTGTCCCCAGTTGCATCAGCAAACACTCTGTGCTTCCATCATGATAGCTCCATGGTAAGTGACACTCTGGAGAAATAATTTCCATTTACTTAGGGCAACAAGACAGGAAAAATAATGATGTGTGCTAGAGCTGAACATCTGGACTACACCATTTTGTGTTGTTGTGGTTGTTTTTTAGCATCAGAAAGTGTGTAAGACAGAGAGCGCACATGGTCTGGGCCCCATGGCTTTTCAAGGTCTCTGTGTTCCAGTGTAACAGGGTCACTTCAGCCATTCCTGTGTTCTATTGTATCAATCCAATGAGTAATGAACAAGTCTTAGATCTAACACAACTACTTGGAAGGTTAAATTTGTTAATTGTGGCCTTTAAAGGTTATATATATATATATATATATATATATATATATTTTTTTAAGAATGTTCTTGTTTTCATAACAGAGAAATAGCAATCTGCAAAGGGATGGAGTTGTTTTAGTGTATTAGCAGATTTGTGCCAGTGCTGCATTTCACAGATTAAATACTGTGAAGATAGCAAGGAGGAAATGATCTGGATCAGTGGTGACTGTTCCAGGGAATGGCGTGGCTGGTTGAGCCTGCATCCGCCTGCCACGCGTTCCGGGCTCCTGATTTATCATTCACAGTTCTTGCTCATTTTCCCCAATGTTTGGCAAACATCAACTGAGTCAGAAAAGCAAGTCCCTTCTTCCCCAGCCAGCTTCGCTTTCTCCCTGCAGCTTCCCTTTCTCCCTGCAGGGTGCCTGGGGCCATCAAGTATCGCACATATTGTATCTCACGCGCGCATCTTGCAGCCTTGTCACGTGTTCCTGCGGTGACAGAGGCTGAGCTGGCCTTCAGTGTCCCCTGTCCTGCCTCTCTGGGGACATTGGGGCCACGCTGGAGGCATCCGTGTGCTCCCTCTGCCTCCCTGCCCTCATGGCATCCATCTCTCTTACCTGCCTGTCCCTATCAGAGGTGCCGTGGTTTTGTGGCGCTGTGTCCCTGTCTGCACTGGGCATGCTGTGTTGATGCTTTTGATGACATCTCTGTCTAGGGACGTTTTTTCACTCTACAAATTGAGACTGACATATGCAGCACGTACATATTTAGGTTAGACACTGGGAGCCTGGAGCTCTGAAATGCAAGGAACAGAGGGAGGCCAAAAAAATACTAAGATGGCCAGAGGCTTTTCCATTCTCATTTATTTTCAGGAATTAATTATTTCAAAATCTTTCCTGATTAAGTAGGCCTCTTTTGTCTTGATGACAGAAATTGCTCAGCTGAAAGTTTGAACTTCCTGTCATTATGCCTCCGCTATGTAGGAATAATCCAGTATTTCCATTTTCAGTAAAAATTTGCAGTACTGTTATTCATTCAGTGGCATTCTAGTAGCTTTTCATTTTCTCATTTATTTCCACTTCATTTCATTGTTCTCTGGCACCAAATACAGGAGGGAAAAATATTTAAAAAGTAGATGGAGATGGACCAATGTTTAAGGCTCCCTCAGAACAGTTTCTGAAATTGTGTGAGAGAGGCAGTGAACTACTTCAAGTCAAATTTGATAAAAAAATCATAGATGAAAGGACATGTAATTGATTATCAAATACATCATCTTCTATTTTAAATGTGAATTTGGAGGATGGAAAATGTAGTATTACATCTTTATTTTTTACACCAAAAGGCAGTGTGTCCTTTTGGTCATTGCATGTCAGTTTGGGAATTGATTTGTCTTCCCCAAGCCTTCTTGAAATAAAAATGTTCCTTGGGCATGCAGCAATTTAGGGAGAGCAAAGGTAGACACCAACTCACGTTATCTCACCTCTTCTGTGGTTCCTTCCAGCTGGCTGCACTTGGGTTAGAAGCAGGTACACAATTTGTAACCTACTTCTGTTTTCTCTGGTTTTAGCTCAGACACACACACCAATTTAGCCCATGAATGAAGTACTCTCTAGGGAATAGGATCAGCTCTGAAGGAAAGGATGGAGTAAATGGCAGTAATTGCAGTTGGAAGTGATTTTCTAGGTTAAACAGTGTATAGGTTTCTGCCGCAAGCTGAGTGGCTCAGGAGTTGGTTGTTTTCATTTGTTTCATTCAGGTTTGGCTGCCATGTATTTATATTACACCGTAGCACTGGATCTCAGCAAGCAGAACGTATGGATTTCGATTGGCACCAGGAATGCACAGATTCCTGCAACAGTATAGCTTCATAATCAATTAAATCTGCTAATTGCTCTGCTCCTAGGGTTCCTTTATAAGGCAGGGTTTGAAGTGTAAGGCAGCAAAGAACATTGGTGATGGTTTTGAAGTATGTAAATGAAAGTGGGAACTGGTGTTTATAAACAATTTACACCCTTCTATAAGATAATGATTCTAAGCCTTGTTTGTCTCTTCCTGTATTAAAAATTGTGCTGCTTTCCTGTGATCAAAAGACTCTGCTAGTCCTCCTTTTAATATCATTTTAAATGTCTATTACATCTGGCAGCTTTCAGTATCGGGGAGCAGATGTCAACGTATAAATGTCAAGAAACAGTGGCAGTTATTCATGGCGTGAGCCCTTAGAAACCTCGTCTGATTGTGCTGGTGGGGACATTGGTATGATCTAATCAGAAAGTGAATGAATGGGCATAAACACCAGGAGAAGGAGGCCCTGGGATGTGTGTGTGCACACTCGGGTGTGTGGTGTGCTGCTGTGTCCCAGCTTGTTTGTGTTTTTTTCTGGAGCATGGCAACAGCACAGTGGGCTCCAGTCTGTGCTGGATGTCAGCGTGGGTTTGGTACAGCCAGCGGCACTCTGCCAGCTGCCGAACTCTTGTTGCTGTGCACCTCTGACAGAGCAGGGCGGGGTGACTATCAGACACAGAAGCTCTGGAATGGGCACAGATTTTCCAATCAATCTGTGATTCATGCTCATTAGCTTTGAAACACTGAAGAAAGGCGCTTTATGAGCTGGCGTTTCCATTTGTGCTTTAACAGCTTTACCCAGGCTGAAGACAGAACGGTAACTGCAGCACTCACAAAAACAAGGGGAAGAGAAAGATGGAAACGTGTTCTGTGCCTTGTCTAAAGGTCACTGCCATGGTTAGAGATCAGTCTCCCACTCAGCCCTTGGATCTGCTGATAGCCTCTTATTTGGTGTGAAAAACAAGTTAAACTGGTCAAGTGTAGAGTAGAGTTACATATTTTCTTTGGTAACATGTTTCCTTCAGAGTTGGGGCGGAAAGGTGTGAATTGTCCCTCCTGGACCTTGTGTTCCCTGCCTGAAAGACAAGCCAGGTTTTTGTTGTTGCATTCATTTTTAATTAACCTCTTGTAATAGTGAAGGAGATGTTTCTCGAGGAAACCACGGCCCTTGCAGAGCTTGCAGTCACTGCAGTTGTGTTTGGAGGTGTAAGTGTGTGAGGGCTTGTGGTTAATAACATGTGATGCTCTGTATTTGTATATGCCTCTCTTCCCCCCTGCTCGTCAGCAGAACTGCTTTTTTCACAGCCACGTCCCCAACAGAAGCAGCAGGCGATGGCTTTCAGTTGGAAAACAGCTGCCAGGAACTCATTATGCACTAATGTACACTTTAAGATTCAAGATTGCTCCTTTGCAGAAGGAGCTTATGAGTGTGGCCCATTTGAAATGTGGCTGACAACAATTAGGATAGTGATGTACAGCATGCCTTTCCTAGAAATCATTGTTAAAGACCAGGTATTACCTCTGAACAGAAATAATACAGTCTGGATTGTACTTATACAGCACTTCTGTGTATGGTATCCCAATTTCTGTTAGTGACTGAGGAAAAAACATCCTGCTGGAAATCTCTTCCACACATTGTAATTTCATCTAGATGGAAATGCACTTAAAAAAAACCCAAACAAAACGAAACAGTTGATGATTGTAAGTGGTAAATACAATTAATGAAATTCACCTTTTTGATATAATCAAAGTGACAAAGATATGGTTCCAAACTGTTTTAGTATGAGTTGGAGTAAGGGAAGCTTCATGTGTTGGATGTTGATGCTGGAGCCCATAGTTAAGGGATGATTCACATGGGAAGGCATATATGAACTGGGGCCTTTGTTTCTTTCCTCCCACCCATCCTCTTGGGAGGATCAATGTGATGATGAATTTTATTTTATTTTTCCTAAAGGAGGCAGCAAACAGTTAAACTTTGACTGACACTTTCTGAGAAAATGGATGTAGTTGATCTCCCCAAAAGAGAAGCCTTAGTTAATACAGAAGGAAATGGAATGCCTCAGATTCCAGTCTGAAAAGCCTCCAAAGTCTTTCTGGTCTCCAAAGGCCGTAATGCAGCTGTGGCAGTTGTAATTGTGTTTAGAAATAAGTTCTGAAATTGATGGGGTTATGGGTTTGGGTCTCTCTGTTCCAAGCATGAGGCCACAGTTGGACAAATGGTGTGAGATCATGTTGCTGCTAGTTGAATGTTCTTCCTGGGGAGCAGAGTAAGAAATTCATCTAGGTTTGAGCTCCCCTCTTCTACCCTGTGCAGGATACAGGGTGGGAAGGGATGGAAATGAGCAGCTGGGAGTTTAGAGGTGAGGCTGATTTTTTTGTGAGCGTTTCAGTGCTTGACTAGATCATCAGGGAGATTTTTTTCACTATTATGTACGTATAAAACCCCGTTATTGGTACAGCTTGAAAAGCAGGTAATTATTTAGTGCTGTTTTTCTGTCTAAAATGTAGTTTGCAGGAACATGACATGAGAGTGTGATTTACATTGCTGTAAGCTTGGTTTGACCAACTGAGATTGGGCTGCCATTCTGATGGTGGTGATATAATATGAACTCATTTTCTCAAACAGCGTTTTTCATTATTGCAGCTAACGTGCTTTATGGGGGAAGATTGGTATCACTGCAGGCAGTTGCTTTGCAGTGGTTTGCCTGGGGCAGCCTCAGGTGTAAGTGCCAAAACAAGGCTGAGGATCCAGTCATCCTCAGCTCTTCTTCATCCCTCCTATGGCTGGGGACCAGATCCAGGGGCCTGGATCACATGCCTTCTTTTTAAAACCCTGCTCTTTCTCTGTGCTCTCCCTGCCCCCTTACTTTTCACCCAAAGACCATCTGTGCCCGAAGTCTTTTCTTAGAGGTTACTCAAAGTATTCAGGGACTCATTCAGCTTGGATGTGCAGTAGAAAGTGGACCCTTACCTTCACTGTGTTCAAACTAAACCTACAGCTCAGTTTTAGACCCTGAGTTACAGCTCACTGAACTTTATGGAAGGATTCTATTAACTTCAGTAATTTTGACTGCTTTTTAATGGCTCTGAAATTCATGCCATCAGGAACAAGTTGAATATTTTCTTGTTTACCTTTGACATTTATGGCTACATGAATAGCTGAATTAGGGCTGGTTTTCAATATACTTAGAGCTTAGATTGCTAAATTCTGGGGCCCGGTGTTTAATCCTTCTCAGGAAAATTTTTCCTTGTTATGTAATAAAATTACTGGCTAGTTTTATTGCAGTAGTAATGACAGCCATTAGTCTGTATTGGTGTTTGTGGAAAACATGTAATACTATCAGTGTATGTCCTGGCATGTGCCATAAAACCCAGCAGATACCTGTGGAAACATGCAGCTACTTCTCTTCCTGAAACATGTCAATTCACCTTTAAATTCTAAAGGCAGCTCTCAGCTCTGACCTATTGAATCTCAGCAGTAAGGATTGGGTAAGTCTATCACATATTGTCTTGAGGTGGTGAAATGTATAGGTGGATTATTCCAGGTAGCATTACAACAGTTTCTTCTGGAGACAGTTATTTTCACTGATTTTTTTTTTTTTTTTAATTATTTTTTCTAACCTTCAGAGTTCTGTTTCTCTGATTTCCTACAAGCCTCTCAGTACTGTTGGAAATCATGATGAGTTTTTGGCAAATCAATCTGTGTCATTGTTTCCAAAATATGAAGCGAGATTCCTCTTTATTGTGCTTGAATCTGAACACCGTGGCACTGCCCTGTTCCATCAGACAAAGCCCCCAGCCTGTAGCACCTTTGGTGTGGCTGGTTGTAGGCGCTCCTTTCACTCGGTCAGAAGGTGACTTCACCCAAGCTGTTGCACCGCCCTGCACTGCTGGAAGCCTTCCTCAGAGTTTTGGTGCACAGGCAGTACAGCCTTGAGGATGATCTCAGATGTGGCACATCCATGCCATGCTCCAAGGACAGCAGGGAGGGTACATTAATTGTGAGAGCGCTGGGAACAGCAGCACTTGTGACAGATTTCTGTCAGTGCAGGAGTAATGTCAGGGATAAAGGTGATGTCATTGGATGCATGTGCTAACAGAGAAGACAGTTAAGTTTTACTTACTGTGACATGCTTTTGGTGTCCAGAATTTCAATCTCTTGTTGGCTGTGGCTGAGAGCAGTGGAGAGGGCAATGCAGGCAGTTATTAGCATTAAATGAGTGTGGAGAGGATGAGCTCCAGAGCTGCACATGCACAGTGAGCTGCTGATACAGAAGAACTGCAAACAAAATTTCAGGTGTGGAAAATCCTTAAAAATAACAGCAAGGTTTATTAGGGGTTTATTCTGTTTTAATGACTTTTTTTCTCACAAAATATTTCAGGAGAGAGGTAAAAGAAACATACTTTCACTACGCAGATCTTTTTCAATATCTATTGAAGTTGATCTAAATCTTTGTTTGGCCTTAAAGGTTCAAATGGTTGCTGAAGCCCTTTGTCCACTCCAGCCACTGTCACTCTGTGCAGGGCTCAGTGGTTTTTTTTCTTAGGTTGTTAAATGCCTTCCATGTAACTGTCTGATCAAATAAAGAACTATTTCTTCAGCTGTTCTAAATCAAGAAATGTTTCTGTAGCCTCTGGGAACTTATTAACTGCAGGGGTTTCACAACTGGATTGCTGGCACAAAATATAGTTGCAGTGAAATAAAATGGAGACTCACAGAAAATTATGGATAGGTTTTAGGGAAAGTAATTGGAAAGCCAAAAAGGAATAAGTTTTGAAAAAAGAATTGTGTTTTGATTCTAAAAAACCCAGGGGTTTTATCAGCATCTCTCTATTCTATACACATAATTTTGAAATATATGGTTTATCACCCCTTTCCTTCATTTCTTTTCTTGATATTTTTACAGCTTGCACCTAAAACCTCTGTCTCACTGGCCTTGGCTGCCAGCCAAGCATTTTGTTAAGAGTTTATTCAAGCTCTTGTCCTTATGCCACTGGCATTGTCACCCCTGTGCAGGTGCTGGGCTCTCCGAGAGGGGGTGTGACAGCAGGTGGTGGCAGCCTGGGCATGGCCAAGATTAATGAGAGCAGCTTCCCCACTGCCTTCCCAGTCTTTAGCAGAAAAGATGCCTTCCCATACCTTGTCTTTTTGGAAAAAGATCTCGTCTTGGTTTAGAATATAAAGAAATGAACCCCCAATAATTTGTGTAGTACACTTTCAGAAAACTTTTGATCTGGAGACTCCAGACACTTGTTTCCTCCTGGCACTGGTGACAAGAGTTCCATCTCCTCCGTAAGAAGTGATATATTTTCAATTAATTAAACCAGGTGGTGTTTTATTTGAGGATATGCCAAAGAGGGCAAATAGCATTGGAATGAATTTAGACTGCTGCTTTAAAAAAGTGGAAGGCCATAAAACAGCATGGTATTTTAGTTCTTTTGGTATTTAATGAGTAGATAGTTTGAAATGTATCTAATTCCCTCTCAGGTTCACTAATTTTTTTTATTTTTGTATTGCAACTCTCGAGGTGTTATTGTTCACAGTTACTTGGGCATGACACTTCCAACTTCACGTCATCTACTCTGTATTTGCATGTGTGTATTAATTTGAAACGCTATACATATTTATTTCTTGTAGTTTACATTTAAAAAAGTAATTAATACTTAAAAGCCTTCAAGAGTGTTTTCTCTTGGGCTTGTATCAGTTTGGCTGCATTTATTTGCACATTCCTAAGTCAGTATGAGTTTGTGTATATCGCTTAAGAAATGTATAGTTGAAGGCACTGAGAATGTTCCAGGTAACCTGAGAATCACAGCCAGCTGAAAAGGATATTATGCCACTGAGACTTGCTTAAATCCCAGGCTGCAATCTTATAATTCCCTTTGGTAAAAGACATTTCAGTGCTTTTACAGTGCCATTTTAGCATAAGTAGTGCTGCTTTTAAAGTGAATCTTGGAGACAAACTCCGTTCTTTGTTAATGTGTTTCATGGTGAAGGATGAACATGCTCATTTTGGTGGTTATTTGCAGGCAAGAAGTAGAGGGATTGACTTTAGATAGCTGTAATGGAAGTTACAAATGAGGAAGAGAAATGTTGAGACATAATAACAGCTTTTCTAGAAGAGGTGTTTAGTGGGGATGGGTGTGTGTGCTTTTTTGCTGTAGTTGTGTGTGTGCATCTCACACTGGGGCATTTCAGCTTTAAATAAGCATTTCTCACTGTGCCATTCTTTAATGAATATTAAGGCTATCAGCTCTATGCTTTACTGAGATAAATTTTAGGCATTTTAATAACATGAATAGAATTAGCAGGAAAGAATTCTATATAATTTGATTCAAGCATTATTTTACCCTCATTTTTTAGACTAGGAAGACCTACTTTCTCACTAGGCTTTTTAAAGCATAACTGGTTGCAAATTAATGAACCTCTCCTGCTGACTTTGATCTTTAAGGTCCCTTCTAACCCAAACCATTGTATGATTCTATGACTTTGTTACACCCTCTGTGTGTCAGCAAAGGAGTTGGAGTACATTAATAAAGGGATGGTTGATTTTTATGCTGGATGACAAAGACTACTTGAGATGGTACCAAAATTCACCTGACAAATCTGTACTTGTTGTATGAAAGGCACCAGTCCCCATTTTTACTGAAATAATGTAGGAAAAAAAAAAAAAAAAAGATAAAAATGTTAAAATTAATTTCATCCTTTGTCTTATCCATGATAATTTCTGGTTTATATGTTAATTTTCTTGAAACAAGTGTCCAAATCAAAGGCAAATGTTCATAACTAAGATGTACGCTGGAATTAGCGTTATCTGCAACAGGCTTGGAATTTTTTCCTCTGATTATTTTCCTCTGAAGGCTTTTTTTGCACAACCAGGCAATGCTTTTGAAGAGACAAATGGCGTAAGGAGATATCTCTGTTCTGTATTTGTGTTGGAAATAACAAGTAATGCAATTAGTAGATGACTGCATGAACACTAGCAATTAGAGCTGAAGAACGTATGAAATGTGTGAGTGTAGAGCTGTATTTCTGTATCATCTGAACTGGCAAAAAACCAGAAAAATTTCACTCAGATGGCTAGAATTATTCACTGATATGTTTTAAGCTTTTTTTATCAATTTTTGCCCAGTTCTGATTTTTGATGTTTAAACCAGGTTTTGGACAGTGTGATGAGTAGGGAAAATCTGAGACCATCCCCTCCTCTTCTCAGTGAGACCTCCCTGCCTGTGTTTTATCTTGCAAGCTGCTGAAATTTCTACAAATCCAGTATCTCATCTCCAGCACTCACAGTTCAGAGATGCATATCAAAGAATAGGCAATAGCCTTATATTTGTGATTTTATCAGCATCTATTCCATACCAGTTTGCTTATGCAGGTCCATTTGAAAGACCTTATTAAAAGAAAACCACCCCAGAAATTGTAATTTATTTGACATGATGAGGTTCTTAACAAATTGACTTTGTCTGCTCCTTCTGATCATTATTCCCTTTATGTCAGGGCTGCTTCATTGTTATGGAAGTCCTCTGTGTAGTTCTGTGAAGGTTATCCAATTTTTCCCTGCGATCCAGTCAGCAGGGAGCCGTTTCCAGTCTCGGTTCTGCTGAGCCGCGCAGGTGTCACCGGGGCAGCTTTGCAGCTGTCTGGGGGGCCCAGTGGACACAGAGCAGAGCAGGGCCTGCAGAAGCGTGACAGTCACTGTGTACTTGGGATCTCAAAGGGCAGAAATATTCCTAGGTATGGCAGCAAGGCCTTGCTCAAAATCTTTACCAGTTGACTGTCTTAATAGACTTTTTTTTTTTTTTTAGTGTTTTTCTGTGTATCAAAATTTTGGCGAATCAGCCAGGAACTCTTTCTCTGCTATTTTTCTCCATAGACTCATGGACTCATTTAGGTAGAAAAACCCTCTAAGATCATTGAGTCCAGCTGTTCCTCCAGCACTGTCAAGCCCACCACTAAACCATGTTCCCACATCTTTTAAATCCCTCCTGGTAGGGTGGCTTCACCACTGCTCTGGGCAGCCTGTTCTAGAGCTTGACTTTACCTTTTTTTCCCTTCTCTTTTTTGTTAGTTCCTGAACTTTCATGCAATCACAAAACGCAACCTTTGCTGTATTTTGTTGCTTTTGGATTGTAACTGTTTTCCACACCTTGGCTAGCACCTACTTGACTGCTACTGTTACTTTTACCTTCTGAATATAAGAAAAAGAAAGGAAAACAAAAGGAATACATGTTAGTTACAGCTGCTGGTAATGAGCACATCCAGTTTTTCAATATAGACTTTGTTTCTAAGCCTGTTGTCGCTCCATCACCACTCGAGATTTTGCCACCTCAGAAACACTGCAGGGGCTTAGAGTAATTAGCCCAGCCTTTTCAGAGAAAGCTATTGGGCCTCCTGGAACAGTGTGGCCAGCTTTTGGATCAGTGATGTTACCACCCTGGGGTGGAAGAAAATTGCTAAGGTGGTGTTTTGTAAGTGATGAAATGGGTCTGATAGAGGACTGTAATGATATGGAAACAAACTGTCCTAATTACCACATTCCTTCTACTGTAGGACCATTTCCAAGGACAGGTCCTGACCAAGCTCTAATCAGCATGATTCCTTTAACTTGTCCAGCAGATCCACATCAGGTGATAACAGAGGGCTGACCTTTGGTGCAGTGTGATTTTAAAATAAAGCAAAAATACGTCACACCAGTGACAGCCGCTCAGGCTGTAACTTACAAATGAGTTCCTACTCTGTAGCTACCTAAAGATGCTTCTTCACGTTGGAATTTAATCTGGAATGTTACGTATATGTATGTAAATCATATATATATACTTGTAAATACCTTAATTGTGTAATAAATACAAAAAATAGCTGTATTTTGAACCTTACATCTCATGATGTCTCGGCATGTTTACTGGAGCCAAAGGCATCATTGTCCATGATATGTGTTTCTGGCATGGTAGTTCAGTGGAAAAGTGTGGGAACAGTTTTTAGACTTATTTATAGAGATGTCCTGAGGCAAATCAAGGTAAAACATCAAAGCAGGTAATCCAGAGCAGGTTAATCAGCCTGCAGCTGAACTGACTCCCAGGTTGTGTGGCTGTTTACACTTCTGTGCAGACTGCTCTCCAGAGTGCTGTGTGGTGTTTAGCATCCAAAAATAGTTTTAGCTTGGGGATTTTTTTTTTTTACTCTATCCCTAGGTTCCTCATTAATTTTGAGTCCTGAGTGACAGTGATTGTTGTTTTTAAAATGAGTTTCCTCTGCAGATATGTTTCAGCAGGATGGAAGTTATTTCTTATGCTGTTCTCTCTCTTTTTCTTTTTTCCTTTCTCCCCTCTCTATAATAAGCAAAGGCAACTTTTACAGTGGAAACTAGGTATTTTTATGATCTGCTAAGATGCCTCATTAAGAGTGTTGTACTGACAAGCCATTATGCACCTGAAAAAGTTTCACTTAGAATTTTTTTATAACCACAGATAGATGTTTTCACTGCAAGTTGTCTAAAACACTCCTGAGTTTCTATGGGAAATTATTTGATGATCTGATTCCACACAGGCTGCAAGTCCTCATCCCAAGCCCCCACAATTTGCTTCTCTTCAGGCACCAAAAGCCTCAAACTCAGATTGGTGTTCTGGCTTAGCTGGAAGTGTCAGACTGGAGGCAGGGGTAGGGAACCAATTACTCTGGGTTCTCTTCTGAGAAGTGCTTATTTCTGTCTGTGTTTGGAAGAGCTGTCAGTTTGTTGGGCTGCTGGAGCCTTGGGCAGGCAGCAGTAGGTTGTGTACTGTAATGAAATATTCACTATTTTTATAAATATTTACCCCTGATATTGGGGAATCGGTATATTTAAGTTTTGCCATATGAAATAAATGATTTGAGCACAATTCAGGCTAAAAACAGGCAAGGTCTAAAGGTATTTGACTTTCCATTAAATTATGTTCATTGTAGGCAAATTGCACCAGGTGACCTTTACAGCCCCTTCCAACCCAAAATGTTCCATGGTTCTGTGATTTATGTAGGAGTTTCTAGAGCTGTTGATTCCTGAGGGAAGAACCCAGGACCCAGCAGTGAACTTGTGTCCCTAGATAGGGACATGTATTCTGAGGATCACATGGTCTCTTCTTTACTCCATGGGACTGATAGCTCAGTAGCCTGATGCTGGCTGCTACAAAATATTCCTGTAAATTAGAGGGTTTTATTTGTTAACCAGATAAATTAACCAAAGTGATACCACACCTGTTTGCTAGAGATACAATCCAAAATCAATGTGTAATACTATTATACTTACAGAGAGTATATGAGATGTCTGTGTTTCGAAAGTAACTCTGGGTGGTTCCTTCAAAAAGCTTAGGAGCCAGGAGATGCGTGCGTTTAGTTTTAAATTTTACTTTTCAATATTATATGTGTGTTTCTGAGATTTAAAAAAAATTTATTTTATTATTGACTCAAAACCAAGGCTAAACTGACTTGTGTCCAGTCATAACACAGAAATGCACAGAAATCCTGCAAAGACTGAGCACTAACACTGTTGCCAGAGCCTGGTCAGCTTTCACACTGCTGGGCCATGCAGTCTATCACAGTTAGAAAAAACTGTTATAATGGTAAAAATGATTAATTTCATTGCATTTGCAAAATGCAAGCCTTGCTCTTTCTGTCCTGAAGAACTAAGGCATGCTAAAGTAATGCTGAGGTCACCGAAGTGTGTGTAGGTGTCCTGCCATTAATGGTTAAGGTAAATAGGCTTAGGTAATGTGTCTGTTAGGAAACATTGTAGCATAAGCCAACTATTCTGGGCAGATTGTTTATTCCAGGTGAATGATATGGCTGTGCGCAGCCAGTGCTTGACCTGGCTGCTTTGGGATTGGCTTTCATTGAGTTCTCTGAGCTCCCATGTCACTAATTACTGTGAAATAGAGTTTTCTCCTCACTTTTTGCTGCGAGACAACGCTGTCTTTCTTCCACGTGCTCTCCTGGTTTACAGAATGATGCTCACCAAGAATTCCCCACACTTTGTGGTTTTCACTTGGCAAAATATTAGCTTCTTATTTTTCCTTTACAAACACAGTTCCTGCTACCATCAGTGAAAGTTACAGGGAGATTCTCCAAGGCCTTCTAGGTCAATGGAAGCCTTTCTTTGACTTAGTTGGATTTTAATTTGTAAGCATGTAAAAGAGATAAGAAATCCCTAATTATAATTTACTAATGCGTTTTAAGACTCTTGTTACCAGAGGTTTCTGTAGAAATAGAGTTTAATAAGGCTGCAAGAACTCGTTTTCTTCTGCTTTGAGCCCTGGGTCAATTAGAAATAAGTCTACTTATCTATTGTACTTTTACAACAGCCCTGTACCCCAAATGTCTTGTGCTTTAGACTCTTCCAAGATGTCATTCTTTGATGGGTCTTCATCCATCCCAGCATTTGCAGAATTGGGTATTTCAGTCTTGAGGTGGGTCTGTGACAGGACAAGTAAGGTCCCTGTTAAGAACAAGGGAGACAACATCCTTCAGAAATTTCTGCATCTCTCCATTCCTTTTTTTTTTTTTACTCTGATCAGTGATTAATTTAGCAGAGGCTTTAAGAAATATGAATACAGATGTCTATGTGTGTATAGAGTGACAGAGAGTGGCTTCTATGAGTAAAGAAACAAAACTATTTACCCAATATTTAAGACAAAAGAATCCAGACTACAACAGGAGTCTAAATCAGTATATATTATCCAGGAGATTTTCCAGAAATTGCTTTTGTTAGGGGAAAAAAATAAGTTGTGTTGATACTCAGTATCAACGTTGCAATTTGTTTTATGGTGTTCCAATAGTGCAGTTACAGGGTAGCTCAGGCTATTGGTGAGAAAGTCGCCAAAGCAAAGGGAGAGAAGAAATGTAGCCAGTTTCTTATACTGTGTAGATGCTACAGTAAGTACTGTGATGCCTTGGAATGTGTGGATGGAGGGGAAACCCACTTTCTTCCCCCACTTTGGAGAGTAGGATCAAAAAGGGTGGTGGGAAGTGGAGGTTTGTGCTAAAAAAAATTAATCTGCATGGTGGTAGGGTGTGGAACTTTTTTCTATTTTTATCTGTGTGCATTAATACAGTCATATACCTGCTGTCAGAGGTTTCTTACTTTTGTAGGCATATTTATCTGCTAAAGTTAGAGTGCTTGACAAAACCACAGAAAATGTAGCACTACACATTTTTACAGAATTTCAATATATTTTGCCTAAAGAAAAATAGAAAATCAGTAGATGAGTCAGAAATACCCTGCAAGTGTCTGCTCCCTCTCCAGCTTCTAGACCACAGTCCCTCCCTGCTGTGTTTATTCCTCGTACTACACTCGTGTTTGCTGCGCGAGGCAGATTTGCAAAATTTGTAGGAGTGTGGCACACTGATGAGGGAAAGAATTTGTTATGCAGATCCTTGGAGGCTGAGGATTCCGCGATCCTCGTTGGCCCATGCCGTGTCAGGCCCGCGGTGTGTGCGGGGCAGTTCCTGCCCGGCCCGTGCAGAATGGCAGGCTCTGTTGCTATGGGGACCGGCGCTCTCCGCAGTAGCGATCCGCCCGAACGATGCCGTGTGACCACGGGCAGGGAGCGCGCACGGCATGAGCCCCGCCGCTGATCCCTGCGGGCCTGGCCGTGCCCTCGGTCACAGGCTCCTGCCTTCTGTCGGGGCCTCTGCTCTGTGGCAGCTGCGCTGCAGGTCCCCAGGTGCCCTCACCGGGACCCGCCTTGGTCGTGCTGCAGCCAGGAAGAGGGAAGGTGTTGGAATTCAGGAAGGATGAGCTTAAACAGACTTGCAGCCGAGATTCTGATCATCTGCAGAACACCAAGTGTTGCCTGGAGACATCTGTCAAAAACCCAGTGGGGAGGGTGGAACAGGGACACCCTGGGTGGAATGGGGGTGGGAGAAGGGCTGTGAGGAAATACTGCTGTGAGGCAAGGGTAAAGCATTGAGGAAGAAGGATGATGAGACTGCTGCCAAAAGGCATAAGGAGATGTCGATAGGTGACCCTTGAGTCCAGGAGCTGGTTTGGAAGGCAGGTGCCAAGCTGGCCTTACGTGCCGTGCTTGCTGATGGGAAGTTATTCCCTTTCTGTATATTTTTTTCGCTGTCTCATGCAAGGCACATTCTGTATTTCACCAGTTCCTGGGTGCAGCCTGGTGCAGGTACAAATGGTGACACTGCTGATGCTGGCTGGTGACACGGTAGCCTAACACGTGGTGTTGTCAGTACAACAGCATTTCTGAGCATCCAGACATTCCCAGGAGCAAGTCTGAGGACAGTTATGCATAAAGACAAAGATGTGCCAGAAATAAGGGGTGTGTTCTCTGATGCAGACCTCTGGTAGTAACGTTGTGCTCTGTTTTTCTGTGATAAATATAACTTTTACAGGGCACAGCTAGACCTGAGTAACACGTGACTTTAACAATCGGGGGAGGGCAGTGTTCTTGTGTGGGTTGTTTTGGAAACAGGATGTCTAAGACATGGAATGATAAGAGAACTGGACATTTAGGAAACTGAGCACTGCCCTGGAGATGTGGATTCTGATTTTGTTCTCCTCTGAGGTCCTGTGTGGTGCTGCTCACATGGGAAAATTTGGCTTTTCAAGGACAGCCAGCAGTTGTGTTCTCTCCTTTCATTTGACAGCGTGGCTTGTGATTCATGGTCTACCTGTACAAGTTCTCAGCATCCATTATGGCAAAAGAAGCCCATAGAAATGTCACTTTTGCAGTACAAATGCTACGTGTAACGAATATATCCTGAAAAATAAAGTTCAAAATGTTTCTGATTGGTGCAGACAAAATTAGAGGGTATGTCTGGGTAAATTAAAGATTAAGTGCCTTTCATGTCCCAAAGCTGTTCTTGAAAATAAATGCATTAATACTTATTACAGAGATATATATATATATATATATATAACAGGGAGAACTACGGAAAGGCCTATGAGGCAATTAATAATTTAATCTTCAAAAATCAGATCTATTGTGCAGAATGAAAGCTATTCTGCCACTCATTGAGCATCAAGGAGAAAATAAGTGCTCAAAGCTGTTTTTTAAGTGTGTGCTGTCTGGGCCTGCCAACTGAAGGAGGCAGAGGTCTCACGAATATGTAGTGAGTGATCCTTAGTTATAGACTATCTCACAGGACATGTGTGTAATGGGGCTGAATAAAGATTATGGTCTTAGGAATTTTTTAGGTTTTAAACGCTTGTCTTTGTAACCTTAATGTTCTTACACTATGTGCTGTTTCACGCACATTGCACGATGTGATGCTAGGAGTGTGAGTTTTCTCTTACTACCTGTATTAGTCCATAAGAAGTTGTTATTAATAACAAGCTGTTCTAAAAATACCTTTCAAAATGAAAAGGTGCATGTGCACTTTGGATCTGATATTCACCAGGATTTTTGTGGTGCAGTTGATTCTCTGCACTTACTGAAAGGCTCACAAGAAAGAACAGTGAAGAGCAACTTGAGGGGTCTCATCAAGGAGCCTCATGGCAGTAAGCACTCAGTGTTCAGCTCCCAGATCACAGGGGTTAATTTCCTATTTGAGCTTGTACTGATGAGGAGATCAGAGAAGAGAAATGGCTGTAGGTGTGCCTCTTTGTGCTTCTCAAAAGGACAAAGATTTTGTGTCGTTTCCCATCTGATACCGTTTTGTTCCACAGCCCCCTCACTCTTCTCCTAGGCTACCAGCTGCATCTTCCCCCACAAGTCTCACCTTGGGTGCATTTCTGTGTGGTGCAAGGTTAAGTACCTATCTCACAGTTAAAGACGTCGTAGGAGGTGAGACCACACGTAGAATCCTGCCAAGCATATTTTTGTTGCAGAAATTCCTTTTCCCAGTATAGGAACAGGTTAACATACCAACAGTAAATCAATCCAGAAGAAGAAACCAAAGGAGAAAAAGCAATAATCAGGTTTCTTGTACCCTCCTATACAGACCAGTAGCTGAAGTGACTGTTCCTGCACATGCATGCAGTTTGATGCATGATGAATTCAGAAATAGTCCCCTTACACATGACTGCACAACAGCAGCTAATCTGAGATCACACAGAGCCAAAGTCAGCAGGAGGCTTTGCAAAGGTTACTTCTCTGTCCTCACTGGGTACAGTTTTCTCTCTGTTGGATGATGAGGTTGTGGAAAACACTGTTCTCTAAGGCACCTGTGTTTATGGCAAAAAAGATTTTATTTTGCATTTGAAAGTGAAAGATTTGTCCTTCCTGTGTGTTGAAAGGGATCACTAAATCCCGAAGGCATTTCTGCTGATGGTCAGTGAGAAATCCTGTGTCGTTGTCTCCCATGGGGAAACTCTCTGAATTCTGTGTCCAGTTACACCATAGATTGTGTGATGTAAGCTCCTCGATGTGTTAAACCATGACAGAGCAGCCAATTTGGAGAACTGAGAAAGGTATCATGGTGCAAAAAGCAGGAGGCACTGTCCTGCGTAATAGAGAGCAGTGGAAGCAGAGTGGTTCATCTTAAATGCAATGTAAAATCACGTATGTCAGGGTCATATGGTCTGTTCATGTCTGTGAGCACCTGTTACACTACAATTAACACTGAAGTGTTAATATAAGAGATGGCTGTACCCAGCAGCACTGTTGAGTTGTGCTGCTATTTCTGGTTGTTGCAGTGTGAAGTGTTTAGAAAAGAAAAGCACTTGGGGAGCCCTGGGTGGCCGCTGCCAGGGAGAGAGAGCTCCAGGCAGTGGGCGGGAAGAACAGCACTATCCCACTGCCAGGTCAGGGCATTGCCTGCAGATTTTCCTTAAAATTAGTGTGTTAAAACACCCTGGGTGTCACCATAGAATCATAAAACAGTTTTGGTTTGGAAGGGACTTTTAAAGGCCTTTTAGTTCAAACTCCCTGACACAAGCAGGAACATTGTCAGCTAGATCAAGCTTATCATCAAGTCTTCTCCTTAGTTTTACAGCAGGCTTTCTGTGAGGAGAGGAACTCAGGATGGTTTGGTGTTTAGTTTTCCTCTCCCTGCTTGCTCCTAGGTGGGAGAACATGAACTGACAGCACCTGTGTGCCAGGGTTATGTGTAGGAGAGGAATGGAATCAGCGGTTGTAGCAGCGTTTCAGGACAGCAGAATTGCCATTTCACTGCTCTGGAACAGAAACGTGGAGGGGACCTTTCCCAAGAGTAGTTTAAAGTTAGTGGAACAGTAGTTTACTTTTTATTTCAAGCAATAAAAACCAGTTGCCCAGTGGACAGATTTTTATTCCTCTAAGCTGCATGAAAGTATTAAACTGCATTAACCTTATCAAAGCCTACGCACACAGTTCAAGGCAGAGTGAAGTGTTGGCACCCGCAGATCAGTTGCCTGCTTTTCCTTAGACCAGGCAGAGCCGAGGCTGCTGGGGACAGACAGGGCTGGAGTGCCACCCTGTGGTGCTCAGCATCAGCGTTGCCAATACACTCGGGGAAAACATTATTTATTAGTGGGAAAGAAAAAGACCAGCATTAAACAAATATTTCTTTCCCCTTCCCCGGCTCAGCTTTACTCCGTCACCCCTGGCTCCTCTGCACTCCTGCAGCAGTGCAGGGGATGCTGTGCTGTTACAGTATGTAGTGGTTCCTCTCTTCCACAGCTTCCCTTTCTTCAGATGTTGAATTAAAGAATGATTCTTATTAAGAAAGCCCTCTGTTGTGCATCTTTGTGTCCTCAAGGAGGAGAGAGGATGTCTGAAGGAGGGCAAGGGACTGGTAAATCCTGTCTGCTGGCTGGTTGCGGTTAGAGAGGTGAATCCTAGGGATTGCATTGTTCTATTTAGGATTTTGAAAAGTTTGCAAATATTTCCCTTCAGTATGGAAAAGATGATGTCTCAGGATGTCTCTGCATTGTGGAATGGTGGACAATGCAGTAACCTTCAAGCCAACTCCAACGAAGACCAGATAAGCATGAGAGCACAAGGCTACAAATTAATCCAGTTGAAAGATGGGGCACAAAGTGCTGAGATACCTTTCCTGCTTTTACACCTGACCAGTGTGCTCTGCCATATGTAGATGTGTTGGCTGACTCGGTGCTCTGACAGCCTGCTCCATTGCACGGTGTCAAATCTCTGTCAAAACACTGGTGGTTGTGGCTTTACTTTGAGATTTTGGATTCGGAGAGGTTCCTGAAGTCCCAAATGAATATATTAGTGCCTGACTAGTCTGTTCCTTCTTTTTTGGGAGCTGTTCTACTTTACATAAATAAGTCTTTTAATTGGGCCATTAATTTGTTGAGGTGATAGGACACCTGGGATTTTAAATCTAGGTTTCTCACATCCCTGGTGATGTGTTAATGTTAGCTAGTGTTTGTCTTTGTTATCCCTCACTGGAAAGTCCAGCTTGTGCCTTTTCCATACAGGCCAGTTAACTCCTACGGTGAAACTCAGCATGTGTAATTGTGCCAGCAGCTTGTCTTGAAAGGAATTCTCAGTCTCGCAGCTCTGTGAGCCAGGAGGGAGGATTACCTTTGTTACACACTCTGCTCACAGGTGCTCCAGGAGGATGAAGAGGGGCAGAGTGGAATTAAAATGCTACCATAATCCAGTGCTCTCTGTTGTGGAGGTACAAGCTTGTTTTGCTCTTTGCAAGATCCTTGAGGATGACAAACTGAGGGAAAGCCAGGGATGAAGTATGTCTTTGGTCTAGACCAAGATATTTACAGTTCTTTTTGCCCATCTTTGTAACATTAAGTCTCTACTTGCTGCCTTTATCCCTTTCCAATGCGGAGCTCAGCCTTAACCCATGTGAATGAATCATCTGCCCTTTTGCCACATATGTATATATGATACGTGCAGCTCAGATTTTAACCTCTAGGCAGCTGAGGGCCAGCTTTGCTTAGATTTGTGCAGAAATATTTCCAGTTCATGCCCACCTCAGTTCACAATCAATTTAACCCCGGTCAGCCAGATGTCTCATTTCCAAGTGAGAACATCCCTTTTGTGACTTTCAGAGTAAGGATGAAGAAATGGGTAAATTGCCGTAGTCTTTATTCATAATTTTTAATGCCGTTGTCTTGGTGAAATGTTAAATCACTAAGTGTTGTAGGGATAGTGAAGGGATGAACACAGCTGAATTCCAGCAAGGTTCCCAGTTACGTCAGGCCTGTCAGATTACAGCGTGCTTTTGCAAGGAGGTGTTTTTGGTAATGGTCTCTGCAGTGCATTTTCGCATCTCCATAATAGCAAGAGGTTGTTTGGGAAAGTGGTTCAGACAGCTCCCTTTTTGTAAGGTTTTTATTCCCAAGGCTCCTAAGAAGTCACAAAGTGTTTTTCAGAAATTATTCTTGTTAGAAAGATACTGCTTTTGAAGTGAAGGTGATTAATCTCGACAGAGCACTGCCTCTGTTCTGTGAATTGGGAGCCATTCCTGTTGTTTGAAAAGACATAATCTTTATCCTCACCTTCCACAGGAAGTAATGGAAGTTGAAGGCACTTCAGGAACTACAATGATAATATATACTTTTCTATGTGTCAGATGTATCTCTTGATTCTGGAGAATGCTTTGTTTCACATAACTGAAGGTGTACTGGTATGGACAAGCTCTTTTACCTGATGACTTCACAATGAAAGAAAATGCTGTGCATCAAATACACCTTTTGTGTGTGTGTGTCTTTGAGGAGTTTTTTCAGTATATGATGCCATAAACCCAGGTTTAGAAGCCAAAAAATAAAAATTATACTACAGTATTACTTTTAGGAAGGACAAGGAAAAAGCTGGTATTTGAAAGTGAGATTTGCATTACATTTTTAAGTCATAGAAGGACAACAAGCTATATCATCTGTGACTTCTGAGGAATCTATGTATTTAGCTGACTCAAAAATGACTTTTAAAATTGATACTACTTAGAAAAGATATTTGTAATAGCTTATGAAATGCTTTTAAAAGGTCACCTGGCAGGTGCTTACTGAAGAGCGTCAATGATTGATCCAAGACCAACAGAAGTTCAGGAGAGAGGCAGGGCCCTTCAGCCATTCTCTGTACCCTGGTCAGAGGCCCATGGCCTCTTGCTGGGTTTGGTGTTGTGATCTGGCTTTCTGGCTTTTATCTGTCATGTAGGGAAAAACGTGTCTTCATTTCGGCTCCCTTGGGTGTTTGGATCTTCTTAGGTGCTTCCTCTAGAAATTCCCCTGTAGTCTCTATCTTTGGGCTTCACAAAGATACCAAGGATTTTCGTGTTTGTGCTACAGGGAGCATCTTGTTCTTTCTTGCCCTAAACCAGGGCTGTGTTTCAGCCATCCCAAAACTTTGTGCTTGGGCTGCTTTGATACTGAAATAGCTGTCACAGGCTGTGTCAGAAGCGTGGCCAGCAGGTCAAGGCAGGTGGTTCTTCCCCTCTGCTCCCCTGTTGTGAGACCCTGCCTGGAGCCCCCAGCTCTGAGGGGCCTGGCACAGGAGAGACATGGACTTGTTGGAGCAGGCACAGAGGAGGCCATGAAGATGCTCAGTGATGGAGCAGCGCTGCTCTGGAGCCAGGCTGGGAAAGCTGGGGGTGTTCAGCCCAAAGGGGCTACAGGAGAGCTGGAGAGGGGCTTTGGAGAGGAGCATGTGGCATAGAACAAGGGTTAATAAGTAGGGTAGAATAAGGCTTTAAACTGAGAAAAGGGTAGTTTTGGACCAGATATTAGGAAGAAATTCCTCCCTCTGTGGGTGGTGAGGCCCTGGCACAGGTTGCCCAGAGAAGCTGTGGCTGCCCCATCCCGGGAAGTGTCCAGATCCGGGTTGGACGGGGCTAGTGGGAGGTGTCCCTGCTCATGGGAGAGGGTGGGACTGGATGAGCTTTAAAGTGCCTCCAACACAAATCGTTCTGCGATTGGATGAAATGTGAATCCAAGGCTGCTTTAGCGTTACTTGTCCAGGAGAGGGGGATTGTTTGCCATCCATTCCCAGGCACTCCTGGTGGGAAGCACAACACTGACTGTGTTTCCCTTGCCTCCATGTTTCCAGCAGAAACAAACCTGTGCCACAGGAAGCACATCTACCTTTCTTAGATTTTGAAACTTGACCTTTCAGTGTCCCCAGCGGTTCCTGACCCCTCGGCTTTGCGTTCCTGGTGTCTCCTTCGGCGCCTCGGTGCATCCCCGGCCCAGGCGCTCTCCAGGGTGCTGGGCTCTCTCCAGGGTGCTGCGCTAAAGGCACCGGGACACCTCTGCAGAGGATCCTTGAGGGGAGACAAAGCGCTGGGCGCTGGGATTCGCTCTGTAGCAAATTCCGTACGTCCTTTTGCTGTCCTTTCCAGAGAAATGTCTGCGAAAGGCACCGTTTGGCTGTGTTTATGGATTTCAGTATTCCATAGGCAATAATGCTGGGTCTGTATTGGTTTGGTCACACATTGGGACCACTGAAGTTATTTGCTGGGGGAAGAGACTCTAAAAGTAAAGGAATCTCGCCCTCTTTCCTTGGTGAGGCAAAGGTGAAAAACATCTAGGTTAGAAAAAATGTTTTATATGTGTGTGTGTTTTCTACGGCTGTTAATTTGGAGTGTATCTAGAAACAGTGTCTGAGAGCTTTTGAGAATCTTTAGTGCAAAACGTTATCCTCTGGTTTTATAAACAAGTAGCACACAGGTCTTCTCTTGTTAGAAACAGTGGGAAAATTCATACGTGTACATATAAAATAGTAATAGTGTAAGTAACAATCAGTCAAGCCTTTGAATTGATCACTGTGGGCAGGTAACCTTTGAATTCAAGGTAGATAGAAGCCCTTTGAAACATGAACCCGTGTGACCTGGTCCAACACTGAAGTGCAGGCACACTTCTACACATAATAGCAGAGCTGATTATGTGCAGCAGTGAGGTTGCAACTGGAAGGATTTAAACTGGCTGGGTTCTGGGTCACACTGGCTTAAGGCTTCCAGTGGCAAACAAGTCAGTTTTCCTGTTATAAGCTCCTGTTGCCCTGGCATAATTATTTTTCGTATCATTATAATTGGTAAAATTATTTTTATTTACATCACCTTCTTGGTGTTGAGAGAACAGAATTCTCTTCCCAGATCAACAGATGTTTCTGTTAACCTGTTTATACTACATACAGCATTGTGGTCTAGCAACATTATTGTAACAGGATAATGAATGGAATGAGCTACTGAATCAGTTAATTCAGTGGGGCTAGAATGAAGAGCCCTTCTTTTCACTCCTCAGGCTAGTCATTGGCAATATTGCCCTTATTTCTGGGAAAACAAGTAATAGAACTATTAAATTACAAGCGGTATGATTGATCCATCAGGGATACTAGTGAAACATATGCAGGTATCTTTCAGTGTGTAACTTGCTTTTTGTGACTTTTTCCCAGATAATTACCCTTTAGCTTGAAATATGTCCTGTGTCAGGATGCAGGATTAGAGAAGGAGCATTCCCTCAGGCTGTTGGAGCACTTGTCTGTGGCACCAGGTGGTTGTGGGGGAGCAGCAGGATGAATGCAGACCCCAGCCAGCTCCCCTGCTCTTGGCTGTGGGGGACCTTCCTGGTGGTGTGAGTAGAGCAGGCCCCAGGCTGGGAAGCTTCACCTGCAGAAGATGGGGGCTGCCCCTTTTCAGCAGATCCAGCGATGTAAGTGCAGGGATGAGGGAATGTGAGGAGTGAGCCCTGGGAACACAGTGTACACTTTGGGAATCAGACCTGACAGGTCTGAAGCATCTTCACAATGGTGCCTTGGATCCTTCTTTGCATTAACAGCAGCTTCTGCCCTCACAAGATCAGAACCAAACGCAATAACCGAAGGTGAAAGCAGGTAGGGCAGGAAGGAAGATGAGAAGGCACGTTGCAGTGTTGAATTAAATGATCAAGGTCCTGTTCCCAAACCCATTGAAATCAATAAAATGTCTGCTGTTGTCCTTAGTGAACTATTGCAAGAGGCCCTGTTTGACTTAGTTAAAATAGAATGTGGCATCAATATTTTCAATCAATATGAAAACAAATACAAGTGGAGCAATATTTTGGAGTTAATGCAACTTAGCGGTCGTCGGAAAACCACAAGATGGACACTTGCTAGTGTCTCTAGTTTATTTAGGATTCTGATGAAACAAGTACACTTGAATTTCCAACGTGGGTGCAGCTGGTGTGTCTTTACATCGTAATTGGAGTATTTCTTTAAACCAGAGACATCAGTCTCTGAAGGGCCTTTCTACATCCTTTTCTTGGTGTTCAGGAAGTTGTTGGTGTGTGCGAAGCTTTTCTTTGCCATGGCACCGCTTGGGCAGCAACAAAGTCTGACTGCAAGGATTTTCATGATTCTATACTGGCACTTACCTTGCCTCCTTGCTGGTCTGTAAGCACTCAGCTGTGACAGTGGTGCTTTGGGTGTGTAGTTGAGCTGCAGAACTCGGCCTGCGTGGGTTGTGGATGCTGGAAACTCAAAGGTTCAGACAGAGGCAGCACAAGTTCCTGGTAAACAGCCAGCGAGGATGGCTGTGTAACTGGAAATGCCTGGCACAGATGCCCAGCAGTCTGAAACAACCAGAAGCTGCTGGAGTACTTGAAATTTTCATCCATGTTTGTCCTTTTCTACGCTTTGTTAGATAACCAATTTTTGACTGCTGTTGGAGCCAGAAGACTTTGGTCTCATCCCACAGTGACTGCTGTTATGTTCCTAGGAATGTATCTCATTTTCTTCCTTCATAATATAGAAAAAATAATTTTATAAGAGCAGATTACTGTTTTCACTAACTGTCCCAAGATGAAGGTAGCTAAGCAGTATCTCTTTTTACCCTGGGATTAATTATTAATTGCATTTAAAGTTTGTCAGTGTTGAACTGAACACCTTCAAGACAGAAACCCACTGTGTGAGGGAGGGTGTGGTATTTGAAATATTACTGTATTGTCTGTGATATGTTCTTGGTGCTGACCATTACAGGTGGCAGTGCTGTGATTGATACCCAGGTGGTCTAACAGAAAAGAAGGGCAAGATATAAAGACTGGTCTGATTTAGGTCCACCTGTCCCTCAACTTGCCTTTTTTCATTTTTTTTGGTATTGTTTGCTTTTCAATTAATAAAATAGATACACTCAAGGTACAGAAAAAGGCAGGACATAGTTTTATATATCATCTTTTCAGTTCCAGTTCAGTGACACTAATTTCCAGCACGGAACTTTGAAGAACGTATTGTCTTTGCATATTCAGTAAAATAAGAACGAGAGTATGTAGAGCTTTCTCTTTAATATATTTTTTTTCTCAAGAAATATAAAATGAAACCTATACAGCATGGATTTGTGATTACTAACTCACTTCCAGAGTTATTGTACCTTTAGAATTATGTACCTATAGAATTACTGGTATGTGATTAGTAACCATGAGTGCAGATTAAATAATGAGTGAGACAGGAGGCAATTTATAAGTGTAGCCTGTGCTTCCATAGTTTTGTTCTTTTACTACCTGCAAGGATTACTTTGCTGCTTTTCTAGGAATACATAGTTCTGGAGGTACTGAAATGGCTGGATATGCTAATACACACAATCCCTCTGAATACTCTTAAATAGTTGAATTAAGTACATTGTTACTCTGCCCTGGCATTCCAAATATTTTTGTGCCTATCAAAACAATTCCATCACCTCCATCTGAATCCCTCAAGAGGAGGTGTTGAGACAAGAGCTTCCTGAGCAGAGGGAGAAGGCTGCCCACCTCTTAGCCTGGCTGGAATAGCAGCAGAGGGAAAGTCGGTATCGGTGCTTGTGGGCGGAGGTGAGCTAATTCAGTGAGCCAGGGCTCTCTGGTTCCCAGGCCACTCACGGCTATGTGTGCACATCTCCAAGCCTGGCCTAACCTGTCCTGCCTCTCAGCAAGGAGCAGAAGTTTAAATCAATGCACAGTTCATAGGGACAGAGAGGATGGTTGTTGTGGATTTGCAGAATACCTTGTGGATGCACCTGTGCATTACTGTGTACAAGTTAGGCAGGTTATCTCTTTGGAGGGAGCCTAATTCCCCTATGGAATTGTAATCTGCCTTGTCCAGAGAGGTTTTCCACAACAGTAGACAAAATGTTGACTTGTCCAGTTTTCATCCTGGCCAAACTATTGCCTAGGACAGTCCTGTCCCATTTTTAGCTGTTTGAAGCCAGTTTTTGATTTCCAGGCAGTTTCCTCATTGCACTAGGGCTTAGAACTGGAGACAACAGTCTCCATTCTGGCTATGAAGCATGAATGGCTTTTCCTACTTCATCATTCATTTTGTACCTTTGGGAAAAGATTTGAGTCACACTTCCTCAGCATGGTTTCTAGGCTTGATTTTAACTATGTTTTTGCAGTGCCCACATGATTTATGTGGAGAGAAGCTCATTTTTGTGAGCTGGACCCCTGTTAGTGGATATGCTTCAGGGAAGATAATCACTTGTTTACAACCTCTCTTTTTGTACTCAGTTACTGTTGGGTTTCGCCCACTAGGTTTTTATAGACTGCAAATGCTGATTTACTCAGCAAATCAAGTCTGTCTACCTGAAAGCTGTCAGGTAAAGCCTGGTGCTGGTCATAGCTGTGGCCATTGCAGCACTGCAGTGCCAGAGCTGTGTCTCAGCTGGTGGGGCAGGTCAGAGAACAGAATCTGGAGACTGTGAAATCAGCAGATCAGGCCAGGAAGCTGATGCTTTCTGCCAGTTTGTGAACAGGCAGACAGGAGCTGGAACCCCAGTTAAGCATCCCCACCTCTGGATCTCACAGTGAGGTTCATCACTCGAAGTCTGTTCACAAATCACACAGGGCTCTGTACAGGTTGAAGTCTTATAAGCTTCATTATCCCAAATGGGAATTTATTGAATCTCATGAGTTCTGTATTTCTACATGCTGGGCTGAGGATGACACGTGCTTTTCAGAGAAAACCCACCCTTTTTCTGGAACTGTGCTCTTCTGTTATTGTGCATCTGCCCACTCTCCCACTCCCCTCCCACAAGCTGTTTGTGGCAGCATTGCTGTATATTCTGCTTTTCTGTTGGAGCACCTCCACAATACGTTTTCTATGTTTAGGGGGAAATTGCTCAGTCTCCATTTTTACTTGAAAATGTAATCTTCATACTGATGTCTGCAGAAGGATTTCTCTTTGTTAGGATCTGTATATGTAATGCAATGACAAGCCTGTTTCTACTTTTTTTTTTTTTTAGGAAAATCTGTCTTAAAACAGAACACTTCTTTCCTGCAGGGACATAAGCTGTGTCAAATATTGATACATACTTTATGTTCTTCTCCCCAGACAAGATATGTTCTTTCCAAAATAATCCGTTGAAAGTCACTTTTATTTTCTTTTGCCATACAATGATGAAATATTCTTGTGTCTTTGAAGTTAAGGAGAAACTGTTTGTGGAACATAATAGTGAACTCATAGAGCTGGCCTGAAGTTCTTCTTTACCAGTAATCCTATAAAGAATATTTGCTATTTCATTTGATTTTACTTGGCACCAGTTGTTTGGTTCTAGTGTCTGATGTTTTTCTCTCGTGTAGCCTGGGTTAGAAAGTACATGAAGTCCTTGGTTAACTTTTAAATGAATTTTCTGAAAGAATAGTTATTTGATACTGAGGTGATGAGTCTGCATGTATCAGTCATTAAAAGATGACATTTTTTTAAATAATAATGACTGTCACAAACCCTCCTGTGTATCAAACCATACTGTGTGCATTATGTTGCAGAATTTAAGCATTTAGTGGCTTAGACACCTTCAACCATGATCTAGGGAAATCCTAAGACTGGGATTTTTAAGTGTGGTGGCTTGTGACTTGGTCTTATTTTCAAACTTATTTAAGATCCCATGAAAAGGTAGGAAATGTATCAGCAAAGTTCAATTCTAGACTACTGGCTGTTAATTTCTGGTTTACAAGTGATGCTACCTGTGAGGTTCATCTAGTGTTAAGAAGACAAGGCATGCTGGAGTCCTATAAAAGATTCCAATTTCCCGCTTTCTTTTATTCCTGTGGCTGCCTCCATCTGTGTCACTATTCTGGTGGCTCTTGCTGCAGCCACTTGTGTTTTAGCCATTAGCTTTGTGTAGCCTAGTTTTCCACAAATGGGAACAACTGGGAGAAAGCCTGCACAAACAGAGGATCCAAAAAAGGCTTAGCTGGCACTCCCTGCCCTGCCACTTCCCATGCCTCCTTCCACTAGGGAAATGTGTTTTTGATTGAATGCACAGACCACTGGCTCAAATACAAAATATATCCCTGTTTTAAAGTTGCTTTTATAGTGCTTTGTAGTTTTCATATATAATTCTTTGTGAAAATTTGGTCTGTGATATTCTCAAAGTGAAACCTTATAGTAACAACAGAAGTTATCAATGAGGATTAGTTCCATGGTGACAATAAATGGTCCTGGTTCACATGAACTGGAGACCACCAAGTTCTGTGGGTACCACAGCAATGTGAGGGTGGCATTCAGGCTGGTCTATGGGCTGCTGTCACATGAAGGGCTCTCAGGATGTCTGTCACTCATGTGGTGGGGCTGTGCTTGGCTCTGAGAACCGTTCAGTACGATTCCCTGAAGTCAGGGAATGTATTGCGGGGGAAACTTGGCTCAGGGAATTGTTTCTTTGGTTTGGTGGCTTTTAGTGCTGCTGTCGGTGAGCTGCCACATCCCTGTGATTCTGGGGTGGTGACTAAGCCAAGGATGCTGACAGCTCTGCTGCACTGGGAAGTCACATCCTGCCTCTCCCTCAGCACCTGCCTGAAGAGACCGGAGCACTGGTGTTGGAGGGAGCTGAAATGGGATCAGTTGTCTGCTAGCAGCTTATGCAGAGGCTCTTTTGATCTACCCGTGTCCTGTTTTGATGAATAAAAGCTTGATGCTAATAGTGATAAGAGTTATCCAGGGAGGCAGGAGTAGAACTTTGATGTGCTGGTTTAGCAGGGGGATAGAGCAATGAAGAAGTGACAGGCCCATCTCTCTTGGATATTAACGCCAGTAATTAGTGTCCTAAACCCAAATTATATTTGGGGAGTGGAGGGGGGACTAAGTAGCAACATGGTGTCACTGTCTCTTTTGGTTGCTGTTGGTCCATAGCTATAAACGCTGTCTATCTTCAAGGCAGGCCTTCAGAAGTTGTCTTAGGAAGTGCCTGAGAGCAGCTTTTGGGGTTGAATAATAATAAGCAGCACTCCTGGTGGTATTATTTTTACTTTGGTGGGATTGAGCTGAGCAGGGCAGGCTGAGCCCAGATTACGCTGCGTGCTCTGTGCTGTCCCTCCTCGCTGCGTTCGGTTCGCTGCTGAATGCAGCTCTCCTGATGCAGCCTCACGTGGCTGCAGAGAGGCACAATGAGGACTTGAGCGCTGCCAGCCCTTTCCAGGCGTCTCTCCTGCTGCCTGCAGGTGAGCAGGCTGAGCCTGGATTCTCCCAGCTCCGCACATTTTCCTCTCGGCTTCTCATGGACCGCCCTGGCAGCGAGGGAAGATCGTGAGGAGAGGAGCAGGAAGGCGTGTGCCGGCTCCGGCACAGCCGGTCGCAGCAGCAGCAAGTCAGTAAGTCAGACTGCACCATTTTCTTCTCACCCTGCGTAAAGGCGATGTGAGAAGCTGACGGGAGCTGCCCCCTCCCCCTCTCGCTGGGGATGCTGAAGTGGAGCCCTCCTCTCAGCCAGAAGACGCAGCCTCTCTGGAGGAATCCCAAAAGACCTTCCCAATTTGGTGATGTGTGTTTAAAGGCCGATTTTTCTTTTCCTTTCTTTCCCCCCTCCGTGGGTTTTTTTTTTCCTCCTTCCCAGCTGAGTCTGAAGCCCGCCTTCTCCTGCAGCTACAGCCAAGCTGAAGGGTTTCCAGCCTGCTAGGAGGTATTTTCCGGCTGCTCCCTGCTCGCGTGTGTGTGTGGCTGCGGGCACTTTGGCACACTGTGAGTGTGGACACGGCTCTCAAGCTCCCGAGCTATGGCTGCTGCAGGGGCTGGGGCAGTGCCGTGACCTTTTCTGGGGTGCTGGAGGAGGAAGAGTGGATTACGTCGTGAACTTCTGGCTCGCAGCCAGTGCCCTTGCGGGAAAAAATAAATCACCTGGATATCCGTGTGTCGTGGGAACAGCTTCCTTGGAGCTGGTGTTTTCCTCGCCAAAATGGCTCACGCAGCCGCTTCCATTAAAAAAGTTCGAGAGTCTGAAATCGAAGAGAGGGAGAGAAACCTTGAGAAGGAAAGGAAAAGGCAGCGGAAAATCTCTAGGGCTGATCGGAAACGCAAGGTATGAGGGGGAAACCAGCCCCCTTCTCCCTTTCCCCCCACCCTTCCTCTGTCTGTGCAGCACTTCACAGGTGTTCGCTGCCATGTGCAATGCTCTCCCCTTCATTTTCAAAAGCTTTCCCATCGCATTTCCCTTTTGCATCCCTTCCCATCCCCTCTGAGCCCTGCTGTGGACTTTAGCCCATCTGCAGTGAGATTAAAGCACTGCCAGCCATGGCAGCCCACAGCCACACAGGCATCAAACACATAAAGATGGCACGCTGGTATTGCCACTTTCCCTTCATTCCAAGAGGCCTGGAGCTCCCTGTCATCATTCCCAGCCAGGACTTATCTGGAAAAGTTGTCAGGGAGGGAGGTGGCTGTGCTTGTGCTTTGCAGCGTGAAGGTGCATTTCTGTACTCCACAACAGCATTTCTCCCCAATTTCCCATTTTTAGTTCCACTTCCCACCTCCCCAGCTGTGCTCAGTGCTGTGTGTAGGACCTGCCTCGGGGTACTGGCAGCATCAGCTGAGCTGTATTGCAGTTTTTGGGAGTCGTAAAAGGGATTCTGGGCTTGCTACTGTGATTCAGTGTATTTACACTGCACACTGCAGGTGCATTTATCTAGGTAGGGCCTGGCACACAAGTCTGCAATCTGTCAGGTTTGCATCTGTTACTGGTGGCAATTTCTGGTTCTCTTAAGGCATATCTCTTTAGATGGTTCTGATTTTGGGGAGGTTTCTCATAATTTATAATTAAATGTTGTTTTCCTTCTGTGTTAGAAAGAAGGAATGACAACTCTCATTGTCTTGGGATGAAAAAATAGAGAAGAATAAAAAAATCAATACAGATTATTTGTTTGCCAGATCGCTCTATAGTTTCCAAGGATACAAAAATTACAATAGTGGGGAAAATGCTGAAATGAAGATTTTGTTAGTCTTAGCTTTAGGACTGTGATACATCGGGAGTGCCTGTGTTAATGCCTCCTCATTGCTGTTTCTTTCCTCCCATGTTTGGATTCTCTAGCTTGTGATATGCCATTAACTCGTTCCGTGACACCATGTTTTTATCCATTCTTTATAAATGTCTCTGGAAGGGAAAATATCAGGAGGCAATTTTCCCCCTCCTTTCTGCTACATTGCCTGTAAACAGAGATCTCTGTAAAAAGAAAAGCCCAGAATCCAGCCATGTAATGTTTGAATTTACAGATCCTTTTGACAGATCTCTAGAATTCAGAAGCCATCTGCTCCCTTGGCATACCTGGACAGTTTTGAATTTGTTTTGTATTCAGTCTAAGGGCTTTTTGTGTTCTCTACTGCATGGCTTAAATAAAATGACCAAGGCCATTTGATGCCTTTGGGACCTCTGGGTGTGATCTCCATGACTTTTCAAATGCTCACTTTGCAGAGTTCATTAAGTCACATCCAAATTCTCTTTATCAAAAACAGGAATGCCATTTCTAATATATGCAGTGCCTGGATGCTGGGCAGGGCTGCTTGGGGCAGATTGTGATTATTCTCCTAATCCCTTAAATGGGACACTGCAGCATAAGGTAGTTTTTGTGATTACATTTTTGATTGCGGAATCCTCTGCAAAACAGCCTTTCTAAAAAATGTACTTAATGTGTGGTTGTCCTTGCTGGAAGGGCTTTTTTTCTATCTTCCCAGCACCCACACCAGTTACTTCATTACAGCGTGTGTTGTTTTTCCTGATTTTCACAAATCCTGTTTCCTCAACATTTGATTCAAATGCCTATTGGACTACTTTAATTAAAGCTGGATAGAATTAATACTGCCCCTTCTGCTGTCTCTTTTCCCAGAGTACTGCATATCCCTGACTGCAAGCAGGCAGGCTCAGGCCGCATTCGTGTTAGTAATCATGTGTGGTGATGCAGGCTCCTAATCAGATTTTCAGATCCAGGGATCACCAATGGGCTTTGCTTAGAAAATACAGAGAACACTTCGTGTACGCACAAGTGTTGTGTGCAGTTTCCTGCTTTTTAATATTCAGCCCCTGCTCCTGGCTCCCTTCTACTGCGGCTGTACCTTGCTGTTACATAAACAAGTGCCTGGCTGCACCCTAAACTTGCCTTCAGTCAGATGGTTGGGGGTGGCTCAGATTGGGCTTTTCCATCCTGCTCCTGCTGCAGGAGGCACATGGCAGCACAGGGATGAGTTGTTTATGTCTGTACCTGTACGTGCTCGTGCTGTGCAGAATGCAGGGTGTGGAGCAGATCGGATATGTGGTTATGTATCCACACCCATCATATACACAGAACAAGCCAAATAGAGAATATGTGGTACATATTGTATTTTTATTTAGTCATCAATTTAAGTGAGATATGTATCTGTGAGATATTTACGTATCTGTCACTTTAATTCCTGAAGAGCAATAAATGGTTTTACTGTGAAATGGGATTATCTCCTAGTAGGGGCCCTCCCAGTTTTTGTTGACTTTCTTGGAAAATGGAAGCTAGGAACAAATTAGGTGTGCAGGTCCATGAGAGGCAAAATGCAAATGACTGTTTTTGATTGCTCTCAGCACTTAGTGTTTCTGCATAGAGGGAATGTGGTTCCAGCATTGTGATTTGTTTGAAAGGCCTTACACTGCAGTGAGTGGATTTTCCCTACAATGGAGATCCGTTTAGTTTGTGGAAGGATCATTAGAGAGGGGAATATGTCAGGTGTCATGGCCTGTCTTTCCTAACCCTCATTTGGATACATGCCAGGCACCAGTACGTGCTGAGTGCATGAAGTGCTCATTTGGCCTCATGATGAAACTTCCTGTGTCCCTGAAACATCCTGATTATGCCAAAGAGGATAAATGAAGGGCCATGGCTTTAGCTCTTCCACTCTGCTAGGATGCTGGGCATCTGTTAGTACCATCCCACCCTTCCCCAAGCTCCCAAGAATGCTGCAGGGCGTGGGCTTGTTGTGGCTCTGCCCCTTGAGTGTTTTGCCATGTGACCATCACTTGTCTGGGCAGCAGCACCATAATCTGTGGCTGCAGCCTCTGTGCTGCTGGGATAGGACCAGAATGTTCTGAGATGTCATCACGGCTGCTGCTTGACGTAGCCCTGGGCCTTAACAGCCCCTGGCCAGCAGCAGAGCTGCAGGCAGGAAGCAGGGAGCTGCTCACATCATCTCCTGGCTAACCTTAGTGGTTCTTTAAAGATGAACAGAATTATTCCATGCTCAAAAACTGGGGAAAGGAGTTTGCAGGCTGAAGATTCTCTCCTGCATTCTTTTTGAGATTGACTCCGTTGATTTTAAAAACCTATTGACAAAAGGCATGTCTGCTTGTCTTGCATCCATGTTGGAAATTTTCCCTTTTATGCAGGTGTAACCTTTTCTTGCAATGTGGAAAGAAGGGTACTGGTGCAAACGTGAATGTAAACAGCCCCCCAACCTTCTGAATAGTTGTGTGAATACCCAAATGTATCAAGAGCATTAAAAGCCAGGTGCTAACACGGGAGGTGAGCAGCGTCAAATATATAGATTTTATTGCAATTTAGGCACAACTAATTCCATTTTACCTAAATTCAGGATACATAAGGCCCAGCTCCACTTGCCTGTTGGTGTCTTTGGAGAAAGCTGCCTGTGGCTCACCCTTTGCAGAGTGAGGTGAGGGAACCAGGGTGATGCAGTGACGGTCCCTCACTGAGTCAGCGCAAAGCTGGAATTACAGCCTGGGAATCCAGCTGCCTAGCCCCTGGCTCTATGTAACACATGCTTGCTTCTCCCTGTCTAAAGTACTTCGCAACGCAGACACAGCTTCCTGTCTCTGCATGTGACAAGTGTTGAAAAGATTTTCAAAAACCCACATAAAATAAAATTCCAAAGAAAAAACCTATTACAAAAATGGATTCTGCTGCCAAATGAAACTGATTTTTGAATGTTACAGATGTGGTAAGCTGATGGCTGTTACCATTTTGCCATCAGTCATGAGGACACAGTTTGACATCTGGTCTCTACTAGCAGTAGTTGGGTTTTTATTCAGTGTTTAGTAATTTAAAAAGGTTTTAAAAACTTTTATACCTTTTTGAAGGCCGGATTAATGAGTTCAGCATTCTTAGCAGGATGTGCTCCATGGCATCTGGAATATTCATCACTGTTTGCTAAAAAAGAGCCAATAGCATCAGGTGAATTTAGTCCTTCCCTTGACACCCTAAGCACTGCTGAAGCTCACACAGAGCTACTGCAGGACAATATCTGCAGAAAGACAAGGATGGAGGGATTCTGCTGTCAGCAGAATTCCAGCGTACGTGGGGAAGAGTCAACATGAAGTAAGTGGCTTCAATTATGGAGCTGCAGGAGACAGGGAATGAGTTTGCTTTGTTTTACCTCAGCAGCAGACCTTGTGTCACATTATCATCTCCTTTTTCACAAAAGAAGAAAATGAAAGGCTTCTCACACTTTAGAAAATGTTGTCAGATTCATCTTAGATCCAGGCCCATTTGTATTTCAAGCACATCTTTGGCAGAGAGGGTGGGTGTTTGTCATTGGGTACACTGGCTCCGCACTGAGGCTGTCAGCCCCAAAGTTCATCCCTTTGGAAAGGGCCAGAGTTCAGTGAGGAAGGAGGACATGGAGGAACTAAGGAGTGCCTGAGTGTGCTATAGAAAGGCATCCCGAGGAGGAGGAAGTCACGCAGAGATTCAATTCTTTGCTCTTGGTCGCTCCTGTGTTGGTTCATGGATGCCAACCACTATCTCACCTGGTGTGAACCTGCTGCAGGATCCCTGTGGAGTTTGTATCAGGATAAGGAAGGGAAAGAATCTCTCACTGCTTGACCTCTGTATACTGAAGCTTTCAAGGTTCATTGCAGCTTTAACCTACTGTTCTTTCCTTAGCACTGAATATGTCTTGTCTGTTCAGTGTTTGTTGCCTTGGCAAATGTCTCTGTGATTTACTAGAATTTCTAGATGTTTCAAATGCTTCTCCAGCCACAAAATAAAAACCTTTTTGGTGTTTTGTAATGGAGTGTTTGCGTAGGAGGTGCCTATTCCTGATGCCCTTTGAGCATTTTCCTTCTGTATCTTAAGCTCATGTTTTCCTTATGGAGCTATTTGTGGGCATGAAAATAATACCTCACTGGTTTGCTTCCTTGTGAAATGGAGCTTCTTTAGATGACATTGCACTTCAGAACAGATTGGGACTCATTGCTTCATTTTCTCCATGTCCTGTTTGAGGGGCGTGATGTGCACGGGCACAAATACACAATGTTCTGAAATGAAGCAAGATTGATGATCTCCAATTCCCTTGCTTCTGATGGGAAAGGAGCAATTTTCCAGTTTAAACTTGCTCACCTTTATATGGTTGTATAATCATTCCTTGATTTATCTGTGGTATTTAAGTTAATTTCCTTGGTAATTTTTGAAATACAAGATTTATTTGATCTTAATAAATCATATGTAGACAGTATTTCAAAACACAGACCATTTATCTCAATATGGTTTTAGTATTGTGGGTGACTGTGCCTCTTCACAAGTTTAAGTTGAATTAATCCATATCTGGAATACTGGAGAAAAGATTAGCAGGGTCTGGTGGCTCTATTGTGTAAGACACTGGGTGCAAAAGGAAGAAAATATGTTTCTGGAATGCTAAATCCCTTTGCATGGTAAAGCTTGCTGGGAGCAATCCAATGTCATGGCAGACACTTTGGATTTTATGGCTGCATTAAGTGATTGTTTGCATAAAGTTATGAAAGTGTCCAAAATGCCCAAGTTTCCATCTCTCACTTTGTCTTAATCAGCAAAAAGAACTTCTGCTGAGATTTTAAAAGAGCAACCTAGAGAAAGGAGAAATGTCAGCACCTGCCTACAGTGACTGTCCACCTATCCTGTCTCTGCAGATTTAACTTAGCAGGAATGATTAAAAAAAGTTGAGAGACCATTTGCACATTGTAGGAAATCATCCCTTATAAGCTTTTCTGGCTTTGGGGATGGTTTTGTTTACCTTCCTGTAAAATATTTTGTGTCCTTTAAATCCATGACTTTTCCTGCGCCACTGGAAGAATTATTATGTGATGTTTGGGCAGCTTCGTGTTAAGCAATTAAAACAAAAAGTTTAATGAGGATGTCAGATGTTAAACTGTGACGTGTCAAGCTTTTTGAAATCTGGCTTCTGTAATTTAGTCCCTCAGGCTTTTCCACTGAACTCCTGGGGAGAGTTTGGCACCTGAAGTGAGAGTGGCATATGAGCACTGAGTTGATAGTTTAATGGTGAAAGCTGGAGCCATGCCCTGGTGGAAGTATTTGCCAATCTACAGTGCATCCAGAGGGTGGGAACAGAGAGCATGGCCCTGAGCAGGGTAGGAGTGTTCCCATTCAGGCACCAGCTCATTCCCTGAGATGGTGCAAAATGCTACAGCTGGCAGTCAGATGGATTGTCATACTTTATTGACTTGACTCTGCTCCTAAAACATCTTCTGGGTTACTTTTTGAGAATGTAGGTGCTACTTCAAGTTTTGTGAAAAAGAACTCCTGTTCTCTGCATCAGTCCCAAGCAGCTCCTTTTGTGCACTTGTGCTGGTAGTTTTGTTTGAATGTCTGATAAGCTCTTCCATACTTAACTACATCTTGATGAATGTGCCTGTTAGCAATGTGTCCTTTTAGCCCTAGACAGCTAAAATCAATATTTTTTTCCTGTTCAGTCCATGGGGTTGTCCAGGTAGGAGGAGATATTCCCCACTGTTATACGTTTACATACAGTGTTGGAGCATATAATATGAATTACTGAAATCTGACAAAAGTAATTAAGTGAATTTCAGGTGGTTCACAGAGTTGGTGCTGTTCAAGAGTTTTCTCTTGGTAATTATTTATGGAAGTTCCATATATTGTAAATAGATTTAGTGTTTTGCTTATAGTTTTTCAGAGTTTGCTTCAAAACCAAGTTTGCTCATTCCTATGCTAAGACCTTCCACATACGGATCAGTACGGATTAATTGCTAGCTGCCCTTTTACAAGTGACTGAAAAGAAAGGTGCAATTAAAAAAAGTCTGTAATTACCTTCTATTTGTTGATGCTAATGAAGGATTTAGCATGTTAACCTCCCCAAAATCTAGCACGTTCATTAGCTCCTAAGGACTTTGGAAAAGAGACATTTTAGGGAAGTGAGCCTAAGTAGGTTTCAGAGTACACATTTCTGTTTAAGGTCAGCTTTTTGTCCTCCAGCAGAATCCCTTTCTGATGAAGATTGGATAAGAATGAACAGAAGGAGAAAGGGGAGGGAAGTAACATAGGATTTAAAAAGTTACCCTGTTTGCCTGTGCTCTGAAACAGCCCAGTGAGACTGATTGTCTGGGCCAGGAAAAACTCAGTGTTTCATATTTAGCAATTATTAATGTGATGCTGTTCTTGTAGGTGACCTGAGGAAGGGTGTGGACTTCTTTTGGCCTGATAATTTAGATCTACCTTCTCTTTATTCCTGTATGTAAAATAAGGCACCATTGACAAGTGGTGTTCACCTGAAATGAGTGTAGCTCTTATTTCCCTAGACTGGTAGAAAATTATTTCAGCTGATAGAACCATAATTACAAGCCTTTCTAAGCTGTTTTAGGTTGAATAATTTAAGCTTATTTTTAATTATTTACTCTTTCTGGCCTGTGCCATGCCAGGATGTCTAACAGAGACATGTCACTGCTCAAAACCAGTGAGGCTGACAGTGCAACAGGAGACTCGAGCAGAAAAAAGCCACTTTGTGCCTTGCTGCTCAGGCCATGATTTACTGGGGACTGCCTGGAACCACTTGAGCCTTCTTGTTCCTCTGCTTCATTTCTTTTTAAAGGCACCAGTGCAGCAGGGAGAAAAGAAATCACGTGCATTGTGTTGATAATAGTCTCACTGCTGGAGCAAGAGGAGGCAGTAACTTAGATTTCCCAAAAGGTGCCCATATGTGAATGGAGAACAGTTAAACTCAGCAAGTCTTTTCTATTTTTGCTGATGAACATGGTGCTGGACATCAGAGCTGCCTGAAGGAAAGGAATCATTGCTGCCATCCACATTTCTAGGCCAGGGAGACTCAGTTCCACTTTGTTAAGTCAGGTAACAGTGCAAGTTATCTCTGTTTTAGCCTCTCCACAGGGTCTCAGTGGATTTAATATTAGCTCTGTTTAGTTACTGTTGGGAATCATGGAATCACAGAATGGTTTTAGTTGGAATGGACCTTAAGACCCATCTCATTCCACCCCCTGCCACAGGCAGCGACACCTTTTACTAGGCCAGGGTGCTCAGGGCCCTATCCAACTCGGCCTTGAAAACTTCCAGGGATGGGGCAGCCACAGCTTCTCTGGGCAACCTGTGCCAGGGCCTCAGAACCCTCACAGGGAAGAAATTCTCCCAGATAGTCTATCTGGCTCTGCCCTCATTCAGTGTGAAGCTGTTGCCCCTTGTTATTGAAATGACACCCTTGCATTGTATAAATTAAAACCTCAAAACTTTACGTAACAGCACAACAAAAACAAATCCTTTTCCAAATGATGCCTATTTATCTTTATCTTGCTCATGGAAAAGCTTATGAATAGACACCTTCTGAAAGTGTTTTGGTACAGTGATATGACTTAGCAGGATGAATTGAGTAAAATCTAAAATGCTGATGTGAGCCTTAAGCTGCCATGGCAAGCTGCTGTGTGCAGAGTGGGGTGGCTTTCGTGAGCATGGATTCGTTTTGCAAAATTTGACATTTGCTGGAGACAGAAAGTGGTAGAGATTTAAAAAAAGAAAAAGTTATTTTGACTGGTCAGTGCAACTGCTGTGTATCGCAGCGAAATTTTCCTGAGGAAATGCACGGAGACTCCATAGCAACTAGATGAGATCTGTGCTATATTCTCCATGCTGCTACTGTGTTTTCCTGGGAGAATCCAGCCATCCCCCCACTGCCCTCAGAGCCACGGCGTCTGTGCTGCGCAGCCTGACTGTGCTTGCAGCCACTGGCCACTGACTGCATCAGGGGTATTTTTCCGATCATGAAAAATCCCCCAAGTTGTATTCTCTTCCCTTTTCTTTTCTTGGCAAGGACATCACAAAACCTGCAGTGTCGTCTGAAGGGTAGATAAACCACTCGGCCACTCCTTTGGTAATAATTTATTTACTAACCTCTCCTTTCCTGGGATGCAGGTATTAGCAGTAGGTACTTTAATAGAGCTGTGTGCACCCTCGAGTGGTGCAGGGTATTAGCCTGGTGAAGGATGAGGCCCTGAAAAAGGTTTCCCAAAGAAGTGAAATCAGAAATAATTAATAGCTGTGCCCAGAGCCAGCTCTGCATTGCAGCACGAGTTCCCCTAAGCTTAAGGAAGTACGTGCTTGGCTGTCTTCCCTGGATTTCTAAGGAAGCCTAGCACTTAACCTGTTTGGTTTAGGATTTGGTGATGCTCCCTGTGCCTGCAGGGTGGCACTGCTGATGGCAGTGTGGTGCCAGTGGGAGTGCAGATGGGATACAGCTCCTTGCAGAGCCAATATGGGGCTCCTGTGTCCCTCCCAGTTCCATGGAGGATTTGTCCCTGTAGCTGTGGAACAGAGCTCGGACACCAACTTAGTGTGTTTGCTCTTAGCAGTGCTTGGAAATTCATTACAACAGAGGAATGAAGGAAATTCTCTGAGGGAAGCTTAGGAGGAACCAAAGTCCTGCTACAACTGATGAATATTTAGGTGGTTGAAAAGGTTAATTAACACTGGTTTTCTCTTTATTGCAGTTTAGCCATTTTGTACATCACCCGGCTGGATTTAGCAGCACATGTTCCATTATTTTGGGCAATAAACCATCATTATGTTGTAGTCGCTGCATAGTTGTAGTAATGATCATTGGCCCAGAAGCGTGAAACACAGGAAGGAGTAGTTTATCCTTTTTTAACAAACTTCAGTATGCAAACTTAATGATACAAAAGCAGGAGGCTTGAGAGGAACCAGCCTCCTTCTGGAAGAGGTGTTTGAGATGGACAAGGATAATGTAGAGATCGGGAACTGTAATTAAAGGTTATAAAGGAATACTTGGTTTTATAACACTGTATATTGTAATCTTAACTCCTAATATAACAATTTAACCCTGAAAGATTTGCCCATGATTTCAAGAGATTTAGATTTTTTCAGATGATTTCAACCAGGAGATAATTCACCTCCTATTACATAACCGTCTTAGTGATTTATATTTTCTAATGTAATTTTTAAATGTGTGTGCACTTTCTGTAATATAGCTCTGTGATTGAAGGACAGATTATTTATGGTGGAAAATGATGTCACGCAAATGTACCTTGAGGTCCAAAATGTTCTTTACGTAATTCTTATGTTCTGTGACCCATCCTGTTCAAATCACCCTGTTGTTGGCATGAGGAAAACCTTAGTGTCCTGACACTGTTTATAAATGTAATACCCATCTAAAAACAATGATTAAAATAGGGAAGCAGAAAGCCCTGGAAAATCACAGATGTAATTGGAGAGAAATTTGCAAAGGCAGAGGGGTAAAATGGAGGTGGTTTTTCCCAGCACCTGGAACTCAAGATGCCCATATGCCTTTTGCAGAAAAAGTAATCCTTCCCTGCAAATGAGCTAGTGCACTTCCAGCCCATCTGAACATAAATTCTAAATATTCTTCTCTGGTTTTACTTTTGACAGTGATGTGCAGCAGTTGAGATTCTCCCAATCAATGATCCTTTCAGTTCAGAAAGGACTAACTGCAATATGTTTTGCTGCCTATTTTATCTTATAGTCTCCCATTACTTCTTAATATATGGAACTAAGAGTAATGCCTTGAGATTATTAATACAGAAGCTTGGTGTCTATCTTGGATATTTGTTAAAGTGTGAAAAAATAAAAAATAAGTGCTTTTCTGCTATGCAAAGACAGTGCAGCATCAGGTGGTGGATGCTGATTAAGCAAGAAAGAGTCAAAGTTTTGCCATGTATAGGAGTTGTCAGACACTGGAACAGATTGCCCAGGGCAGTGGTGGAGTCACCATCCCTGGAGGCATTTGAAAGATGTGTGGATGTGGAACATGGCTTAGTGGTGGCTTGGCAGTGTAGGGGAAACACTTGGATCTTGTCCATCCTAAATGATTCCATGATTCTGTGGCTGATCAATGAGGCTGTGGGTTGTAGAGAATCTGGCTGACAGAACTGCCACAGGGTTTATTTTCTTTTATTTTTGTCCTTGACAGCCCTTTAGTGCTGGAGGGGGTTGGAGCAGTGAGTGAGAGAGAACCTCCTGGCCCGGGATAAACTGATCCTACTGTGATCCAAAGGCAAAGATCAGGCTCACTTCAGTGGGTGCTGGAGCAGGCTCATGGAGAATGGATAAGAATAGACAAATATTCATTTAATCAGACAGCTGCTTCCCCTGTGGTGTTGATATCTTCCCATAAATGAGTCATCTCTGCAGTAATAAAGAATTTCCTTTGTCACTGTGAATACAGCAGGACTTTAGGAACTCTCACATAGGATCTGTGGTCTTAGTATTCATTTAGCCTAGAAAATAGTAGCCTCTTCAAGTATTTTATCATACAAAATTCCTTTCTTTTAGAGTATCATTGCATAATAGATGTGCTTTTACATATCTTGGGGGTTTGGCTATTATTTAGCTTATGACATTGCTTTTTTCCTCCTGTTATTTTTACTCATTTTGAGTGTAAACTGCAAATTCAAGTCAATCTGATGAAGGCCTGCGATGTGGGGCTTTGCCAGTGATTACCTTCATGACCTCAGGCTGAAATATTTACATGTACCTTTCACTTGATCAATGTTGAATTGCACTATCATATGGCTGCTTTATAAGCATTATATCTCAAATACAGATCATACTTTGCTGTTGTTCTGAAAGATCATCTGGATTGAGTTCTGAAGGTACAAGACTTGTAGGAAAGAATAAGTTTAGTGCTGCTTTCCACAAAATAGGGACTTGCTTTCAATGAGAAGTGAATCTTAGTTCTTGGTTCATGCTGCATATTCCTTTCCATAGCTTATGGCTTCCAGGCAAGCCAGATGATTATTGTTCATTAGTTACCAGTATCTTCAGAGATACCAGACAGAGAAGGGGGTAACTCCTGTTTGCAGTACAGTTTAAATTTGGGGTTGTGTTGCTCCCTGAGGGCAGTTTTTGTGTGAATCCCGTCTGCAGAGAACCTGTGAAGTTCCTCTTCTCTATGAATAAAGAGTAGTGTGGGGTTGGTGTTTAGCAGGGTGAGGTTTTTTTTGTGAAAGGTGTTGCCCTGTTACATGCTTACCTGACTCTTCTCATGCCTTGTCTACAAAAATAATGTTTATTTGATTATCTCTCTGTTTCTCATGAGAACGTGATGATGTTCTTAAAACTGGGGGTTTTTTGCCTCATGTTTAACAGTCATATTAACAGATTAAAGTGCATCTCAGAGTATCGTGAGTTAGGAATGGCAGCTGAAGAAACTTCTACAGCATTCTTAGGGTATCTCTGGAAGTAAAGTTCTCCGTTTTGTCATTGTGCCTTCCTTAGCTCTCTTTAATTTATAGGAGCTGCTGGTTTTAACAATCACGAGAGACTGCAGTGCCCAAGCACTTGCTTTGTCAGTTGCTCATAATCTTACAGTTTCTAATTTATACATTATTCAGAATTACAGCAGAATTTGACTCAGACTTGGTTACAGACTATGTGTTCTTCCCCATGACCTTTGGTGTTTCTATTAACTTTATGGAGGTGATTTGGTTTTTTCCCTGGGTGGCAGGTCTTAAGTAGCTGATGAATTATGTGAAGGTGTGTTCTCAATCACAAGATCTCAAATTGTCTATTTAGAACTGCATGTATGGCTGTGATAATGAAGTTTAGTCACTTACTCAGCAGACTTATTTGTTTTTCACGCTATTCTGGCCCTCGTTTGGCTGATTTATGTAACTATAAGGCACAAATTGCTTGCTTACAGAAACAAAAATTTTTGATTGTACTCTGTTAGAACCCTTTTGATCGTAGGAATTGCTTTTGGAAGATTGTCATCTTTTATTTATCATCTACTGCAACTCTGTCAGTGCGGGGAAAGGCAAAATATTAGACAGGAGTGATACAAACCCTAGCTTTCAAGTGCTGTTTGTTGACATGTGATGAATAGAGCACATAATTTTGCCTTTCATTACTCACTCTTTCTTCAAAAATTGGGAGGATAAACCCTTTGGAGCTTGCTCCAAAGTGGATGTGTGTTCATCTGCACCAGAGCCTTGTTAAAGGCAGAGACTCAGAGTCAGTAATGCTGGATTCAGTATTTTTTTCCAAGTAGCTCTTGGTGTGAGCACATAAAACATGGCCATGATATTGCAGATTAGAAAAATTGCAGTTTTATGGCTGTAGTTCAATTAAATGGGGGTGCATTTGGCACAACCAGGTTGTTTTAAACTTTGATACAGGTATATTCAATGTGTGTGCAGCTGTACCTAAATCAGTGTGCATTAACTCATAGTGGTGGGGGAATTGTGGGCATTAGGTTTAGTTTCTTTTCAGTGGCATTGATATTCTTTTTATGTTTCTAGTTTAACCAGCAAGAGTAATTCATTAAAACAAATAGCTTAATATTCAAGGTATAAGGATTTTCTAATGCAGATTAATAGTAACTCTTGTTTCTAACAGATGTATTTAATGGGACCCAAGATAAGACAGGCACAAGGTGCAAAATAAAATAGAAACTGAGTAAATGAACTCTAGTTTTTCACTTAAGAAGCTGCGATGGACCACTTTGTATCATTTACCATCAATCATGCACCACTACAGCAGCCATTAGTTACAACGGGAGAGGACAAGCTAAAATCAAGGGCACAATATTAACCAAAAATATGTAGTTCTTTGAGGATTTCTGAGAATATGCTCTCTAGCAAAGGCAAAATTATGTATTGAACATTATTTCATTCCTCATTGAATTAGTTGGTTCTATTAAACTATGGTAAAGCAAAAGATGCAACATGTGGCAAACTTTATACATTGTATTCCTATATATATGAGGCATACTATCTTTTATATATTATATATGAAATATATAGTCCCCTCTCAAACTGATTTTTATATCAAAATTGGCAATATTTGGTTTTGAATATTGTATCAAATTGATAAGAAATCCAACAGAAGTGAGAAGTTCAGAAGCTTCTGTATTTCAGCAACAAGAGCTTAGGAGTCTTGGGATTTTCAGAATCAGCAGTGAGCTCCTGCTGATGTATTCAGAAGGGAAAATTGGGTGATTTTCTTGGAGAAGAGAATTGAGGCCTTACTTGATATTCCAAATTCAGACTGTGATAGCTTCACAATATCCTACAAGGTGGTTTAAGGCAGAATTAGTATCCGGTCTGTGTTAAGGAAGAAAAATCAGAGATAATAAAGGGCCCCAGATTTGGTTCAGATTTAGACTGATACAAATAGGCACCAGTTAGAGCTTAGTGCCACAGGAGGATATAAAAACATGAATTCTCAAAAAATGCCTTAGTTCTGTTGAAACAGAAAAAAAAAAAGCTATTTTGGCATGAGAAGTGATAATTTACTTTATAGCTGTGTTGGCATGGGTGGGCCAGAACTGCATCTTGACCCTTTACTCTCAGGATATTATTGAATATTTCTCCTTGCATTGATTTTTAGTTTTGTGATTAGTCAGCAATCCCTGTAATATTTCCCTTGTGTTACTCAATGCTTCATGTTAACACGTGCCTTTCATTGCCCATGAGGTGTGGGACCAAGACTGGGAGAGGTAAGAAATACCAGCTTCAATTTTTATGAGAAAAGTAGGTGATACAGAAACTGCTGTGCCCGTCAGAGCATCTTTGTGAAATCTGGGCGGTTTTTTTACCTTCTTGTGCCACACTTGTCATCAAATAGCTCCTGTATCTGCAAAGTAAGGATGTGTTTTATCTGTGGAATGCTGGAGGCTCAGGTGACTTTTTGTATACATTTAATGCTTTCCTATCCATGAAACAATTTTTTCAGGATCTGTATCTGCAGTGATTAAACGTCAAGTTATCTCTTTCCCTTTTTTCATAGTGGCTAAAATATATATGGTGCCACTTTGATTAAGAGCTGTCCAGAGAGGATCATTAGGCTTCATGTGTCAAATGATTCACCATCAAAGGCAGAGCAAGTTCTCTTTAAAATGGCTTGAAATAGATTTTTGCAATTGATTGGATTCAAAATATTTAAGCTGAAGAGGATTTTTTTGCTAGGTCCTCTGCAGCAGACAATGGTCCCTTTGTAAAGGCTGCTTAGGCTTTGGGAATTGCTTATTGTGGTCTCTGTGACCAGAGGAAGAAAAGGCTGAATTTTTGGGAAATAATCTCATTTTTTGATCTCATCAGTGTCATTACTGTAAAGCATAAAGGGGGGACATAAATGACATAAAGTCATGACTCATCAGAGTTTATAATCTGCATGAGCTCAAGATCTGACCCAAAATTATTGCTAGAAGCAAGCGAGCTGTGTTGTACTTGACCTTCCCATATAAAAATCCCTGGGAGTGAAAGACTTTGCATTTAGGAATCTTTTCAAAGTTCAGGAGATCTCCTAGAAGTATATAGGTCCCAGTGCAGTCTCTTTTTCTCTCTCTGTTTTTTTTTCTTTTTTTTTTAAATTACTGTGTTTAACCGTAAAAGTGTCATGGGAAATGGCTCTTCAGGGAGAGATTGAACAATAATAAAAGTGGGGATTTATGTTGCTAACAATTGTTATTTGTCTTGATACTTGGAACTCTTTCTCTCTTCATTTTTCCCCTTTTTTTTTTTTTTTTTCCCCCAGCAGCAGTAAATGCTATTGCAGTGTCTCCTGAATTGTCTTTTTGGTTATGCTAATTAAAGCATCTACAGACAAACTAAGCTTTAATAGTGATGGCAAAAAAAGGATAAAGAAATGTTTTTCCTGGCAGCAGAGCAGTTTTGCTTCTGTTGCTGCTTGTCTGGGTGTGTGTGACTGTCCTTAGTCCTGTTTCATCTTTCAGTACTCAAGCTTTGCCATTCCTGGCCTGTGGAATGGTATCCCATCAAATGAAGTCTCCCTCTGGAGATGAGCTTACAGCTTGGATTTCACTGCTTCTCGCTTGTTAGTCTTTGAGTCTTGGTCGGAATTTTGCAAGTCACTGCAAACCAGTGGGTTTGGAGCACACTGCTTTTTTTGATGGCCAGTAGTAACCGACTGAGAGTATCTAACCATGTCAACATTTACTATGAGAATCTTTGGGAAAGTTGCAATTCCCAAGAGTTTGCTGAGGACTTTATTGGTTAGTGTTGCCCTAAGGCTGATAATCAAAGTGCTGCAGGCTTAGAAACACTCAGGGAAGAAACCAGAATGTTTCCCCCATTTGGAGGGATAAGAGGGACCCTGCCCTAACAGCAATGCTTTAACATATGGGATACTTGGCTCTCCTTCTTACAGACACTTTAAATTTAGTTTCTGAAAGCTTACTAGGTAAGGGGCTAATTGAGGTTTGGAGTTAGCATTGTGAAACATTCTGTTGGGATGCTGAGGATGACTGTGGTGCTTTGGTGTGAGCTCTGTGCCTGCAAACTGTGCCTCTGGGTTTGATTTCTTTGCTGCTGCCTGCTGGGGTGGATTTGCAGCCCTAACAAGACAGCAAAGAGCATGGGAATGCAGGGATACAGCAACATGTTCCTCCACAAAGGCTTTGAACCCTCCAATAGGAAACATGTACTTTGTTAGGATACAATGCCCTGAGTCTGGCAGGGCGCAAACGTGTTTGCTTTCTGAGTAATTTGCCCTAAAATCTTGGAGCCACTTGGATAAACAATAGTAATATTGTTGAAAGGCTCTGGCAGAAAGCTTCTCCGTTGCTTTCCCTCTGATGGCTACACAGATTGTTGCTTTCCACAGGCAGCATTTCCCAGGAATGACTGGTACTCGAGTTAGGCCACCCTCTCCCCTTGAGTGGTACCTTGTGTTTTCCAGTAAGTTATTTGCATATTAAATAGCTTGTTCTATCCAGGGATTTGTAGTTCCAGTGTATGTTGGAACCTTGGTTAGATGAACTTTGGTCGAGTCAAGCATTTGGTGGGATTCCTTCTTGCATCCTTTTATTTTGATGACTGAACTAAGAAATTCTGGCAGTTTGTACACGCCTTAGTACTGTCACAGGGTAGTGCTTTGGAAGAGCTGAAGGGAATTGGCAGTAATTATGGGCAAGTGAGCCTTGCACAAACATTCTGAAACAGTTGCCAAGTGCTGCAAAAATGACAAAGAAGCAACAATTTCACTATTTTGTGCTTGTGTCCATCCAGCATGTATCCATGCTTGTTACACATCACAACACCTGCAGTTCTGAGTGATCCATCCTGGAGCGTTCATCAGCAAGGAAAAATTACAGAGCCCCTTCAAATCTCCTCAGGATAATTAACACAAAAGAGAGAACCCTGTGCCCATCAAAAACCCTTAATGGGGGGCTGGGGAGAGTTCAGTCTCTTGGATCATAACCAGTGCTGCTGGGAAGGGGAACTGGGTGGGAATTGATCGGCTGCCATGGAGAGCTGCCTGCTGACGTGTGCTGCCGTACTGGCAACGGATTGAAACCCCAAAAGGAAAAGAGTTGGCTGGTGGTTGCAATTCTTTGAGGAGCTCTCTATTTCTGAGGAATTTGGGGCTTAAATGTTCAAATACACGCCCCACTGCACTGGGGTTGGATGTGCACGGTGGTATATTCTACAGGACTTTGGTATCTGCCGACACTTTGTCCCTGCTGCCTTTGCTACCTCCAGCTGGTCTTGAAATGTTTGAAAACTGCCAATTAATTCTCAACTACCTTTTCCTTTTTGTTTTGTTTGGGTTTTGGTGGTGTGGTTTGGTTTGGTGTCCGTGTTTTTTTAACTCTGCACTGAGCCTCTTCTGGATAATGGGTAGATTCCAACAGGCAATCCTGAAAATTGTTTTTATCCTAATGGGTGCAATCATGATAAGTAACTCCAACCTAGAGTGAATGTTCTTATTCTCAGTTTTGGTGGGATTATTCTTATTTTCTATTGTCTTTTTTTTTTTTTTTTTCCTGGGAGGGGGGGCCTAGGTTTTTAATCATAACTATTCTAGCTAAAATATTAACACCAACCCTAAACCAAATTGACAATAAAAATCCAAACAAGACCAAACATGACATAGACAAGAGCAAAAGTGTTCCAGCATCTGATATTGTCCTTTTTGGATACATGTGAGCTCATCTGAAATCATACCCGGGGGACATATCAATCCAAAGCAAACCTATCACAGATACTGGCTACATAAACATGAAATACCATGTGAATCACAGGAATTAAATGGTCATGAAATCTGTGCTCACCCACTTTGTCTTGGTTTGTAAATATCAAGTAGACATTGAATAATAGACTTGAATAAATCATATTTTTGAGTTAGAAGCTCAGGAGGCATTAGCAACATCCTGAAATTCAGTGCTTTATGTAAGCACAGTGAGACCAAGCAGGGCAGAGAAAAAATCAAAACATTGAAAGGCACGCAACTGGGTAACTCAATAACCTGCGTGTGTAGGGCATTCCACCCAGTGGGACTTTAACTTTGCACACTGGGCCGGCCGGCTCCGTGCTGGAGAGCCGTCCCCCGGCCCACCCCACGCCATTGACATGCATAGCTGGCCTGGTAGGTGTAAAAATAGCCGGGCAGCGCCTGAATTGGAAATGGTCACCGATCGTTGCCCGCAGTTGCTGGGGTTTCGGGTTCTCCGGGACACGGGACGGCTCGGAAAAGGGAGCCCGGGACCAGTGGCCGGGGAGCGGAGCACAGGCGGGACCCTCCTCCCGGCCGGTCATCTGTCCCTCGGGAGCGCTGGGCACCCGCTGCCGTGCAAGGGCCGTCCCCCTGCTCGGAGGGAGCACAAGAACTGATATGGGCAATGCACCAATTTGCCAGGCTTGTCATTCAGAGAAGGGCTTAAGGACACAAGGGAACATACAGGATTTGGATAAAACTCCTGATTATTATGGATACAACAGTGAAGAAAGTAAAGAGCCTGAAGCCCTGGTAAGTTTTGGCTGAAGAAAACAGGGAATCACAGGGAAAAATTCAGATGAGGGTTGTGCATGCTAGATTTGCAAAGGATCTCTTTGCTCAGAACCTTACTGGATAGCTTTAGCTTGCAGTACTGAGGGATCTGCTAAACATGTCCATGCTGAAGCCTTGCTTTTCTGCCCTGTGATTAAAAAGCAGCTGTCGCTGAGCTGTGCAGTGGCTTCAAAGCATTGTCAGCTCCCAGAAGGTTGAGGTATGTGAAGAGAGAACCCCATGGGTAAAACAAGCCCTGCAATGAATGGATGTTGCCCAGTTATCCTGGTTTGCACAATTACTAGGAACGATCCCGTATTGATCATGCTCCAAACTTGAATTCAGTAGTTTACTTTTGAGGTGCTGTCTGCCCAGTACATGATACTGTGTTCTGTGTGCAGTCGAGACAGAGCCCCACAGATCCTAATGCAGATGAGGGTTATAGTGAGTGGGGCCAGGCACAGGCAAGGGGGTTACGCTTATGGCAGTAATGTCAGCATTTGTGCAGCAAACCAGAAAAAAATCATTGTATACATTGTACTTATATAGTGTCTATGGCAAATGAATTGTCTCTTCTTTCTTTTTTTTCTTTATTTCTCATTCTGTTTGAGAAATTCATTAAGTGGTTATTTCATTCAAAATTGGCAATGAAAGTATATTTTGTCAAAACTTGTGGCAGAACAGGAAGATCAGTAAAACTTCAGTGTCAGTATATCCAAATCTTATGTTTTCTACAATTGATCAATAATAAATTTGGTCTCAGTTCGACCTGATGCTTTGCACATGCTTCAGTTACTGCACTGCAGCATGGAAGAGTAGGTGAACTGAGTTCCAGTGTTCATAGGGGAAGGCATCAAGGAGACCTGAGGCACTCCCAGCAGCAGCTCACAAGGAATTCTGCATTGTCCTAGAAAACATTTTTGATGCTGTCTTGGCTTTCTGGTAGGACATTTTTTGGCTGGATTTTTCTGACCAGTTTCATATTGTATTTCACTGACAGCACAGCTGGACTTGTTCTTCATGGAATCACAAAACGGTTTGGGTTGGAAGGTACATTAAAGATTATCCAGGTCCAAACCCTATGAAATAAAACTTTCTTGAAGCTACAACATGAAGGTAACCTACTTCTTTGAGCATGCAGACAGTTTTTTTTCCCCTCCTACAAAGCAGTTTTTGGTTGAATTAACAACAGTGGTTGTGATAGGAAACCGAGTCAGGGGAGGGGACAGTGGCATTCCTTGGGCTGTGGGGGAGGATGGGCCTGCTCCCATTGCCGAGGGTGGTTTCACTGGGCATTAGAGAATTTGTTGTTAGCAAAGGTATGGAAGCCCCTGTGACACAAATAAGCAAACTGAAACAGCTCTCCCAGCACATCCAGTCTCTGAGCTGCCCTTTGGCATAAGGTCAGCCCTCAGAGGAAGCAGGAGTGAGCAGCATGTGATCTTTGAGGCTTCTTTTCCTTTTTATTTTTCTGGATACTTTTCATTCAGCCTACGCAGCTTTTCGTAGCAGGCAGAGATCAGGCACTTTGATAATGTCTTTGATGTGTTCAGTCATAAGATCTTGGCTTTGTGACCCTGGTAGGGACTGGCCAAGTTTCTTTAGAATGTCTGTCTTGATTCAGGTTTACAGTGCTTGGGGGATTACAAAGGAAAATTTCTGTATTTCCCTAAGAAGGTTTGCAGTCTCTCATCATCCTTATGATTCCATACCAAAAAGTTAAAAGAGGTGTCTCTAAATTAGAAATGTCAGTAAAGTTCTGTCCTGCAGGGAGAAATCGTATATCTATTTTTCCCCTAAACAGGAATGTAGTATCCAGCACAATACTCTGTTAGCTCTTATACATTTCCTCTGCTTTTATGCAACTGTATCCATGCTCCCTGTCTTGGCTCATTAAAAAGAGTTGCCACATCAAGCTGAATATGATGACTCCAGGAGTCTTGTAGCAGATACGAGGTTCAGAACAATTAAGCTGATATTCAGCCCACTCAGATGGCAAAATTGCTTTGCTAGTCTAATCTTTTCTAAGCTAAGAACAAAATGCAATCTGATCCTTCAGGACCAGGTATTTCAGGCTGCCTAGGAGAGACTGCTCTCTGAGTTTCAGCACAGGATTGTCCCAGACTCCTACTGCGGCATTCGTAGGAGTTTTTCCTCCATGCTCAAGGCAGTGGATTTGGCAATGTGGACTTTTATGTCACTGATGCTTTTCTACAGGTGAAGTCAGGTGAAACTGGTTCCTCTCTCTGCTGGTCAGAGCTGAATTGTTTAAGGTCTAGGCCCAGGATTACAAGATTCTTCATTTACTACTTGAGTGTTCCTTTTACCTTTCTGTACAAGTAAGATCTCTGTGATGGGTCTTGCTGAACTGGAAACTGCTGAAACACCCATTTGTTTGCATCTATTTTAGTCCACCTCAAAGCAACATGAAATCATTTTTTTCTGTTTTATGGAACTACTACTTTTGAATCAATGGACGATCGGTTAATGATGTTTGGGTGGGTAAAGCATTTTGACTCTTCAGCATAGGTGGTATTAGCACATTTCTTTTATTAGGAAATGTCACTTTGGCCATAGGGAATGAAAAATTGAGAGTGATAGAATTGTCTGTCAACAGTCTGTTATAAACTTCACTTACAGCCTGAGTTTTTGTTAAACCTGGTTATTATCCTGCTAGATAATTTTTGGAATGGCATCCTAATTCTTTCTAGAGGTGTTTCTAGCATTATTACTTCTATTTAGGAACATCATCAGTGATGGAAACCTGCCATGGAAACCATTTAGATACCTGCCAAATTCTACAGTTGTTACCAACACGTCAACATCTCAATATATGGTATCCAGAGGATCCTAAATATTTTTTCTTCCTTCAATATTATGCAGTTCCCCTAGAAGAAATCTGGGGTTCCATATCAGTATTTAAGAGACTTCAGTAAATACGTGTGTCAACTAGGAGAACCAAGACTAATCATGTGGCTCTTCTGAATGTATCCCAAATCCTTACTGTTTCAGGAAATGACTAAATGATTCTTTTTCTCAAATTTCAGCACAAGAAATGTTCCCACTAAACAACAGGATTATACATTTCTATTTTTTAGAGTAATTAAGATTTTTCTAGTTTTTAGTATTAATCAAACTATAAAATCTTTCATTCTTGAAACCCAAATCCTTTGGGGTTTTGTTTGTTGTTTTTCCGGGTGGTTTGGGTTATTTTTCCTCTTTATTCTTTTTTAAATACAAAGATTATGTTTCCCAGGTATATTGGAGAGGCTGTTTTTTAGACTCGTGCTGATGATAATTCAGACACCCCCACATTATTTCCAAGCTGGGATTTATACCGAAAAGTTTGTTTTGGAGAAGATGACTATCCCAGGGGAAGAACAGGGATTACGCGTGCCTGAAGTTCAGCGAGTACTGATGTGCTGTCCCAGATTAGAACCCTGATAACTGATGTTGCTTTATATTGTAAAATCAGTATGGATTAAAATAACTTCTATCATTTCAAGTAGTGCCTTTGCAAGGGACACGCTGCTGGAGAAAAGACTTTTATTCCATTCTTTTCCATAGAAAGCTATGCAGTTTTGCCTCCGTTCTCACAAATCCTTCATTGACACAGTACAATCAGCAGCCAGGCCACTATGGCAAGTTAATGAACGGAGTGGGAGGACTCCTACGGGTGTCTGAGGCAGCTAAGGTTCATAGAAGGTTTATAGAAGGCATTTTCTTCTTGGCTCAAGGAAGGAGTGATTTTACATCAGTTTTCTCTTCCTCTTCTGCTGCTACTGTATTTGCCAATGTTGCCCCAAATTTAGGAACACAGTTAAGTGTGTGTTTAAACTCTCCCTTTAGCAAATAATTTAAATCTGTTTAGTTTGAGGTCAATTAGACTTAAAGATGTGGTAAAAATAAAGCATAGTTTAAAGTGTTTTGCCAAAATATCCCTTTATTCTTCTCCTGGTTAAAAACAAAGCCAAACTAATCAGGCATTTGTGCATTCCAGAAGAGGGAAAAGAGTGGCTGGATGATATCCTGCAAGCTCTGGAATTTCATGCAGTTGGCAAGAGAGTCAAAGGTGTTGAAATATAGCAACCAGCCTAAAATTAAAGCTATTCTCTATAAATAATTGAGAATTTTCCTATAAATATCAAAAGATGGAATAGTTGAAGCCTGGCTTTTCCATTAGTAAAAATTAAAAGTGTCTATCAGCATTAGTAATTGTTCAGTTGTGTCTGTTTGGAGCGATCTTGGAGCAGAAACTGGTGTTCAGGTAAGGCTGTTATCTGGGCAGTTTCTTCCTCCTTATGTTGCTCAAAGTGTGTTTGTTGGGATAATGTAGCAGCAATAAAAAACTTCCTAAATTTCAAATGCAGGTTTCTGAGAACAATCTCACAGAAAGATAGGAAACTACCACAGAACTGTTTTGTGCAAAGATTGAAATCACTGGAAGTTAATGATAATATATTGGACTTATAATACATTTCTTATTTATAATGTGCCTAAATCATAAATCACTTAACCTAGTTTATCTTCTGAGCTTCTTTTTTTGCCATAGTTCTTTCCATCTCCAGTCACACCAATGAAGTTCATTTCTTGAGGACATTCTAAATCTTGAATCTTGCTGCATGCTCTATCTCCTTTGGGTTGCAGCCTCTTTGTCTGACACAGGAAAGCTTTTACCAAGATGTATAATAAATGCAAACAACATTACCCTTCCCAGCTGCTCTGGCAATGTGTGATTTGTGTTCCTACACATCCCTTAGCAGAGCTAATGAGAGAATATTCATTCTGAGGAGCACAGGATATACTGAAAGGGTCACTTTGGAATCTCATCAATGCTATCCCAGGTTTCTGGGTCAGGGAATAATTTTCTGTGTTGAAAAATGTTTTGATTTGAAATCAAGGATTGTTTGAATCCTGGGTCATATGCAGTATGTAGCACAAAACCTTTCTCTCTTCTTGTACCTATTTCACCATCCTTGTTATTACAAAATATTTTTTTCTGAAAATATCAACAATCTTCATGCCAAAGTGTGGGCCCACATCCACACTGTCTGCAACAGTGTGGTGAGGGCAACTCCAGCCACAGCTCCAGCTCGATGCCAGAAAAAGCAGTGCCAGCTTTTCCGTATCCTTCATGATGTTTTACGATGAATTGGCCTAAGTACTCTAAGCATCTTAAATTATTCATGTTCATAATACATACTTTAAAGAATATTTTTATTTTTCTGATTAATAACCATCAATATCAACCTAGAGAGACAGACCTTTGGCATTTAAAAGTAATTAATTACTAGATGCTATTAGCTCCATCTTGGCAGAGAATATTTAACCTGCTAGTGATCTCTTACCTCTGAAAGCTTATCTTCTTCTTCACATTTCACAAATGTGGAGATTCTTCTTGTCTTAACAAATACTAGTTTATTGTAAGGTCAGTTGTCTTTTACCTGGATAAGAACTTGCTCTAGATTATGAGAACAAGAGGTTTATTTAGTGAAAGTTGTTATTTTAGAATTGTGGGCTTTTCAGCTCAACTATTAGTGAACAAATTCTATATAACCAAAGGTACATAGCAGGACGAATCTGATCTGAAATGCCTGTACATGGTTGAATGAGAAAAGCTGAGTGATAAAAACTCTTGTTTTGATATTGAAATAAGAAAATTGGACCCATTGTTCATCCAGGAATTTACATACTGAAATTTCTTTAGGATCTGTGATTTAATCTGTCTTCCTTCATCACTTCCAGTAAATGAATGGGATGAAAACATACATTTTTATGGGTAAAGGAAGTGGCTTTGAAAGCAAAGTACTGTTGTATTTCTTTTCTTTCAGAAGATGAATGTTATTTCATTAAGGGCTGGGAAAATATGTTTCCGTTATAGCTGTTATTATCTCATTTAAGTCATTTATCAGTGTTAGATTACTGAGCCCGTGCCATTGCAAGTGGAATATTTAGCTCTCATTGTGGCATGTATATCAGAACTGCACACTCAGACTCTGCTCTGGGAGTTTAATTAAAAGCAAAAAATATAAAAAAACTTTGCCTCTTTGTAGTGACTGTTGCATCTTATAGCGTGATGCCCTTTGGAGTTCAGCAGCACTTTCAGCTCAATAAAAAAAAAATTCAGTGTACAGTAGATAAAATGTGAGCCACTGATAAACTCACTGACAAGTTTTACAGAAAGTATTCCACAAGGAAAAGCATTATATTTGAATTCCCATTTTTTACATCTGAGTTTTGGTATGGAAGAAGAATCCTTAATGGGCAAAAATCAGTATGTGATGAGTGAGTTGGGTAATGGTAACACCTGGTCTGTGCCACTTTTAAAGATGCATCCAATTAAATGATGGCTGGTTGGAACAGATGGTTCTTGAAATCAGAGAATAAGCAAGCCAACTGGGACAACATTTAGTGGTTGTCTCAAGGGTAGGAGCTTAAACTGACACTTTAGAAAGTAGGGAATAATAAAAAAAATAACAGTACATGTTTGCATACCTGTTATTTTTTCCCTTTGCATCTTTAAGTACTGAATAACAACAAGAAACCGTGAAAATTTGAGTTTAGAAGGCACAACTTTCCTTCTGCCATGACCTGAATTCTCAACTCCAGGCATCCCCTGAATATATTAACATGATGAGCCACCAGTTAATTAGGTGCTTCTTGATAAAGAAGAGTTCACAAGCTATCAGCATTTTGCTAATTATAGAAACAGCTGTTTGACAAACACTGCCTCCCAACTCTGGAGTTTGTAAATGGCATTAACTCTGTCACCTAACCCTGCCACATCGACTAATTGTGGCTTAATGCTGGCTTTACCTACAGTGATAACACAGGATTCACTTTAACATCCAAGATTTTTTAACCAATAATGATTTGACTTTTTTTATTTATGTAAAGCAGGTTTTTCTCATGTCCTGATCAGGGACAATATCTTCAAAAGTTACAGCTAAATAAATTTTTCTCCATAAAATCAAAACAGTACATCCCCAAGTCCATGCTTGAAAAGTACGTCTGAAAGGGTTATTACCACTCAGATAGACATTGTAATACACAAACAAGCCAAATAGGTTAAATTAAGGTGTAAACATACTATTTGTTATTAGACTTGAGTTTCGAATTCTCTTTTTGTCAGCATTCCATTAACAAACTGTATTTAGTAGATGAGAAATGTTCAGGAGCCCATAGTGCTGGACTGTGTTCTCTCACAGAGATATTTCTGATTTTTGACAGACTGGGGTCATTCAACTTACTTGGAGGGGAAAAAGCCCAAATCCAACCTGCAGGAATAGTTTTTCTACAGACACAATTTAAAACAAATATTTGGATGGTTTGGATAATGTTATGATGAAAGTTATCCTTTGAAAACTGAAGCCTTCTACTCCCTCAGTCTTGTCTTCTTATGTGTGAAGCTGTTTTTCACAAGCAAATTTGAATATTTGGAAAAGTTTTTATGGGTTGGGTATAGCATATGATTTCAAGATTTATTTTTGCCCTTCTCTCTAAAATGTCATTGAGAAACAGGCATGTGCTGTGTGCAATAAATGATGTGGTACATAAAGGAACAGGAAGGGCAACTAGAGTGGGAGCATAGGAACCAGTAGGGAAGGCCTGACTATTTGATTAAAATACTAATTTCCATATATGATTTAATTACTGAGATTCCCTGAGATGTATGTTTTAAATTCAGGTTAAATTGCAGCACTGTAATTAGCAAGAAAGAAGTACAATCCACAGTTACATATTCATATAGTTATTTGATCATTTTTTGTATTTTCTTATACAATATCTGACAGCTAGGTACTTATAAAGAAATGTTTATTTATGCTGTAAGTGTACTTCAGCTTATATTGGTTTTTTTCACATTGTAGTGTATTTGTTCCTAGTGGTCTGAAAATTGTTATTTCTAGCTGGAATTATCTATCCTCAGTCAAAAGTTCATAAGAACTTCATAAAAGTTAGGAGATCTTTACAAGGTCAAATAACACCAAATACTCCTCAAAACTCCTATCACTGTTTAGGAATGAACCTTTAGTGTCATCCAGTTCTACCCTGTGCCATGTGCAGGAACACCTTCAATAGACCAGGTTGCTCCAAGCCCTGTCCAACCCAGCTTTGCACATTTCCAGGGATAGGGCAGATGCAACTTCTCTGGGTTACCTGTGCCAGGGCCTCACCATCCTCACAGGGAAGAATTTCTTCTATTATCTAATATAAATTTACCTTTATATCTATATCCTGTACTAAAACTGCATTGCAAACATAATTTTTTCTTTAAAAGCAGATAGAGGATTTGTAGTGCTCTGTCCACTGCATATGCATTCAGGCAGTGTATTAGAAAAAGCTGGTTAAATCCACAGATGGTGAATTCATCCCATGCTCTGAAACTCCAGCTCAGTATTTTCTAAACCCTTGTAGCATCTTCGTATATCATGTTTATAATGTATTGATTCAATTGCCTGACCTTAGTGCCTGTATGTACACAATGTGAGCCTTAATTCTGCCTGACTGAGCTGAGGATGGTGGGCGGAGCTGCCAGCTGAGATTTTGCACATTAACGTCTCAGCTTTGGGGCTCCCCAAATTACAGGGCACTCATGTTCTCCTGCTCACATAGTGCTGCTTAAGGTGAACTCTTCTCTAAACCTTTCCTTTCCTCACTGGTAGAGTGTTTGCTTTCGAGCATGATCTGCTTACGTGTGTAAAACTCCTAAGAAAACCCCTCAGGGGTGTGCGCTTAGGAAGAGGGGATGTGATAAATACCATATGGTGCATGAGACTCTGGGTCTGTGTTTTTGTCTTCTTTCATGTGAAGGAAGTGCCTTCAAATGACAGTTTGTTGACAGTTTGTCTTCACCAGTCACCAAACTATAAAGACTGATACGGCAGTTTCTTTGTCACTGAGAAACACTTTGAGAGGGGCTATGGGGGGCTGTGGGCAGTTGTGAGGGGCTCTGAGGGCTGGGAGGGCCTCTAAAGGGCCTTGAAGGGCTCTGAGGGCCTTGAGGGACTTTGAGGGTCTCTAAAGGGCTGTGAGGGCCTCTAAGGGGCTGTGAAGGACTGCGAGTGGCTCTGAGGGCTGGGAGGGCCTTGAAGGGCTCTGAGGGCCCTGAGGGACTGAGCTTTTGAGGGACTTTGAGGGTCTCTAAAGGGCTGTGAGGGCCTCTAAGGGGCTGTGAAGGACTGCGAGTGGCTCTGAGGGCCATGAGGGGCTCTAAAGGGCTGTGAGGGACTGTGAGTGACTCTGAGGGGCCATGAGGGGTTCTGAGCAGCTGTGAGGGACCATGAGGCACAGTGAGGGCCTCTGAGGACTATGAGAGGCAGTGAAGGGCTCCAAAGGGCCATGAGGGGCTTTTGAGGCACTTTGGGGGGCTCTGAAGGGACGTGATGGACATTGAGGGGCTGTGAGGGGCTCTGAGGCACCATGAGGCACTGTGAGGGGTTTCTTAGTGGCCATGAGGGTCAGTGAGGAGTTCTGAGGGCCAGGAGGGGCTCTGAGGAGCTGTGAACAATTGTGAGGAGCTGTGAAGGGCCATGAGAGACTTTGAGGGGCTCTAAAGGCCTGTGATGGACTGTGAGGGGCTCTGAGGGACTGTGAGGGCCTTTTAGGGTCTGTGAGGGAGCTTGAGGGGCTCTGAAGAACAAAATATTTCAAGAGATTATGGAATTCATTTGAAAAGCCCACAGATCCAAATTCATTGTCTTCTGACAAGGTAAGACTGCAGGAAATTGCTGTTCTTGTTTACTGAAGGGATTTTGTCAAAATGGATTTGAATTTGTAGTGTGCTAAAATTAATAAATGTCTGAGACAGTAATGCTGACAAAAACGCTTTTTAAAAACAGTAAAAGAATGGGGAAAAGGACAAACTAGTGACAACCTGCAGAAAAATTAGATTTGGCAAACTGGGAAACAAAATAAATCTGAGTACTCCCAACTTCTATGTCTTCTAAGCCTTGTAACATGGTGCTGAATCTTTTAAATATTTTGTGGAACCAGTCTCTGGCATTTGTAAGGGAATTTATATATGAAGCATATTTTGCTGAATTGCTGAATTACTCTTTATGTAGACTAGAAGTTCATGTTCTGCATTATGATCAATATTCAGGTGTGTAGAAAGTGTTTTGAAGCGACTTGAAGTAATGTACACTGCAGTAATTTGGTTATGAGGTAACAAAATTATGAATCAAAGAAATGAGAATCTACTTGGAAAGCACTGCTTGTGTCTTCTTAGACAGAAACAAATGGAATACAGTTGTGTGGGCTTAGCTGTAATCTAATAATGGAACAATAATGGAGATGTCAGCATTTTTAGCCTTTTATGTTATTCTGTGTGAAAGAAAAACAAGCAATGATTGATTCATCCCTAAGAACCCAAAGTTGTAGGTAGTAATTTGTTGCATCATTCTTTCTTAACCTTCTAGAAGTATAAAGCTGATGGTTGTAGTTTTGCTATGGTAAATTATTGTTGTAGTAAAGCATGAAAAAATGGGGGGACAGAAGGTGTGTATTATTGAGGGCAAAGATGCTTTCTGCAACCAGGGTGTCCAGGTTTACCCTTCATGCACTCAGATATTTGTCCTTGGTTAATGTTTTTACCAAGACACTTGATTTTTTTCAAGGATATTTAAACATTAAAATATCATGTGATGTCTTTGAGCACATCCTCATCCCAGGAAAGGGTGCAGTGTCAACAGCTATCCTTTAGTCTTCAAAGGGAACTTTCAGGTTCCTGTCAAAATCTGCAATGGTATCAAACCTCATCCAAATGCTCCCCTGACTGAGGCCTGCATCTATCCAAAAGTTCTGTCGCTGTAAATTCCTGTGTTACCTTCCCTTTCCCTCTGCTGCATGTTTAGAAAGATGATCTGTTTTCCTAACAGTAAAAGGTTTGGAAAATGTGCTGAAGTTTTCTGAAAGGAATTTAAAAGAGAATATTTTTGTCTTGGCATGTAGCACAGTTGTAAGGAGGCTCATTTTGATGACATCCATCTGTTGCAGATTAAAATAGGTTGGAATTGGGGATTGTGAAGTGAGTTAGTGCAGCGTGATAAGCGGGGTGACCGAAGTAAATGCATTGGAATGGATTGGGCAACTGAAATAAGTGGCTGGAAGTGGGAGGCTTTTAGGATATTCTCATGATGTGAAAGAGCAGCTCTGCCCTGCGTTTGTGACAGGGAGGTGGGATTAATTGAGAAGATGCTTGGCCGGAGGAGTTCCTGTGGAAGGGCGAGTCCCAGTTCCACGGCAAGCAGGCCGTCCTCTGCCTCTGGACTCACACCCCCGCAAACAGGCTCTCGTGCTTATTTAACCTGCTCCTTGCAGTCACGCCCGCTCGATTTATTTAACTGGAACGGTTCTTGCTGTCCCTGTACACGTTCCCGAATGCTTATTCTGTGTACTCATTGCTTCTGTGGGACGACTTGGGTTTGTCTTCTGGTCTCAGGTGTCTTAGTAGCCAATTTACCTGTGTGTGGGAACATCCAAATCTGGGCTGGTTTCAAGCAGCCAATGTAATTTTGGGTGTCACTGACAAAGGCAAGAGGGCTGAGGCGTTCCATGCTCTGTTGCTTAACTGTACATCCTACGGCCTGGCTGAAAAATGAAAACATATTTTTATAGGATTTTTAAACCTTGTTTGTAATCTATGAGTGCAGGCGGTTTAGGGGTGGCAATGTTTACAATATGATCCTGGATTTAGATACTCAGCCTTGAGTACTTCATCCGCTTTGTTCTAAGGTTAGCTACACGTGTAGTGCTGCTCACTTTAAGCATATATATCTAAAAATAATGTATCTAAATTTGTAAATAATGTCTATAAAAATCTATAAACAACATACATAAATGCATAAATAATATATGAAATTATATATATATTTAAAAATCATATCTATATATATATAAAAATCCCCAGAAAACTAGTTAGCAAGTTGATGCATTTATTTTTCTCTTGTTGACAATATCAGTTACTATAATTTATGGTGTTAGTGTGGTTTTTTTGTGTGTGTGTGTTTTGGTTGTTTTTGTTGTGGGTTTTTTTGGGTTGTTGTTGTTGTTGTTTGGTTTTTGTTTTGTTTTTGTTTGGGGGTTGTTGGTTTTTTTTTAGTTCCTGCTAAATTTTGAATGTCAGCAATTCTTGCTCTATTTGCTCATTCTGACACGTCTGCAGTTCTTTTGTGCCATTATTGCCTAATTTAAATATGCTAATTAATGCAGATATAATTCAAACTCAGTTTTTTCACAGTTTTAGTCTCCTGCAGCAAAAAATGTGGAAACCTTTCACCACTGATGAAGTTCCACTCTGGTTTAAGCAGGGGCTAATTGGACTTTATTTTTCTTCTCTTTTTACAGTCTGACAGCAATGCAAGCTTTCTCCGAGCTGCCAGAGCTGGCAATTTGGACAAAGTAGTGGAATACCTGAAAAGTGGAATAGACATTAACACCTGTAATCAGGTAAGATATTTGACAGACACAAGTTTGCAAGAGTGAATTGTAAGAAACCTGGGCACTGTAGAAATGCTGTCTATCTCTTTTATCCCACTACATATGGTGTGCTCAGCCCATGGATTTTCCTTAGCCATGCCACGTGAAGCACCTGATCCCCTGAGAACTCAGGTGTGGGAGTGTGAGGGTTCCCTTGCTATTTTTGTGAGATCTCAGGGGGTAGGTGAGCACTGGAGTGGGTGTAGTTGTAGCTGCCCAGATAAATTGTGTCCAAGCAGAATAAAATCTTGGCGCTTACCTGCACTGGCAGAGCACTTCTTGTTACTCTCAGGTGGCTAAAGGGGTAGCCATGGGCTCTCACCTTGTTTTAAAAAGTTAAATGTGTTTTTGTCACTGGTCAATAATATCTACAACATAACATAAAAGGTACTCAAATGTTGTGCTTAACACCCTGTCTCCCCTTTCAGGAGAGTTATTACTGCTGTAAAAATACACTGTTAAAGTTTCACCATTGATGTGACTGTAATGTGATACAATGTTTTGGCTTGGCTCTTTTGTAGATCTGTCATATAAATCCAATTACTTCGGCTTCATAGCTTAGGGGCCTACATTTACAACGTTTATTTAAGTGACTAGAACCATCAAATTTAATAAGACTCTAAGTGTGACTTAAAATAAATATGCAGGTAAGTGTCTGCATCAGTTCTGAGGAGTGTCTTGGCTTTCTAGTGAAATCACTGCAGTTTGTTTGATGGGGAATTTGACAGCTCAGGCTTTATGGTGCCCAGCTTTCCCCTAACTCTTAGCCAGATTTGATCGGAGTGATCATTAACTGGACAATGGCCATGCCATTTGGAATTAAAACCCCAGAATTGTGAGCACTATTTCTTTTGGGAAATGAAAGAAGTGTAAATGGGAGAATAAGGAATGAAATAATTTTAAATATTTGGCACCATCACCTTCCCTGCTGAAGGAAAGCGGCAGATGATTAAAGCAGGCATGTGTCAAATGGAAGCTGGGGTACAGGAGTGAGAGCAGATCTGTTGGCTGTGCCAAGGGATTTAATGATGAGGAGGATAAGTGCTGGGTCTTTTCATGTTCTGCTTATTGAAAATATACAGAAAGGTTCTTGCCTTACTGTCTAGGAGAAGGTTTCCTTTTAAAGACTTACTGTCAAGGAAAAAGTTCCTGAGTTATATGGGACATGACCTGGCAAACTTCAAGTTGCCCAGTTAGGAGAGAATAAAGCTAGACTCAAGTTCTTATGTTCAAATAGATCCACCAAATTTTCCATTTTTATTATACGCACCAATATTAACTAAGAGCTTCACCCCCCAGAACAGAACACAGTTAATATGATAATTACTTAGGAACATTACAAGGTTTTTTTCCTGGTGTTCATATTCTGTTGCTGGTTTTGAGAGGAATATGACACAGGTTGCTGCAGATTTGTCTTCTGTGGAAAGTGCTTCCCACCTGCAGCTGGTGACAAAGCTCCTCTTGCACTGTGTAGGTGAGATTAGAGCTTTCACCATCCACTGAGCACAGCCAAGCACTTCTGCTTCTGGCAGACTCCAATTCTGGTGCTGTATAAAATTGCTTACAGAGGTTTTTGGTAACTAAGACCCTTAGTGCTTCCACTGATTAAGCATCACTGGTGTATTGTAAATTTTATTAGGAGTGGGAGCAGACTCCATCTGCTAGAGGTCAGGGAATATTCAGTAAGCCATGTCAGCTGCTACTGCAGCCTTCAAGTTATTCCTTCTCCTCCTCCTCCGGGTTTGACAGGGGTGTCCATGTCGTTGTGTTCCAGCTGTCTAAGGGGAGAAGCAAACACAGTCTGTGCAAAATGCAGGGGTGTATTTTATTTTTAAGAGTGAGATCTCTCAGTGTTCTTTTAAAAATGAAGCCTTGTACGTGCAGGATATTTTTTCTCAGTAAAATGCTATTTTTAGACTAGATCCCATCTGAGAAAACCATACATAAAGTTAAATATAAGCTTTCCTGAATGGAGAGAACACCAGGAGATTCTTTCTTCAGTTTCAATGTTTTTTTCTCAGATTCTGAGTTTTCAGAGTAATATGTCTTTATAGACAATCAAAGTATCTTCACAATGTAACTGTTGCCAAAATATCATGGTACTTACTGTTTCTGGATCTACTGAACATAGAAAGTGGTTAATAAAACAGTTACATAGTTAATATTTAGATATCACTTAAATATTCTTTGTTGAACGCTACCTTCATAACAAGTTCACTTATTATGGAATTGCTTACTTTAATCTGAATTCAAGCACTGTCATCTATTCTGAAAATCATAAATCAATTCTGTTTGTTTCTGGAGAGAGTTAGAAATGTCAGGAGACCAAGTTCCCCCTTTTAAAAAGAGTCCCTTAAAAAATCCAATCCCTGGTATTTTATAGGATGGGTAACCAATAGTCATTGGAAATCTCTGATTCCTTTAAAGCTGTTTTTCCTATGCTACAAATGTAATTTTTTTAGGATGTGTGTATTGTTGCTAGTTAATGTAGCAAGAGAAAAAAAACTTGCTTCTGCATCATGTTCAAAAGGTTGATTAGTAAAACGAACTTCAGTCTTACACTGTGCATTTGTGCAGCCCAAGGTTCCAGCAGGAATTAGAACCCAAAGTCTGACCATTCTGAGAGTTCATCAGCTACCTGCTGAGTTTTGAAATTGGTGATGCAAAGGCAACACAGAATAACATTGCTACATCTTGTCTTTGGGGACCTGTCAGTTTTCAGGGTGATGTCTTGGAAGGAAAAATGTAATGGGTGTTGGCTTTTGCTTTGGAAAAGTCTTCTGTGTTCCTTGGTGAAGTCTAGTGCCTTGAATAGATCAGAGTTCCAGTATTGGGTAGTTCTGGGGTCTCCAGCTCCAAGGCTTTTTGAATTTCTGTGAATTTGGCTTTTGCTCTCATTTTGTTGGCTTCCTTTAAATTTGGTTGGTCTCTATTCCTTCAGTGATGTGAGACAGAGCACAGCTATTAATTACTCCCTCCCTCCCTCCAAATGGAAAGTCACTGCCTCTCCCAGCAGTGTCAGCTTTAGTCTGAAGGAGCACTGTAGCATAAATGAGGTCGGCAGCACCACATTTGATGTCACCCCATAGGTTAATTCAGTTTCTTGACTTCATAAACTATAAAGCAACATAAAGGGAGAATTTTCATAACCTGATATTTTTCCCTTTTTTTTTTTTTCTTTCCCCCGCTGTCCACTTAATTTCTTTGTGATATTTTTAGGAAAAACTTCCACAAACATTTGGATGTCAGAAAGCCATGCACAGCTCTCTAATGTGCCCTTTCCCAAATCTTTCTTGAAAGAGTTTGTCACATGCGCTTTTTACTTCTCCGAGAGATTTATTCAGAGGAGAGACTTTGCAGAGCCATCTAATAAAGAGAGAAAAGTATTTGAGTTTAACAAAGAGTATGGTACTGCTTTTTAGTCTCTGCCTCTGCTGGCAAAAGGAGTTAGTGCCACCATACAGAGTTAGTCACAAAAGCTTTTTAATTTTCATTGTGTTTTGAAGTTATGCTTTGCTATTGGGCTGTTGTAGTAGAATTTTTTCTCCATTTCCTTCAAACACTTTCTTTTCCCCATCTCTCCATTTTAAGTTGTCATCCTCTCTAAATCTCACCAGCAGAAGGTGAGTCGAGATTTCTAGGACTGGCAGGTTATTGTCTATACCTGTCACTTGTAGCTGAGCTTAGAGGGAAGGGTGTAAAAGCCCACAGAGTGCTGACTTGGCTGATTTAAAATGTCCTTTGAACTACAGGTTGATCTGATGCTCTGCCAAGACATACCTTTTCCGTGGTGTCAGTTTGCTTTGGCACAATAGGGTTAGGTGAGAATGGGAGAAGCTGTTAGATCTGGGTGATGTCCCAGAAGGAGTGAATAGCACAGCAGGATCGATGCTGAACCAGGTAGTGATGAAAGAGCTGCCATTGCATGAGGATCTCTCCATGAGGCAAATGAATACAAAGGCAGAGGTAGCAGGGACTTTTTTTGGTGATTTCCTGACAAGAGCAGTGATAGTGCCTGTCTGAAGGGGAATAAGTGACTGGCTTAAAAAAAGCTGGTGATTTTTAGGACATCCAAGAAACCCCTGGACTTTTCCAGTGTGGTGAAAATACCTAGAGTGGCCCTATGGGAAGTGCTGTGAGCAGTCAGTGGTATGTTGTGGTGCTTCATGGGACAGAAAGCATTGAAGTCTCTGCCTCACTAGTAGAGCAGAAAGATTATTGAGGGACTCAGGCACTGCAGGGAAACACTTGGAAAAAAGAACTAGCTTGGAAGGCTTAGTATTATGTTATTTTATGAGAGTTAAAATTACCAAGGATTCTCCAAAACAGTGGCAGTTCCAGCATATGTAGACTTTGTCCTTATGTGGCACAGTTTTGCTTAGCAGACAACTAATTTCACCCTCCCCAACTTTTTGGTGGGCATAGGAGAAAAAAAGGGATGTGTCAGAAACCTTTGTTGTTCTGAACTACAAAAATCCAGTTGACAGGAACGGAGGAGTTGCATTGATTAAATCTGAGATTCCATCATCAGAAGTAGCAGGGATCAGCCACGTGGGCTGGGAAATAATTGCAGCGTTGGTTCTGATTAGGGAGAAACAGAACAAAAGTTGCTTTAAGGCTTCAGTTGTGCTGGCCCTCAGCATTTAAAGTGCAGGGCTTGCTACTGCTTAGCCCAGCTTGCTTTTTTTAAGGAATTATGGAATTTGAATGTCTATAGTACTATTTTTAAGCTAGAGTTTCCTCCTGTAAGCTTTTTACTGGCCCTCAACTATTCATTTTGCTTGTATTTTAATGAATTAAAAAGAAGTCCTGTGTTGCAAAGAAACTCAATCTATGCAGCAATATCAACTTTCAGGTGCTTAATGTGGCATCAGCGGCTATGTGTCTCAGAGGTAGGAATACAAGTATTTTAAGAGATTAAGCACTGGGATAAGCCTTGCTCTCTCCATATTTTAGCACATGGTAAAATAAAACAGAGGCTTATCCTCATCCTTTTGCATTCAGAGGAGTTTATGGGCCATGAATTCTGCAGTTTCTCTGCTGTTTGTTCCCACTTCATGACTTCAGTTTGTTCCCAAAGAGTGAAGAAGGTTAATAATATGTCACAGCAATTCATCAGCTGTGTACACTGTGAGGAGGACAAGCTGCCCTTCAGATTCCCATGAAAAGTGATGACGGAATCTGTGAGATCAGATACGAGAACAAGTCTTTGTACCTAAACAGAGAGGAGAACACTGTGTGTTTCCCCACAAAGTACTATTTCAAAGCTCTCAGCCGCTGTAGGTAGTAATTATGGTTAGTTGATGCTCAGCTGAGATTAAAAAACATGAAAGATCACAGCTTTCTGAAACATGTTCAGCCTGCAAAATACTCCCTGACACGTGCAGTATTCCTCATCCTCATGATTATGGTCAACCTCATCATGTATTTTTGGCTAAGGATTTATCCTTGACCAGGGCATGGCACTGCTGCTACCCCTGGGATCTGCAGCTCCATAGTAAGACTGTTTCCTCTGGAATAAGGATGTTCTGGTTGCTGTAGCTTTTCCCACATAATGGGGTTTGAAACCACATTTCTCTTTAACATTTCCTAACTACCAGGCTTTAGAAGGGTGTTCCTCTGCTTTTGGCAGCCTGTGACTGTGGCCTTCTATTAGTTTCTTTGCTTTTCTCATAATTCCACTTGTGAATTTGACCACAAAATCTGCCTGCGCTGCTTACATGGATGTGGAATTAAATGGAGTTAGTGCAGAAGTGCATTTGGATTGCTGTGTCTGAAGCCATTGGACCCACTCCCATCAAATGCCTTCTGTGAAGTGCTAAGTGCTTTAAAATCCCGCTGGGAATTACAGGCTTGAGCTGCCTCTGTGAATGGACAAATAAAAGTCAGAAAGGTGCTTGTTTATTTCACAATTGAAATTGCTCTGAACTGCTCAGAGACAAGCAAAGTGATAAAAATTAAAACAGTGCTGAATTGGCTGTGGGTTACTCAAATACCTGAGTATTAACTGCTGATGCCTGCAGTATGGAGACCAGGAGAATGCTGGAGGGAATGGCAGTATTTGTTGCTGTCATCTGCCTGATGTAGCATGAAAAATACCTTAGCACTGCGAAAAACAGGCTGGCAATTCAGCTACAATATACTGCAATTTTATTTTTTTCCCTTGGTTGGAATGGGGATACTAGCAAGAAGGAGATCAAGTTTCCATGGCAGGAATTTATATGAGGTAAAATATCCTGTTCCTGTTTAATGTGGAGAGGATTTAGATGCTGACTTTCTTAGGTTATCTTTTCAACAATGCTAACTTTGTTTAATTAATTTTCTTTTCCTTTTTGACTGAGGTTTCAAAACCTCAAAGTTTCATGAAGACTTGTTCATCAGACACCAGCAGAGGTACCAGATCAAGGATCAGTTTGCAAGTCAAAAGTTATCAACAACCATTTTGGCCTACTTGTGCTTTTGGGTTTCTATTTCATACCAGTTATCCCAGAGGAGAGACCAGGGTTCAGGGTGACAGCATCAGCATGGACTAACCCTGTTTGAGTAGACATATCCTGTGGAAATTTGTTTAAGTTCTGTGATTTCTCAGTATTGCTAAAACCTCAGCAGGGCTGGATGAGGTTACAGTAAAGTGAGGCAGAAATATGCTTAAGTTTTGAAATACTGGGCTCCAATGGAGATGCCTAAGGTAGTAGTCTATGGAAATGGGAAGTTGTTAGAAAGTAAGGGGTCTTTTCTGGATGCTCACAAAATACAGTTTGTTTTGATGTATTTGTTACTATGAGAAAAATGTTATCGGAGAATTTTGTCCCACAGAGCCTCAGCTTAAGTAGCCATGTCCAAAGTATTTGACTTACGCAGACAGTCAGCTAAGAGATGTAAGAGTATTCCAGCTCCTAATCTTCTCCTTATCCCAGGGTGAGGTAGGAATGTGTATCTGATATTTGTAATGGATCTGGCCCTTGTGCTTACAGAATGGACTCAATGCTCTGCACTTGGCAGCCAAAGAAGGCCACGTGGGACTGGTACAGGAATTGTTGGAAAGAGGCTCGGCTGTGGATTCTGCCACTAAGGTAATTCATGCATGTCTCTAAATTTATTCAATACATATAAGAAATATAGAAAAAAACCTAAAAGGTACAGAATAAGAGAATAACATAAATACCGCACTGATATTTAAACTGTTATTTCTATTATGGCCTGGGGGTCTTCTTTGCTGAAACTCATTGGTAGTAAATGAAGAGGAAAATATAATTTGTGCTGTAATACAGGGGAAGCATTAGAAGTTTTTAGCGATGCTCGATTTTCCTTATTTCCAGTGACAAGTCCTCCTTATTTTAAGGAGAATTAGTATAGCTCAATGTAGTAGATTTTTTCAAATCTGTGAAAATCAGTAATTGACTTTATCATATCCACAGTCTTCACCCGTGGGCACCCATGGGATAAATGGCTTTTCCTTCAGCCTTTCCACAGGCAGGCACATGCACATGAATGCTAAAAAATACTGCTGATTAAAATGGTTCCTGAAAAAGCGTAACAATAACTTGCATTTTCCCCTCCCTCTAACAGAAAGGAAATACAGCCCTGCACATTGCATCGTTAGCAGGACAAGCTGAAGTTGTCAAAGTTCTGGTGAAGGAAGGAGCCAATATTAATGCACAATCTCAGGTATGATGCTCTTCTCCCTTCTCACTTCTAAAAGTTATTTGGTGAGCTTTTATAAGATCTGAGATATTAGACACTGCTTCTAAACATCCAGGCCTGACAAATCAAACAAATTGAGGTATTGTCTCATAAGTAGAATAAAAATAAAAAATAAAATACTGAATTGAAGTCATTATATGCTCAGTGTGTGATACAGGAACTCCTATTGTTGGCGATAGAAAAAATTCTGAACCAATGTATGGAAGCATGCTAGGAATTCCTGAAAGACTTCAAATTTTATAAATATTGTATTTGAGTGGAATTTGGTGAGCAGTAATGAAGAATATAATTTCTCAAGGGCTTGATTTGTACAAATGCTTTTTATGGTTATTTTTTGGTCAAAAGTTTGCAGGTAACTTACTCCAGGCTTCCGAACTCCTTGATTATGTGATCAGAAAGAATTTCAATCAAAAGTTTGCCATGGACATTTGAACTGGGGAAAATCACCTTGACCTGGCAGGAAAACCAAGTCTAAAAACTACCCTCTTATTTCTACTGACATGAAACTTGTCTGGTTTTCCAAAACACACCAGAGGACAGGGTGGTGTCCCCTACTTATGATTTCCTTTGATTAGGATTAAGAATCATTGATCAAATAAATAATTTGATTAATGTTTGTAGGTCCTGCCTTAATTATAGCAACTGTCTGTAGCTATAAGGGGCTGAACAGGTGGTATAGATGATAAAGAAACCATATCTTTCTGAAGCACTTGACTGATGACATCCTCAAAAAAAGTCAAATTTTCCTAGTGCTAGCTCCACACCTTGCTCACCCAGACCTGGGAAACTGGGATCTGGAGGGTTTCCTGTTTTTTGATGTTCCAAATTTGCCATGGAGCAGGGTAAGGTAAGTAGAGAGCAGGAGATGAGTAAACAGCTTTACAAAATGATTGTCCGTCTGTTCCTTTAGCACATCTTAAGACAAGAGAAAGAAATGGAAAAAAACTTAAAGTTGCCTGACTCCAAGATTTTGAAAATATATTCTTTATTATGCTTTTTGCCTCAAAATGAACAGCTCTCTCAGGACAGCTGATGGTCAGTTGCTCCCCATGCTCTAGTCCCATTAAAGATAAGAAACATAGTTCCTTTGTTCAAAAATTTAGCAAACTCCTTTCAAAATGAACAAGCTGGATGATTTCTTCGTACATTTATCAGCTTTTTCATGTGTATTAGAAGATAAAAAATCTTTAATGTTTTCAGCATGGTGAGAGAAATAATTGTTAAAAATAATACTTTCATGAAGCATTATTCCTCCAAAGTTCTTCCTAAAGCCTTTTCCTTATGCTGAAAAAATAAATGAGGCTTTCTGAATTAAAAAAAGAAAATCCAATTAGAATTGGAAAATGTTTTCACAGGTATTACTTAATATAGTATTCTAGTTTTAGAGACATTTGTTGTTAGCACTGGATGATTTGTGTAATGCACACAGAGCTGTTAACAGGCATTTGCTACTTGACTTAATTGAGTTAATCTGATGGAGGACATTTTCCCCATTGCTGCTCACTGGTTGCCTCCAGGCAGGATGGATTGGAACTGCTGGGATACAGATCTCCTGCATTTGTGCCTTGTTGTCTTAATTAAACAAGTCCTGTTGACTTGACCAGGAGCAGGAGTCCTTAATGTGGTGTCATCCAGCTTTGGGGCCTTTGAGTTGTATCTTTCCGTCCTGCTGTGCTTTTCCAGAAGAGATGGATAATAGCTGCTTCAGGCTATGTTCAGAGGCTCTTGCTGCCACTGCCAAAGGAGACATTCCAGTGGAAGATGTCCCTTAATTGTAAAGTAACTTTTTTATGCTCCATGTATGGAATGAAGCTGATGAATGCTGCCTTTCTGCTCAAGGTTGCATTGACATGTCAAGAATCACATGTCATAGAAAATAAATGTTACAGAGTAAAAACTAGAAATTCCAAAATTAATAAAGAATAGACACGTCGTTTATGATAACAGATGAAGAAAGGTTCAAACATACCTAGCTACTGCTGGTCAAAAAAGAAAAATATGAAGTTAGATAGGAAAAAAGGAAAAAGAATGAACAGAATGTGCTTGATTTCTCAAAAATTAAGGTTTTCTTGTCTAGAAACATGACACTGATGAAAAAAGGAGAAGAAAAATGTATCAGGAAAGAGCTTAATTGGGAAAGTGAGAAATGAACAAAAATACAAATTAGAGGTAAAATGGAAACAAAAGTGAGAAATTATGAAAACTGAAATGCTCAACTTCTCGTTTTATGTTTTCCCTCATTTCTATTTTTAAAAATAGGTGTCATATTGTCACCCTTAAATATTTTAGGAGCAGTTGTTGCTATTGAGGGCGTATTACATCTTCTCCTTGGTATCACTATTATTTTGCACTTTATTTTTTTTTTTAGGGCCCTGTCAAATTCCATTTGCTGGTAGTGATTTAGTGCCAGGAGAGTTACTCTGGTTGTTCCATCACTTCCTCTTTAAAGAATTCAGTATCTGTCAAGGCCATTCTCATTTTCAGTGATGACAATTTCCCATAGTGACAAAATTTCTTCTCTGATGGTGAACTGGTAGATAAAGGAGTAGTTGCAACTCCAGCTTTTTCAGTTTATTGTTTTTCCTTTCATTTTCTCCATTAAATTGCTTAAAAACACTGACCTTTATCAAATCTTACAAGCAATGACATCTGAAACACCACACTCATTTTCCAGTTCCTCGCAACAGCAAAATAACAGAATTATCTCAGGAAATGCTATTAAACCCACGGTAACCACTGGGATTACAAACCCCATCTGTGCTGAGGCTGTTAAGCATTCTGGGCTTTGATTTTACAGATTTTGGGTTTGTATTAGATTGCTTTGCCCTTCAATTTCATGTTGGCCTTCAGAGCTGTTATTTTGTTCATCTTCCTCTTTTAAAAGCTCTGTTCCTTATGAGCTAACATGTCATCACTGCTAGTTTTAGAAAAGTAATTTCTATTTTGATATGAAGCCTAATTGCACAGTGATTACTAATTGAGTGACTCCACTTCCAGTTGTGTGCTTGCCGTTTCAGAGCCCACATCTTCCTGGAGTGTGTTTCAGGCTAAGGCTGGGAAGAGGCCACACCCAGAATGCACAAAGGTCTACAAGTTACTGCTCTTTTCTGGCATACTTCCGCCTAGAACTGGACAACCATAGAATTTTTTGGCTCAGTTAGAAGCACCTTTTGCTACAAATATTAAATAGTAAATATATTTATATAATGAGTATCTATAAGCCCTTTGTGTGGTTGACTCCACTCTTAGTTCAGTGAGCAGATCTAGGCAGGTATGATCAGATAAAAACTTGATTTCTGCAGTTTCTGTCCTTGATTTGACCATGACTTTGGTTCTGTGTAGATCTGACCAGGCTGCACTTGTTGATAATAAAGGGATGGTATGAATGAGAATGCACAGTAGGTAATGGATCCACTGCGGTGTTCCAGGCTGTTCCTTCGAGCTTTGCTTTCCCTTGCGGAACAGAACAAGGTCCATCCCATGGATTGGTGCCATCTTCTGAACTATGTATTCACTTGGGTCGGTGATCCTCTAGAATTTCAGTGAGAAATTCAGGCAAAGTCTTCAGTGAGCATTGGAATGTTCCATCAGGCAGACACATGGAAGTGGAATTTGCCACTCACTTGTCACATCCACCTGCACCCTTGCCCCCATCACACACTTTCACTGTGCCCGGTGTTACCCTTCTTCCACAACTGGATCATGTCTTTTCCTCAAACTTATTCTTAGTTGTTGCTTGTGCATTAGAAAAGTAACTATTTTTTTGTGCTCTTCCTCCCAATGAGATCTACATTTTTGACATATTAGGAATTCTTATGTGAGTTCTTGGTATTTTTTCCAGGTGGAAGAAATATTACCAGATTTAGTCAGTCCTACTGTTTCCTTTGATAAATTTCTCTTTGTCCCTGTTGCTTTCTCTTTAAGTCATCCTGGACCATCTGACTCAAGTACAGGCATCAGAGATGTCTGATAACTGGAAATCAACCTTACAAATGTGCTGATAGCCTGACTGCAGTAATCTTAATAACTGAGTGTACCTGTAGACTGTCCCTGCAGCAATGATACTGAGTTGTCCTGACCATGCCTTCCTTAGGGAATGGGTCCATCCTGATATTCTTCCACTCCAGACAAGGTCAAGAAAAGCCTCCTATAGAGAGTTGTACCACCTAGGAAGAGGCATTTTGACAAATGCCTAGAGATTGAGGTACAAAGCTGAAAAGTAGAAGGCAAAATGAGGAAATGCAATCTGCTCCTGTTTGGGAACTCTAAGGCAACTGTCATACCCTGGGGTCACCTAAGAAAGAAATTATTCCCTTTAATTTTAAAATTCCTGCCACTGAGTTTACAACATAATGTATTCCTCATTAGCACAGGTTATGTTTTGACCACTGCATTTTTTTAGGCGCCCTCACAAAAGGAGGAGCTACCTTTTAATCATGACATTATTTAAAGTGACCCAGATACGGAGAGCAAGGATTAGATAAATCAGTCCTCCCCAAGCTGATTTTGTTATTTAAAATCTCTCCGGTTTCCTTTCCTCGACATCCTGCTCTAAGTGCATTGGGAACACATTAGCCAAGAAATATTTTTGCTTAAATTTGCCCCTGTTATGGTCACCACTTCCTAGGTCAACACACAGGAGATGCTATTGTGACTGCTCGAGCATTCTTATCCAGACTTCTCATCAGATAGAAGCAATCCTTAGAGCAGCACATTTCCAGCCCCAATGGGTGCTCCCAAAAGGAGCGATAAGAGCTCTGTGAGAGTCCACATTCTGTGTTGCCACAAAAGCAAAGGGAGGATTTAGGTGGTTCTCGGAGGAGTGATCAGCTTGTCTCTGTCAGGATGCTGTAGGATTTGCTTTACCAGGGATTGCTCCCTACATGGGTTGTAAGGATAAGCTAACCTTTGGAGCGGAGCACATTTTGCAGAGTATTTGCTACTCCATTATGGCAAAAGGTTTTAATTCCACCAACTGGGATTTCTGCTTTTATATCAATATATTTAGAGAGGCAGATTTTTAGCTGCTGTGCATTAAGAGGAGTCATTTAGCTACAGTTTGTCATTGCTAATGTAATAAAGGGGCAGGCCCGTTATTTGTTCACTGGAGGGAAAAAAAGGGAAGAAATGCCTGCTGGAGGATTATAGGGATTTTGAGAGATGTAAATAAAAGTAATACATTAAGAAGAATGAAAAAACCCAAATATTTCAACCAACAAAGACTGAAAACAAAGTGACAATACTTACAGTATACGTCTTAGTCTATTTTTTGAATTTACTGTAACGGTGGTATGAAAGGATTAATGGTCCAGATGGAAAGATTCTGATTGAAACAAGAAGTGTCTCTTTCCATCAATAATACTTATTCTTAGAGTATATAAGCTTTAGGAGGCTGCAGGAACTCAACATGCCTGTTGGAAGGATAAGGGCTCAGCAGACCAACACACCATATTTCTCCCCTGCTGTGGTGATGCAGTGGTGTCTGTGAGAACCAGGCAGTGCAAATGTTAGCCCTGTATATTTATGAGTGTGGGGGTGACTGAGCCACAACCAAATAAATAGAAATATCTTATTTTTGGTTTTAGCGCAATATTGTCTTCCTTCCAGCCTTCAGCCACACAAAGTAAGTGGATGCTTTCAGGACTGCTTTCCTTTACCATGTTTTGGAAGACAAACCCCAAATGCAGTTTTGGATGAGTGCCCAGATTCAAATCTGAGACTTCTCTCTGACTAAGCCTTTGGGGCCTCACCTATGCCCAGTATCAAGGTGATGTTTTCTTGTGCATGACCAATCTGTTCGCTTCCCATTATTCTCCATCAGCTCCATTTCTATTACAGGCTTCCTTGGTATAAAAATGCCATTTCCAGAGCATGGAACATCTTAATTTCTGGCTGTGTTTACAGCCCTGTTATTACTTTGCTGTTCCTGAGGAAAAAGTTGTGATATTTGAAGCTGCTGAAATAGAGTATTTGTGCTCTTTAAATTCAGTATCTGGGCTCGGAAGTGACTTTGTCACACACTTCCCAAGAGAGGTGCCTTGCAGTGGGGAGGCAGCAGGTGTCACATACATAGTACTTCTGTTGGAGTCCTGGGTGATCCCTCATGAATGAACTTTCCAAGTTTATCACAGCCCAGACAGCATCATTTATCCATAGGCTTTGTCATTATTGCCATGGTGTAAGTATAGAGTGGCAAGCACTATTTATATTACTAGGGAATTAGTGGGACAGCTGAAGGGGTGGTGCTATTTTCAGTGTAGGCTTCTGTGTCACTACATTTAAAAAAGAAATATTTATTACAAGTTAGTTTATAATCTGTTGTCTCAAACAAGTGAATACTCTTTTAGCATGGTTTTTTAAATTTATTTTTTGTTTAACTGTTTGGACCAGTTTAGGGAGCAGCCTCCCTAAATCCAATAATTCTTATCTTGTTCCTAAGTACTTTTCTCATCTTGAACCTATGGGAGTCTGTGGGCCTCAGCATCTGCCATGTGTGATGGATGCAGGAATTGTCACCTAAACAATTGGCTGACACTTGCTGGGTGATTTTACAGCAGGTCAGAGTACAGTAGCTTGCTTTCCGCTTAGGGATGTGCCACTCTACATCCAGCATTTCTATGTGCACAGATACTTACATCTAATCTCTGTGTCATCCTTACTAGCACTTTCCATCTTTGTTTTATAAGGAGATGATAGCCCAGGCAAGCATATATGTCATGTACTGCTCACTTGGAAGCATGGAGGAAAGATTCTGCTCAGAAAACATGTGCTGCTTTCATCAGAAATCCACAGCGTTTCATTTGGTTGTGGATGTATCTAAAAGGTGATTTTACTGAATCTCTGTCATGTAGATATAGGAGCTCTTGATTTGAGTATGTCCATTCTTTCTTCAGAGTAGTCCACTTTCTGTTGACTGTATGGCAAAATGGCGTTCCTTAGACAGCTTAAAATTAAATTATATGAATTTCCCTTTATCTTATCCCTTTATCTTACACCCTTATCTTCACCAGTTTCACAGTTGCTGTTAAATTGAAAATAAATGTAGATGTCATAGTTCAATTATTTATATATTTTTTAAACAAAAAAGAATATGGATTATCTGTTTTGTGGAAAATATATTTTAATGGAAAAGAAATACAAAGGTAAATAATTGTTAAAGTTACTGCTATATTAAAATCTTGGATTTTGATGTAAGCTGAGAGCAACAAAAGAGACTTTTAAAAATTAACCTAGGTACCTTGACCTATCCTTAATTCACCCTTTTATACAGAGAATCTCTCCTGCTCGGATATAATCCTCTTATGAAGCGTTTATTTATAGACTGCCTGAAAATAATGCTCTGAGCGTAATGCACTGAGCAAAGTTCCCAGAATTGTGATATTGATGGTTCTATCAAGATGTGTACTTTGAATTCAGGTCGCAGATTGCATTTACTTGTCGCTCTCATATTTCATTGATTACAATTAGTTTATTGTTTGGATTGTTAGAGGATCTTTCACTGAGTCACAGAAGGGTTGAGGATGGAAGACACCTCTGGGGCTCATCTTGTCCTCTCCTCTGCTCGAGCAAGGTCACCCACAGTCAGCTGCCCAGGAACATGTCCTGGTTTTTTTGAGTATTTCCTAGGATGGAAACTCCACAGCCTCTCTGGGGTGACCTGTGTCAGTGCTTGGTCTCCCTCTCAGTAGAAAAGTGATGCTCAGTTTGTGCCCACTGCCTCTCTTCCTTGCATGCATAACATCCTCCTGTTTGAGAGAGAATAACCTTTGCTGGAGGTATTTCCTCTCCTGTAGAGATTCCTGGTGACTGGGATAAGGGAAACAGTGCGTGCAGGTAGAACTGTTAAGGTGAGGCCTAAGTGTCACTGATTTAGACTAGTACTGGTGGAAAATGGGGAGAACAGGAAGGTTAATTATCTGTTGCTGAATAAAGATTTAGATCAGGAACTTACTGTTCTTGTTGAACAATATTCTGAAGAACAGAAAAAACCCTGAAACAGGTCTTGAACTTGGAGGCCCCCAAATGATCATGATTTTACTGCATAAAACAGTATTTTAGCACATGACTATGACTCACAAAGTTTCTAGTATGTGTGAGCTGTTTGATGAATAGTCTAAGCTTGTCTCTCTTGTCTTATCCTTTATGTCAATATCTGTTTTTATTAAGTAAAATAAGTCGATATGACCAATTGTATGTAAACCATTGCGTAAGGTGCCAGTTTTCTTCTCTTTCCTGGTAATCTCTGTCATCCAATACTGTCTTAAACAGTTCCTGGAGGCCAATAAAATAAAATAGTTATGTTCATCTGGGTTTATGGTAACTATTTAGTCAAAAGGTATGTTGCTAACTCTCATGAATCCGCTTCAAATAGGCAAAATGTAGAGATTATATATCTCTATTGTCTCTCTTTTCCTTATAAGTATGAAAAAAAAGATATGTATTCATATATGTGTATATGGATATAAGATATATGGACACTAAAGTCCACAGCTAACAGTTCAGTACTGCGTGCAAAGAGGAACCTTGGTTCCTTGAAAGCCCACCATGAAATAAACCTCCACCAAGCTATAGAACTGCATGATTTGCTCAATACTCTAATAATCCCCTCTGCTTCTTCAGCCTGTGTTCTTCATTAGGGCTCGGGCACAATTTAATGATACAGATTCTGAGTCATATATAGACTTGCCAATTTGCATTAATAGCTTGAAGAATCATTTGAGAGCTACTCATTTTCTCCAATTATCCAGTAAAGCAGTGAATGCAGTATGAAATATACTCTGTTTAGTGATAATTTCTCATTCTGACTTTATCTTATAGCAGTAAACATCTTTCAGTACACATTTGTGGGGGGTAATGAAATTGGAGTATTCTGTCCTCACCGCAAATACTCTGATGAAACCGTTGTTTGGAAATGAATGTTATATATCATTACACAATTAATTTCGATTTTTCGGATGATTCACCAAATCTAAACATACAGACACAACATGATTGCACAGCTGGGCTTTACAGAAGAGAAAACTGTAGTACATTTTTCCTTTTCCAGGTCACAGTCGGTATTCTTCCTTTAATTCCGGACAGTGTGGGATCATAAACTGAAGGGAAATTTATTGAAATGAAAAGTGCCCACCACTGGCCCAACAAACTTTGAGTCCCATTCCACATGTTAAAGGGTGAGGTCAGTCTCCCTTGCAGTATGGCCACGGAGAATCATTTCCCAGTGTGTCCTGGATACAGCAGAAGACACTTCGGGATAGTGAAACAAAAGTCAAGGGAAAATGTTTTCTTTACTTTGGGGGACTATGGGATTTTGAGCTTTGACATACCTCTAGAAGCATAACAGAGAGCTAAAGTATTGGTTTACTTAGCAACTAAAAGGTGAGAAACTGGGAAGGGGATTTTTGATTGACAAAAGGAAAGGAAACGAAGGGGAGGATCTGGTTTGTGTGAACATTTCCATTCAGAAAGTGCAGGACTGGCTAAGACAAAGAAACTTACTGTGGAGGAGACAGACAGATAACAGGAGAACCATGTGGGGTGGGAGGAGAATGGAACACCTGGGGTCCAGTGGCCAGGGGAGAAGGAAGCGCTCCAGCAGGGCTAGCACGTAATCCCACTGGGCACGGCTCTGCCAAGGAGAGCAGGCATATTGGGAATCCTAAAATAGGAGTTTCCTGGCCAAGGGCCAGGACTGTTGCAGCTGGGGACACTGCAATTAGAAGCTCTGAAACCAGAGCTTCACTGAAAGCAGACTGAGAAAACAGACTTCTCCCTGCCAGCAGACAAAGTCAGGCTTGACCTTGCCAGGGGGAGAAATTGAGGGGAATCTTTTCCAGCATGTCTGGTAAAGGCAGTTTTGCACATAGATCTTAACATATTGTAATTTCCAAAATGAGCCAGATTTCAATAAAATATATACAGTAGTTTCAGACTACAAATAAAGCCTGAAGGAAAACAAACCTACTATGATTTTATGTGCAAGAATTTTCTTTCCCCTAATTGCTGTAGTTTCAGGTGTGATTATAGCACAGGTATGATAGAATGGGCACTCTTCTGCATCTCTGTGTAGAAAAATAGGTAGTGTTTCTTGGTATTAAAAGGTCATGAAGTCATGTATGTATTGTTTATAGTCTCATAATCCAGGATTTATTGTCCTAGTTCTGTTCCAGAACCAGGGACTTGATTAAAAAAAATTAGGTTCTTCAAAGCTTTTAAGCAAATTGATTTACTGTGGCTTGAAAATTGTCATATTCACTCAATTCAGTGGGTGTGATCCTTGTCATATTCCCAGCTAGAAGGATTTTACAAACGGCATGTATTATGTTTGAAAGATTAGACTTTACTGTTAAAATGCTGATGAGGCAAGTGGAAAATTACTATAAGTTATCCCTCATAGCTTGCCACGTTGGTTCTTTCCAGAGTGGGAAGGAGAGCAGGAACAGTGATCCAGCTCGGTTACCTGCAGGTTCCTCTGTGCTGTTCCCTACAGCTGCAATGGAAAAGAATCCAATCTGTTCCTATTTCCCTCTGCCAGCTCCTGCCTCTGCTTGGCAGTCCCCTGCACCTTCCCAATTACATGGTGAACAGCCTTCCTTCATTTTATGTCACGATGGGATCTCTTATCTCCCCCTCCCCATTAAGAACTGTCTGAGGAGCAGTCAGGAAGACCAGAGGCCCCTGACTTCCCAGCTCCTGCCCCAGGGGGCATTGGAGAGGCTGGCTCTGTCTGCTTCCAGTTTGCTGCCTGGTTTTAGCAGTGATTTAGGGGGAGGGAAGCTGCCCATCAGCATGACCTTATTGTTAAGAGGCTTTTCTTGATGTCTAACCTGAATTTTCCCTCCTGCAGCCTTGTAAACTCTGCTTTTTTGTTTTAGTCATCATGATCATGCAGAACAGACCTTCCCCCTCCCCTGTAAAGACTGTTTTCCTTCACTTTGCCCTTTCCAGCCAGAACACCACCATTTATTAACTTTTTCTCAAAGAAAGATACCTTCCCTAAGGAGATACATTTTTATACCAGTGCAAGGGTTGTCTTTATTACAGCAGAATGAGCTCCCTGACCAGTGTGACCAGTCTCTGAAAGATTGCTGTGACCTTCAGTGCCTTTTCTGCAGAATTCTTCTCTAATTTGTCATTCTCTGTGTGCATAGTTTATTTTTCCTGCAGTAGTGCAGAAACTTGTATTTGTCCCTACTAAATTATCTTTCCAAGTCTTTTGACCATGGTTTCAGATGATGATCCTGTGGTGTGATGGACTTGCAGACTAGGTTGGTCATGCCATCTGTGACTATAATAAGAGTCCATCATTTGAATTGAGAATATTGGATAATATAATGACTCTTATGCAAAAGCACTCAAAATACATCTTCCAGTTTTGGCATTGAATTTCTGTTAAGTGTTCTCTGGGTGCCATTTTTTAATTCTATGTCCCAAGATGGTTGATGTAAATCCCAGAATATTATGCAAAGCAGCATTAAAAGATTTGCTAAAACATTTATGACACATATCATATGATGTCCACAACAAAATTGATGTTTATTGCCTGAACAGTCCTCTACATTTTTAAATGCAGAGGGGGGTTGTGAGGACATCAGTTCTACAATCTCTGTATTATTTAGTGACTGAAAAATGAGCTATCATTAGGAAATTATTTAAATGTTTCCGCAACAGGTTTCTTAGAATAATATTGGCTTCTCTGAAACAAAGTTTTTGGTTATCATGGTATTTGTATTAATTCTGGTTGCTTGTGTGAATGCACAACCCTGTCATTCAGTGTGACAACACACAAGATAATAAAAAAATCAAATAAATTGCATGTTTGAAGTTTGGTTTATGGTTTATTTTCTAGTTAAAAGTGACATTTCAAGCCAGAAGTATAATGGATTATGTCCTCTTATGTTACATAGTAATCTACAGAAGATTGAAGAATTTTCTAAGGTCTTCTTAGAAATCCTAAAAACTCTTAGAAGTAAATTATTGATCAGGCATTGTTTGCATTAAAATACTTCAATGTGAAGAAGGAACTCACATTTCTACTGTAGGTTGATTGACTTAGAATATATTTTTTAAAAATTATGTTTTATCCAGAGCAAATTATTTTAATAAATTTAGGTCATTTTAATGTAAGGTTTTAATTAAATGATAACTGAACCAGCTGTATGGTCAGAAATGTAGTTGTTCCTTTGCAAGGTCCGAGTTCCTTTATGTTGGATGCTTTGCAATGTTTTACATATTACAAAATTTTAGGTAGTATGTTAAGCCTTTGCCATCTCTACTGAGCTTGTTAGAAGGTATGGACTTCATGGTCTCCAGGGGGTGATGTCTTCGGTTAAGTAAATGTAATAAATGGAGGGAACTCTTTTTTTCCTGTCAGCTTTCATAAAACTTTATTGCCAGCTTTACATCCCTGAGCATCACCAGCAAGGAATAGCTGTATTAATAATTAGTGTGTCCATTGCTTCCTTAAAGTATGTCAGAAGAAAATTAGTGTGAAAGCGTGGAGAGTTCTGTGGGTTTAAATGGCACTGAACATGACTGTATTAAGGGAAAAATACAAGGTTGTTCTTCTTACATTCAGTTACAAAAACTTAAATGCATTTTTAGCTGTATGTCCATTTGTGATTCATGGTTGTTGGTATATATCCTTTCCATGTGGCACTATTTTCTCCTCTGTCCTTCCTAGAATGGCTTTACTCCTTTGTACATGGCAGCTCAAGAGAACCACATTGAGGTGGTGAAATATCTCCTGGAGAATGGAGCCAACCAAAGCACAGCTACTGAGGTGAGAGGGTTTTCTCCTTTTTTTTTTTTTGCTTGTATGTTCAGATCACTTGAAGTCAGGATTGTGTGGGCTGTGTCCAGAGGTCTTGTCTGTGTCAATTGGTATCAACAGGTAGTTGTTAGCAAGCTTCCTTTTAGAATCACAGACTTGTTTAGGCTGGAGAGGTCCTCCAAGATGGAGTCCAACTGTTAACCCAGCACCTGGGTCTTGGGATTTTGGTTGAATTCAGAAGTGGTGAGGCTCTTTGTGCTGCTGCATTCACAGAATCATTTGGGAGGTCCCCTACTCCAACCTCCTGCTGCTGTTCCCCTAAGTTACACTGATTCTGAGGCTCTCCTGTGACTTGGTGTAGCTGGTGATTATTCGTTATTGGCTGTTATCAGTGTAAATTGGAAACCATATGGCTAACAAGGATTGCATCAATGAGCTTGCAGGCAATGTGCTGTTTTCTCCATGGACACTTTATTTCTACTGCTGAATGACGTGGATGTAAATAGGCAGGAGCATGGTATTAACTGGGGATCTGGATTGTAAATCTGCAGTAACTCCTGTGCAAGCAGGAGAGACACCTAAGGATGATCCATCTCAAGAGGAACTGAATCCCACAAGCTTCCTTCTGTTTATGAGGGGGTTTAGGGGCAATGGAGAAAACTCTTGGTCATTAGGACTATGCTCATTCTGTTTCCTCTTTCTGCCAAATGTTCTTTATTCCAGCCAAGGGATTGTGTGGACAGGCTCTGTGCTGCAAAGTGTGTCATCTTCCTGTTTGTTCTATGGATGTGGACGTGCCGTGAGAAGTAGCTATAGCAAAATTCTTCTCTGGCCAGAGCTTTTGTTCATGTTTATTGTTTTCTCTAGTCTGTCCAGAAACATTCCCTTTCTGAATTGCCTTAATGGGCAGATGAATCTGAAATGCTGGTGCATTTATGCTCCCTCTCCTTCCCTTCAAACCTGTCAGTGTTAACAGCTGTCTTACTGTCCCTTCTCTCAGTGGATACTGTACTATTTGATGACAGCTCCTAAAATAATTCCCTCATAGATGTGGCGATCACTTTACATGTCAGCTTTCTGAAATACAAAATCCCATGTGATTGCCAGGCAACGTGGCAGTAACACCCTCCTTGTGAAGGAGCCAGGTGGATCTGGGGCTCTCCATGAGCCCAGCCCTGCTGCAGCCCAGTCATCTCCTGGCAGCCAGCTCTCAGTAACTTCTGCTGGCTAGGAATTCATTCAGTTTACAGGAATTGTGAGGGCGAGATGGTTATAATTCATGCAGACATCCACAGAACTCACACTGTAGTCTGATTTTATAAAAAAGTTAAAGAGGAGAAAAAATAAAATATATTCCTCCTCTGACCTTGACTCCAAATTTGTCTTCTGCCATCAGAAAGATCAGTTTTCACTCAGTACCTTGTAAAGTGAAGGCTCTTGACCTCTTTGCTGCTTAAGTTAGGTCAGTTTTAGGTTCAGGTCTTGCTGATGGTTTCCATGATTGTATGAGTGTTCCTGAAGAAAGGCCTGAGCTGCTCTCGCTTTCATATGTGCCCAGAGTTCATCTCGTGAGTAGGATGAAGAAATGGTGCATTCAGTAAGGTGGGATGGCAGCCTTAACTGTGGATGCTGCTGAAATACAGGGAGAAGGACCTTCTATTTAGCATCAAAGATTGGCCCTCCTCATGAGAGGTGAGGAAATGAAAAGCTGTCTCCAAGCTTCAGTCAGCCATGCTTTCCAGAGGCAATAGGAGGGGGAATGAAGAAAGAGTTGTCCTTTTAGAGAAGGGTGTAAGATGAAGTGTTGCAAATCAAATGGATGGACTTGTCTTTGAAGCCTTGAAACTTGCACTGCCTTTGGATGCATTTCATTTCCTCTCACACTTATATATGTATAGATAAAAAAGGAGGGTAAGGATGAGCTTGGTTTCAGAGTCTCTAATCCAGGATTTGTTCTCATGTTCCCAGAGGCAAAAGGCAAATGCATTAAGCCATTTCAACACCTTATGTAGCCCCAATCTCAAAATTATCTTTACAGTTCAGCTGTTTTGTCAGCTGTTCCCCTTTTTTTAATTCACTGTACAGAATTTAATCTCTATTACAGGCAGAACCCACAGCAGTATCACTGTTACAATGCACCTACCCACAGCTCGACGCAAAAGGGAGAGAAAGTTATTAGATTACTAAGGGGAAAATTTGCCTTGGCAATTCTTCAGATGTTTCTTTCAGCCTATGTTAGCTCTCATTCCTTCCTAACTTGGCCTGTGTTCTTCTCTCATATTTCCATATTCCTATTCCAAAGCAATGCTATCCCATCTCTCATGTGGTTACAGCACACCTGTGCTTGGGGAGGATGCATGACCAGAGCAAGGTTCAGTTTGAAATCAGAATGAAGTATCTAGTAGCCTGCAGTATGTCAGCCAGGAGAGCAAACTTACCATGTTATCATGGATTTTAAAGCACTGGCCACCCCAGGCACGTGTGGAGGAGGAAGACAATTTAAAACTAATTTTAAAACAAAGCTAAAGCTATAAATGACAAGCAACGAGATTTTTCTCATTTTCTTTTTCCAAAAAATATAAATAATGGGGTGTTTTCCTCCTTCAAATCATGTTCCTAAACATGATCTGGATTTCTTGACTCACTGTTCATGTGTAACTTGGAATGGGAACAGCAGCAAACACATTTGGTATGCTTTCTTTTTGCAGATATGAGATATTCAGAAATATGTTCTCTCTGTATTTTTCACATTGACATTGTTCAATGCTCAGTAAATTTACCAAAAAATTGCTAAAAATACGCTTCGTGACCTACTTTATGGTGAGAAGTAATTAAGAGAGATGCTGTAGATTGACCCTTTGCTTGCACTTGACTTAAAAAAGACTACTTTGAAGTGTAAAAGATCTTTCAAAACATTTGAAATGTTTGAAAGCCTTTTGAAGGTGTTTGAAAGAGTTAAAATGTTGTGCCTCCAATGTCATGTCCCTGGAGATGGAGTGCAGAGGTGGAAAACAGCTGGGAACGTGCTTCCCAAGTTGGTGTGTGCGAAGGGCACGGTGCAGCTCCCCGAGGCTGTCCGGCTGTGCTGAGCACCCCTTGTTTCCTGCCCCCCAGGACGGTTTCACCCCACTGGCTGTGGCACTGCAGCAGGGACACAACCAGGCAGTGGCCATCCTGCTGGAGAACGACACCAAGGGCAAAGTGCGGCTGCCGGCGCTGCACATTGCTGCCAGGAAAGACGACACCAAGTCGGCAGCGCTGCTGCTGCAGAACGACCACAACGCTGATGTGCAGTCCAAGGTAACGGGGCGGGCTCTGGGCCCAGGGACAGCACCTTGAATCCCTGCACCCTAATGGGGAAATGGAACTGCTCCAGCAGGGAGAGACAACTCGCTCCACCAGTATCGCCAGTAATACCTTTAAATTTGCAGTCTTAAGCTACACAGTAATTACAAAGCGCTCATTTTTCCACTTCTTAATTACGCCTCCCATTTATTTGGTAACCAGCTTTTTCTCATTATTTGCAAACCAGAAGCCACTGGAATGGAAGCAGAATCACTGCTTCCCTATTAAATAGGATACTGGTTTATTTATACGGGAACATAGCTTGTGTTTAAAGTTAATGCATGCTTGAAAGGCTTCTCCCATAATTAACAGCATAACTCATTTCAAAAAAAGCAACATAGTTCTTCGTTTTGCGGCCAGTCTTTAATATTGTTCCTCTTTTTCCCAAACCATGCTGCATCAGATGATGGTGAATAGGACGACTGAGGTACCGAGATCAACAATTTTTAATTACTCTTTCTGTTACTTATGATTATTTTCTCTGCTCTTTGCCAATATTTCTTTATTATTTAGCAATAAAAGTGAAGATACTACTTTTTTTTATACATAGAAATTTGTGACTCAAAACTATTTTTATTCATTCTTTGTCTTAGAATTTCTTTTTATTTGTGTTAGTATTGAAGGATGTTTTTGAGAATTCACATCTGTTCAAAGAAGTCTGAAGCAAGTGATGGAGCTGAGAGGATAAAGATGCTCTTTTAGCTCAATTTCATTAATTATGAAAATGCACTCACTTGACATAACTAAATCAGCGTGCCTGGCTCAGACAGAATAATGGTCAAATTAATTTTCTGTCTTTTATAATAATAAACATAATCAAATTCCCCAAGGTAAAAATTTGTTCAGGGCACCTGCTTATTTTTACCATTGTTCTTATTACAATCTTTTCTATCAAGTTTTGCAAAGTCCTCAGGGACAGTACATACTCAGAATTTACCTGCAGTAAATAACACATTTCTTATATGGATTTTACTTCCGCTGAAAATCATGGGGTTGATTGGCTTGGACTGGGATTTCTCCCCAAAAGATCATTGACACTTTTAGGAGAAATAACAATTTCCAAGAATGCGGTCGTTGTTTCCATACCTCCTTTTAAATAATGGAGTTTCTCTGCTGGAGGAGGGAATGAATTATGGATGCACGTGCCCATGGGAAGGTGCTTCCCTCTTGGTGTGTGCGCACATAAGCAGGCTGCCAGGAGGCAGCAGTGATGTGAACTGAAGGGTGACAGCTTTCCTGGGCACCTGCTCCATGGGCATTTTCTTCCCTGAGGGAAATGGCAAGGGGTGCCGCAGTGCCTGATGAAGGAGGGCAGCATGTGCCCACATTCCTTTGTTCCAGGAGTAACTTAAAATGGTGGTTTGGACACTGAGAGGAAGGAAACCTATCTGAGAGCATGCTGTAGTTGAGCAGCCAGAAGTATTCCTCCCTTTCTATAACTATGGGCAAGATCCAATCAAATCAGTGTAAAGCTCTTCAGGGAAACCTCAAAAGCAAGGCCCTTTCTACTTGAATTACTTACGACAATAAAAGCTTGCTCTCTGTCCTAGTTTCTGAAAATTTAATCTTTTTTCATGGTGTTGTCAAGTGCTTCTGTGTCTCATAGCTGGAGCAGGTTTCACCTTCTAGTATTCAAAACACTAAATAAAATGTGTGATTTTTTTATTTATAGATTGTGAAGTTTCTTCAGATCCTTTGCAATCCAAGTTATATAAAAATAAAAATAATTATGATTATTTTACTATGCTACTAAGTGGTTTCTCATGTAAACCAAACTCTTTAATTACATTGTGAATAATTACTGCTTTGAAAAACCAAAAACAAACCAAAAAAACCCAGAGGGATATATGCTGTCTATATTTCTATTTCTAAGAGGAGTGAAATAAGAGTTCAACAACTTTTGCGGTTATTTATCCAACCCCTGTAAACAAATGCAGCCCAAAAGACCCATGTTGCTTCCAAAAGGTAATAAGGAACTTGCTTTATTTTCTTTAAGAATGGCTAATATATTAATATTTTCTGTGATGAAAACTACTCTTATTGGCCACTGATGCAGGAGACTGAGTTGGGGAATGCAAGAATGAAGCACTTTTGCTAATGTCCCACCTGAAAACTGGCCTCTCTGCCTGAAGGGCTCTGCTCTGATATGGGTGTACATGGACTGGATAAAATTGACGCAATGCATTTGTTGGACAGCACTTTTAAACTCAAGTTCAGTTGGTGATCTTGTATGAGGAGATTTCCATAATGAGGGCTGTTTCCCTTTGTAGAGCGGCTTTACCCCTTTGCACATCGCCGCACACTACGGCAATGTCAACGTGGCCACGCTGCTGCTGAACCGCGGAGCTGCAGTTGACTTCACAGCCAGGGTACGGACTCACCCCATCATCTTCCTCCTTGTAGTGGCCTACAGAAATGGGAGGGTTTCTTTGGGTAACTCTTAGGCAAAAGCTGAGTTAAGGAAGGAGCAACGTAATGCTGAAGTTCTGTTGGGATCAAAGATGTCTTTTTTGTAGTAATTCTGAAAGGTTGTCTCTGTGCAATGCACTGGCGGCTTGGGAGTTGTGTAACAGCCAGTATTCCCAGCTGGAAGAAGTAGGATCCATTAGCCAGTTCCAGAAAGCTGATGCTCTTATAGTGTGTCAACTCCCTTTGGCTTTTCTGTTTGTTGTACTCTGGAAATAGGTGTAGGGTTGATTGGCTCTTTTGGTATTCAGTATTTGCTTTACCACTTTAATTTGATGTTTTCACACATAAATATATTTCAAAACCAGAAAGTAGAGTATATTGCTGTTATATAAATTCAACAATAAAAGAACTAATTAATCGTGACTACTCTTTTATGGTAAACAGCTGCGGAGTTACATAGTACAGTCTCTTTGCTGTTGCACATTATGCAGTTTGAAGTGAAAACCTCTGGTAATCTGAACTCAGCTCCCAGGTCACAAGTTTCCTGTTTAATTTTGCCAGATAGGCTTCGAATTACTTCAGGGTTCTGCCTTCCAGACTGACTCCCTCCTGTTTCCAATCTGGAGTAGCTGCTAATATTACCTCTAGCCTCACCCAAAGTGTTTTCAAGGACTTTCAGCCTACACAGCCTACCAGTCCTTTATGCTCTTGGCACTACACAAGAAGGTTCCTTTGTGTAGGAGTGACGCATTTGTGTCCTCTGTGTACATTGCAGTGATTGAAATGCGTCAGTGTTTTGTGACTATTGGCTCATTGGGACTCTGATACCTGTTTGTGTATTTGTCTGGCCCTGGGGCTGCAATGTTTGCTGCTTGGGCAGATGCGCTGCTTCTTTTCCAAAGACCCCAAAACAATGCAGAAGGAATCTTGCTTAGGAAGGAATTACTAACTCTAGCTTATATGGTGTGTGCCTAGCTCTGATGCTCTAGTACATTCTCGTTTATTCTCTACGATGTGATGGTCTCATTTTTTGTGATCTGAACCCAAATTCACCCCCATTGCACACCTTCAGATCCATCCAGCTCATTGTTTGTTCTTTCCATGGTGTAGAATGGAATCACCCCACTGCATGTGGCTTCCAAAAGGGGAAACACAAACATGGTGAAGCTCTTGTTGGATCGCGGAGGGCAGATCGATGCCAAAACCAGGGTGAGTCTTTCTATTCCCTGAATATGATATTGTCCCTTCTGAAGAATGGACTGGGATTTTTTCCTTGCTTGCTTTTGGGGATTTTTTGTGTGTTTGTTTTATGTAGTCTGCTTTTTATGGTATCAGACTAAAGAACAGCTGGTGTTAGAGATAGTACGAGGCAGAAATACTATTTCCTTTAGTCTCCTGTATAACCTGCCTACATCATACAAGAAAGAGCTGATGAAACTGGTGGTTTTTAGGGAATAAGCCTGTTAGTTGGTCCAAATTCATGTGACACAAGGTGATGCATAGCAAAAGGAAATGCAAGGTGTGGACTCAGCTAAGCCTTTCAGTCCCCTGACCCCTAAATGTCTGTGCCAGTCACAGTATGCCCTGTGGAAACTCTAGTGGGCTCAGTCCATTTTTATTGGAGAGCTGATACAGGGACAAGTAACCTCAGTGCCAGCAGCCACGTGTCTCTTCCCCAGACAAAGCGTGGGGTATTAATTAGGTGACTCTCACTGGCTTCCTCCTCCCAGTTGTCTCATTGAAATGTCACATCATCTCTCTGCCCTTTATTTATGGGTGATTTCACAGTCATTCAGGGCAAAAAAAAACCCATGATGTTATATGGGCAGGGTTAATTGTTTCAAATGGGATTTTGGAATCACCTGGGAAAACATTGCCTTTCATTCAGACTGAGCTGTACAGGGCTCATTCTTAGGAGCTACTGGTTTTTAGGCAGCTGGTCTGCAAAATTACATGTGATCAAGAGTGCTTTAGAACACAAAGTTTAGTCCTGGACATGACAGTTTTTGTTTAACCTGATAGGAAGGTAGGAGGTATTGCAGTCAGCTACCCTTGGGGTTGATTCAATCTGCAGTTACTTGGATATTAATTACATCAGCCATTTGTTTCTTCATAAGCTCTGAAGACAGTCATGATTATTGTGAACTCTGTATGTGGTTGTGATTTTGGTTTCTGGTTATTAAATGATATCTCACTATTTTTTTTTTTATTTTTTAAAAACTACTGCTGATGGAAAAAGCTGCCTCCCAAGCAGGTGTGCAGCAAATCACTCCTGCTCACATTTCCCACAATAAATACCTAAAATCACATGGAAAAGAGGCATGGAATGCTAATCATACACTTCAGTCAGGATATTCCACATGCTCCTAAGCATGTCATAGAAAAATAGTTCATCTGGCCTGTGGAATGGCAGTATTGAATTCACCTATTTCCTGTTCAGCAGTTAGATATTGTTCTATCCAGGCTGACACAGAAAATTGTGAGAATTTGCCCACCATGGGTGGGAGGGGCCAATTTTAGTCTTCCCAATGTCTCGGCTCCCTACCCTGTGTCAGCTGCTACATTGGCTCAAAATGTCAGTACAAGGATACCCCTGAAAACCCATACAGGTATCCTAGGGCACCTGTATCGCAGCTTGCGCAGGCTCCACAACTTCCTGTCAATTTCACCTTCCACTTCCTCCCTGCTCCAGGGCTTGTGGTGGCAGTCGGTGGCACGCGCCTCATGGTGGGCAAGATTCCAGAGCTTTGGTTTTGCTCTCCACGTCTTTGTGTCAGCTCTTTGTGTTATCTTGGTGTGTCTCTCTTCTCCTTGTGATCTGTCCACACACCTCGTGTGCCTGGCCCTGGCTGTGAGTCTGTAGGGTGTGGAGGAGGCAGGGATGCGCTGCATGTGCTCTGTCCATGGCAGGACAAACCCTGCCTGCCCCGCTGTGGTACTAACACTCACCTTGCCTTCCCTGCTGCCTTCCCTTTGCTCCCCAGGAACACCTGCCTTCTTCCAGCAGGTCACAGTCACTCCAAAACAGCAGAATTAAAATACTAGGATGTTTCACTGCCAAGTTCTTGTGCTCCATACCACATCAAAATAAGCCCTTCAGTTAAAACAGTTCTCACTGCTCTCATTCCGTTTATTTTTAGCTTGCTTTGTTACGTGGCATCTGATGCTGCATAAATTAAGATGCAACGCTTATTTTAGCGGATTGCAGATGAGCTTCAGTACTTCAGTTTTTGCAAAGTTGTTCTGTGAAAGCTTTCTATGTTTGAAAATATTCCATTGGAATGATTCTTTAGGAGCCCCTGTGTTGTCTAAAAATATAAATTACAATGTCTATTTCTCAAAGGGAGCAAATGATGCTTGTGTCCTGCTGTTCCATAGTTAATGCAGCATGTCAGAGGAAAGCCCTGCTTTCTGCAGGAATTAGTATTTTTATTTTCAATACATTTCAGAATGCATTTACTGAAATTTTATGGCATTTCACAAAAAGCCATAGAAGTGTAAAATTGCTGGTAAGTCTCTTGACACAATTACATGTTTTAAAATAACATTTTACTTATTTTTTTGGCAAGTTTACCATTTTTTTCTCAACCAACTGCTGACTAAGTTTTAAAAATGTGCAATTTAATTTCTGTTTTATATTGTATCCAAAGCAGAAATGGAAACTCCATTCTCAAATATAATAGGATAGTTTTACTAGTACTATCTGTTAGAGATAGTATTATAATATTATATAATAACAAAATATAATCTTTAACAATAGATAATTATGCTATGATAATAAAATATTAAAATACTATTTTAACATATATTAGTATATAATATCTGGTATGTGTTTTGCAACTTCCATTTACGTACAAGCCTTCCCTTGCCTTTTGTTCACTAAATAATTAATGGGTAAAATTTCCCATACTAATATATTTCATAATCAAAATTTTACTCAATCCTACATTCTCTATACGTATCTTCTATACATTCTCTTACATAAGTAGGAGTTTAAATGACATCATTTTATTTAAAATTTTAGTATTTGGCCAAAAATCTGACCCATGCAACTTCTAATGGTCAGCTAGAGCTAGGGGGTCAGAAAAATTGTGCAGAAATTTGTTCTCTGAAAGATGGTGGAAAGTTTAATTTATGATTAATTTGATATCAGGTGATCAAGGGTAGTGTGGCAAGTACTAATTCTCACTTTGAGGGAAGGAAAGCATTTACAGCCTTCCTTGAACACACTAAGGATTGTTACAGTGAGAATTATTGTCAGCATTTAAAAGCAATTTTAGCATGGCCAAAATAAATATATGTCTATTAAAAAAAGGTCCTCATATAATGGAATCATAACAGTATGTACCTTCAGAATATGGAAATGTTGCTGACTATTACAGGGTTTTAGGAATATTCTTTCTGAATGCAGTTTCTGTATTATCTCTATTTTTATAATCTCTTTCTATAAATTGTATGGGGGAAAAAAAGAACAAGAACACGAGGCTTTCTCCATTCTGCATGCTTCTTTGCTTTTAAAATACAGTGTTAATGCCAGGCTTTTATCACTTTGCTGGAATTTCCAGTTTTGTGGGAGTAAGCAAACACCCTTCAAAGGAACACTCACCTGTCTCAGCCACTGAACTTGTCACACATTTTGTGTTCTTCCTATTCATTCCTGCCAACACTGAAATTAGGTTTTTTTGCTCTGTGACTTTACTTTAGACTCCTCTTGCAGGCTTTCATCCTGAATATTTACAGTTGAATAAAATCCATGGAATGAAAGAGAGCATCTAGTCTTGGAAGGGAAAGCTTATTGTGTGGGAAAGTAAGCATGTGTGCCTGGAGCATGGCAGCTGGAGCAGGGAGAGGCGTGGGAATGGTGGGAGAAGGTCTGGTGCACCATTTGGGTTGGAGAGGGTCCACGGGAAGGAGTAGGCTCAGCTGGAGCTGAGAGAAGTGGCAGATCACTCATGGAGATGAACAGTACCGAAGGGAAAACAAAAGGAAGGAAACTGTGGGCAGTGCAATGCAGATTGGTCTGGTTTGGTTTGGTTGGTTTGGGTTTTTTTTGTGGGTAATGTGCTTCAGACACCCCTTAACACTCATTCTGGAAGCCTACTGAGATTTATTAGTAATATCTCCTTTTGTAGATCTGCATCCTGACAAAATAGGTTTGGCTCTGCTATTTCCACGTGGGAGTGGTAACTGTTGTAGCAGGATCCTGGCCCTGCCTTGGCACCGTGCTCTGTACAGTGTTTGCTCCTGCAGTAATGCTGCTCTGACATTTTCTCCTCATCTTCCTACATGCACAGAGCACTAATAATTCATCAGCAGCTTTTGCTGTTCCTAAAGTCATGTCAGATTATAAATATCTAATCACAATGCAGATATTTCCTATAAAAAATTCAGTGGCTTCATATAATGTTTACAAGGAAGTGGGAAGGGGTGTTGTATGGATTGTCTAAGCAAGTTATATAGAGAATGACTGTTATTTGGAGTAATTTATGTTACTATCTTAATGCTCAAGCAACCACATGGTATATTTTTTGCTGTGTTTTTCAAATTTGTGCTGTTAAAGGCAGACCTGGAGGAATACTTTAGTGCGTTTAATTATGCCAAGAGCTTAGAGCAAGAGGGAGACTTGCCTTGTTCATTTGTGAAGAGATGAGGTTTAGTCATAATGAAAAATGAACAAATTAAAAGCCCTTTATTTGTTGAGAAAATTTAGACAATTTTGCATATTTGACATATGGAATGCTAAAATTTTACTTCACCCTTATGAAAGTGAGAACATGCAGCTGCAGTTTAGAATAATTTATTGATAATTTGGCTATTGATATTCATGTCTATCATCAGTTTTTGGTCAAATGAGGACTGAATATGAGCAACTGTCCTGTGAAGGTGCTGCCCACATAAGTTCCCATTAAAAATCCATCATAAGCACAGCTTCTTTTTGTCTCAGTGTCTCTGCTAAGCTGGAGGAAAGCATTTGTGAAATGACCAAATAATTTATCTTCCTAAGCCCCACAGTTAGGAGTCATGCACAGAATTCTCAATTAATTTTGTAGTTTAAAAAATGACCAGTGATTGATTTTCAAGGAAAAAAAGGCACAACCTTACCTTATATTTTGAGAACCATTTAAGAGGGAATTGGGATTGATGGAATTCCCTGGCTTCCATGCACACAGAGGGGATTGTATTGTCGTTTCTAAGGGTGACCCAGCTGTCGGTTACATCGCAGAGTGTGAGTTAAGAGAATACCACATATGGGAACAGCAGAACACCAGGTGTGGGATGTCATCAGGGAGATGGAAACATTTAACTCTTCATTCCACACAATCTGGTGTGAGGAGATAAATGTTGAACTTCTTTAAACATAAAATTGCTGAATTTCTTGTCTCCTGGCATGGCAGCCTTTGTGTCCATGGGATATCCATTATCAGTCTGTGTCCATCTGACCCAGGGTTGGATGTCCTGTCAAATGATGTGTCTGATGTATTGGTCACTGTGTGTTCTTTAGTTAGCAAAGGAATGTTTGAAAAAGTACTTGGGCCAACTCCTGCAGTTGATTTGAGGGCACTGAGGCTCCTTGCAAATAGATAATGGTGCAAGAAAGGATTAGTTTGGTACACTGGTGTGTCTCTTTGTGTTGGTTCATGTCAGCTTGTCTGCTTTGTTTTCTGTACTAATTCTTCTACAACAGCTCTGTCTTTGCAATTTCCCTCCTCTTTGAATAAAACATATAAGCAAAAGAATTTAAGGTATTAAATGTACAATAATTTTAAAATATACATGGTGTTTTCCTCAGAGTAGAAAGAGGACAGGGAAGAGGGTTCTGTGGGAAGTCCTCAAAACAGCTATGGCAGAATAGAATAGGATAGATAGGATTTCTATCTCTGCTTTTAAAGGGAATTGTAAATAAGAACAAAGAAGAAATCATGTTTTTAAATTATTTATATGGGTTTTTTTTTCGCTGGACTTTCTTGTGGAGTTGATTTGCTTCTTAACTTGTATTTTTCTTCTTTTTCTCCCACTCGGGATTTGTCCTGCTTTCTTTCAAGGATTCACACAATTCTTTTTTTTTTTGCTGTTTTATTAAATAGAGTAACGTCCAAGTCACCACGCAGATAAGGAGAGTGAACCTCCCACATTGACTAAAAATGTAGAGCAAAAGAAGCTAGAAACTGGAAAGAAATACCAAATAAATACCTTCCCTGGAAATGCATTTGGGATATATTCTTACCTTAGTAATGCCAGTGGGCGTTGTCTGCAGGAATTCCTCTGGCAATGAGATAATAATATACCTGAGTTGTTTGTAAAAAGACTTGGTTTAGAGGATTCTGAAATTTCAGTGCATAAAAAAACCCCAAGTGAGGTAGTTACACCCAATTCTTCACACTGACCCCATCTGCCAGTGCGGAAGGCTGTGAGTTCTGGTTTTGAGTTTGATCTTTCTGTGGAATTTCATTGCAAAGCTTCTGTGCGATTTAGGGACACCTCTGAGACAGTGAGGACCAAGACACACCTAACCCTGTCACCGTATCTCAAAGCCTCTGGGAAAAGTAGATAAGTAAGGGAGGAAAATTCCTTCTGCAGACTTCAGCTCCTTGCAGCTGTGGAGCTTTGTGGTGCTGCTCACTTAGAAAGAGCTCTGTGCTTTGGACACTGGACATGAGAGAAGCTCTGCTTCTTGGAACTGCCTTTTATAGGGTGTTACAGGGCCGTGTTTGCCAAAATGAGGTTGCAGTTGCAGTGGCACTATGTAGTCTAGAGCTACTTTTCATTTAAAATCATAGTGATGCGGGTTTCCTCCAAACCCCAGTAAGGTCAACAGTGTGTATATGAAGCAGGGTCACCAACTCATCCCTAGTGCCGTGTTTTTGCAGTTCTGCTACTTTTTTAGTCTCTGAGTAATTCAGACCAGTATAGTCTCCTTTTAATCAAGCTGTTACTGGATTCTTCAGTGGGCTCCTTAGAATAACAGCATTGATGTCACCCAAGCATGTCTCAAAGGGAGAAGGCTTTTCTTGCAATTAAAAACTACTCCTGTTTCACCTTTGTAAAGTCACCTCTGTTGAGTGAGTGTTGATGGCATCTCTGAGCACATGCTTGTACAATACTGAGGGCTAATGAGATGAAAACATGGCTTTTCATTTCCTACATGTTACCTTTTTTCCTATCATTCAGCACTAATATTCTTTCACAACCATTTTTGTAGCCTCATACTTATTTTTCTGCATAAAGTTCAAACTACACAAAAGCTACCTAGAATTCATTCTCCTATCCAAATAGTTCATCAACACATCTTTTGCTACCCCTGCTGTGATCATTAATAGTAGCCTGAGCAAGTATTTTGGTACAGAATGGTGTTCTGCAATGGACAAAACTATTGTGGAGTTGGTGATCTCACATCAATTTTAGAAAATGATTGTTAGCTCTCTGCTTACCCCTCAATCTCTGAAATGAAATATTGTTTCTGTTTGTCTCTTCTTCTCGTTTTAAAATCTTCTTTATCTTGATGCCTGTTTAAAAGCAAAAGAAAATTCTAGAGCAAATTTTCTAGTATGAACATTACTTGTTTCATCCCTGCATCAAAAGCAATCCAAAGGACAAGGATTGATTTATGGAGCATCCTCAACCCAGCAGGCATTACCCAGGGAGAGGCAATGCAAAGCTATACAGAGGAGAGGGAGGGGAGGTGGCAGTGCCTCACGTTATCCTCACATTATCCTTTGAGAAGAGGTTTCAGCACACAATGAGCTTTCTCTCTAACAGTAACCTTCGAGTGTCCTTTACTGGTGCAAGAAGGAACAGGGATGAAACTTCATGCTGTGGAGCCAGCTTCAGTTAGGAGTCAAAAAAAAGCTTTTTCACACGTGTGGGGCTGCATTCCTGGCAGGTTGTTCCAGAGTGCCAGGACAAAGAGTTGGGGATGTGCTCATTTGTTTTCTCTCCTTTTACTTTAAGGATGGACTCACCCCACTGCACTGTGCAGCACGAAGTGGCCATGACCAGGTTGTGGAGCTGCTCCTGGAGCGAGGTGCCCCACTGCTTGCACGGACCAAGGTGTGTGTGTGCCCTGTTAGAGTGTGGAACACCTCTGAAAACCTTCCACAGAACTTTCAGTGTCACTCAGAGGACAAGAAGGATGACAGGACTGTAACTGTCCTCCCAAAGGAGATGTATTAATGGCTAGAATGATCCAAAATAAGGTTTTCTTATATAATCCTTACCAAATATATGAAAAGCGTACACTTGTTTGCCCCTCTCTCTAGTATGAGACTAAACACACGATGTGGAGTGCTACTGCCAGCACTTCCCTTGTGTTGCTTCCTGAGAGTGTAGGACACAGAGATGTGAAAGCTGGGTCAGTCACTCCTGAGAGAGACTCCTGGTACACATTTTCTGATCCTTCACAGAAGATAACGAGGGCTGTTTCTCCTAATTGTTTTTACAGACTATTTCAGACTTGGAAAATTATTTGTGTGTTCTTCCTTACATCTGGAAAACACACATCTAAAATTAATGCATTTCCTACAAATTCTGTCTCTTTGGTGAAACCAATGAGAGGAAGATACTTGTATAATAGCGGAGCCGACTTGAGTAGCACCTCACAGCAACAAAGATCCTCGTGGGGGTTACTAGAAGCTGCTGTTCTGTTCTCTTCTGTCACAGAATGGACTCTCCCCACTCCACATGGCAGCCCAGGGGGACCACGTGGAATGTGTGAAGCACCTGCTGCAGCACAAGGCTCCTGTGGATGATGTGACACTGGACTACCTGACTGCCCTGCATGTGGCCGCTCACTGCGGCCACTACCGTGTCACCAAACTCCTGCTGGACAAGAGAGCCAACCCCAACGCCCGTGCGCTGGTAAACCTGTCCCACCTGGGTCGTGTAACAAAGCTGACCTGTAGCTCTTACCAGGAAAGCTAAGTGAGATCTGTCAGCAAACTCGATAGCCTTAAGTAGGTGCAGTAGCCACAGGGGTGTCACACCTTCTGGTCATCAGTGCTGTGCCTTGTATCCTTAGGCCTGATCATGGAATACATCTCGTGGCAAGTGGCTGTAGTGTCAGGTTTGGAAACTCTGCAGAGTTCCTAGAATCAGAGCTGGTTCTAGCTGATGTTGATGTACGCATTGGTGTTTTACTGAATTCAGTTTCCCATACTGGGAGATAGAACACACAAATAATTTCTTGGCTTTCAACTGAATCAGTAATTGGCATAGGGAAAACATATTTAAATTGAATATTTCTGCCTTTATCAATTTATGACATTTTCCTCTGTTAAGCACCATTTTCCTTTCTTTTCAAAAACCAGTTCTTATGCTTATAGGACACCAGGTATGATTCCTTTCACTCACTGATCAAATCATTGCCACTAAGAAGGAGAAAAATATCACGTTTGACTCTGGAAACATTTCAAGAGTCTTTAATGTATCCAAAGTCAGACAAGATTCCAGTGTTCCCTACTAGGAACTGTTAGCTGGCTGGGAGTTCACGTATCAATATGTTGCACTCTGTCAGAGAGAGAAAGAGTCTGTGAATACCTGAAATGCTCTTGTGTGACTGGAGTTCTGCCATTGCCTGCTGCGTTGGGGGCTTCCACTGAACTCCCACTGCAGGGCACACGGATGCCTTCCCCAGCTTCCTGCCCACAGTAGGACCCACTGTTTTTCTGTGTAGGCTCTCTCTATCCTTTCCTTCCTTGAACTGACACCATTTTCTTTTGCCCTCTCCTTTTTCTTGGCCCTTCTATAACCTCAAATCCCATAGCCTCTTTTGCTTCCTCCTCTTTTCTTACTTTGTCTTTTCAGTGCCATGTTCACTTTGTTGATCTTTTTTGACACTGTTTTCATCCTTTCTTGTTTTTCTTGCCAGTCTTCTGATTATCTCTTAGCTGCACTTTCCTCAGCTACCCACACATACCCACTACATCATCTTTCTTTCCTTCCATGACCAAAAATATATCTTCTGTTCCCCTCCCTCCATGCCTCCCTCTCTCCCTGTGAAACATCTGAAACAAAAGGAGAACACCCTCAGGCTGCTCTCTCTCTGCTCTATCTGCTCTCTTCCCACCAAACTGGTTTTCTCTCCCTCCCCCCCGCTCATTTTCTCTCTCTCCCATCAGGGACTTGTCGCCTTTGGCTTGTTGATAGTGTTTAATATATGAAATGAAGCTCATAATTTCTGTTAGTGATACATTCTTTCCTGCCTTCTCCTCTCCCCCATCAAACTGTTCTTCACTTAAATAGAAGTAGTAAAATTAAGTCAACTGAGGAGGTAAAATTCAGTGGAAAATATGGAAACTTCTGAAACAGTAAAACTCCCTATGAAATATGTTGAGAGATGTTGTGTGGGAGGTAAAATATCAAATGGTTTTGATTTTTTTCTTTAGAAATTGTAGAAACAGTAATATTCAGCAGAGTCCAGTGATGGAATAAATATTACAAAGAATTCATTTTCAGCTGCACTTAAAAAAATTGTTAATGTTTGCAAAATGCTTTGGGGATACAAGCACTATGTGAGTTCTCAGCTTTTTCAATGTGTATATGCTTTAAAGCACCTTCAACTAGTAATTAACTTTTCTTTTAACAGAAGCACCCTGTAGAATAATTGTCATGTGATTATCTCTTCCCATAAACTAAGATTTCACTGCTAGGTTCTGGTTACTGTTGGTTAATTGTTTGGCAATACTGATCCTCTTCATTAGACAATGTAACAGTTTTTCAACATTATCTAAAAAATATTACCTTTGCTTTTCACTAAAATATTTTTGTGCAGTGAATAATGTGTTTGTTCAGCTTTGGGTACACACTTTAATCTGCATTAACTGTCATCAGATTATCGTGACACCACAGCTAAAGGGGTGGTTCTTTATTTAAGGTACCTCAGAATGCACACACACAAACATGGATATTGCACGTTAGGTTGGTGCATAAATATAAAAACAAATGCATACAGATCCTTAGATTACAAGTAAAAAGACAAATTAAGGTAGACTCTGAAAAAGAAGTACTCTGTTCCTCTCTCTTTCTCAGTTTAAGTGGGTTCAAACTGAAAGAGAGTAGATTTAGGTTAGATATTAGGGAGAAATTCTTCCCTGTGAGGATGGTGAGGCCCTGAAACAGGTTGCCCAGAGAAGCTGTGGCTGGCCCATCCCTGGAAGTGTCCAAGGCCAGGTTGGATGGGGCTTGGAGCAACCTGGGATAGTGGAAGGTGTCCCTGCACGTGGTAGGAGGTGGAACAAGATGGGCTTTTCCAACCCAAACCTGTGATTCTGTGATTCTCCTTGAGAGGTATAGGAAATGCTTTATAAAGGCACTGATTCCAAAGCGATCACTGTGATTTCTTAGATTTCCCTTGTGTTAGGCAATCTTGGGAAGCACTGAGACTGCAGCCTCAGGAAGTGCAAGCACACACATGTGCAGTCAGGATGGGTGTATCTGTATGTGAAGTGTGGAGGTGGAGGTTCACTTTCTCTCCCCCGCCTGGGAAGAAAGCAGCAGCACTGCTTTGTTGTGCCTCAGAAAGTGACTGGAGATGTCTGTAATTCATAACCTGTTGTGCTTAAAGAACAGTTGCTTGTGGTAGTCTAACCCTTGTGCTCCCAGCGTGCCAGCATGGAGCTGTGTGGGAAGTGCAGCTGCATGTTTCTAACTAACATCACTGTCTTTTGCACAGAATGGTTTTACTCCACTGCACATTGCCTGCAAGAAAAATCGCATCAAAGTCATGGAACTCCTGGTGAAATATGGGGCTTCAATCCAGGCTATAACAGAGGTAGCAAAATGTTTCATGTCCTGCAGAAACATTCCTTCTCTCTCTCTCTCCTTTTTTGCTTCCTTTTTTCTGTCTCTGCTGTCACTCCTCACTTTCCCATATGTTTTATTTAAACAAAGAAGCCCATCCCTCCAGCCGTGCAGAGGAGTAAAACTGCTCTTGCTTTGTTTCGCAGTCGGGCCTCACACCAATACACGTGGCTGCATTTATGGGCCACTTGAACATAGTCCTCCTTCTGCTGCAGAACGGAGCCTCTCCCGATGTCACTAACATTGTGAGTATGGCTTTCACTAGAACCATCTGCTCAGGACCCACGGAAAGTCTCTGGTTCCCATGTAGCTCAACCCAAGGTCACATTTTAATGATACTATGTTGCATTTTAGAGCAAATTATTGTAGCACTTTTAGTGAGGAGGGGAAAGTGATGGCTGTATGTGTCATAAGCCATCTCTGGTTTCATGTAGGTGAAGTTTTCTGTAGAAACGGACAAAGCTCACCAAAAACATCCAAAACGGATTATAAGACAAATCCCAGAAAGTCTGTGTTTCCATTCTGAAGGATGAATTTCGAGTCCAAATGGCTCTAATTTCTGCCTGCATAACTTCAGTGGCTGCCATGAAATTGTGTCACTCCTGTCAGTGAAAGAGTATAAAATGCTTAAACCCCAACAATTAAACAAAAAGCAAAACTGGGAAACTCAAGATGTTTCTCTTAGACAGGAAATTCAGGAACTGGTGATTAAATCTGGAAAATGTGACCTTTGGGAAGTAACACAAAATGCAGAACCTGCCTTACCGTAGAAATCAGTGTTTGTATACCAGCAGCCTAGTTACCAAGAAAAATAACAACAAAAACAACATTATAATTTTCTGAGATGCATTTCATAAGATATTTTACTGTTTGAATTTGTCAATATAAACAAATACTCAACTTGGGATGACCTGTACTTTGAAAGCAGCTTTTTTCAGTACATAAGGTTATAAGTATGTGTTCCCAACAACAAAAACAACAACAGTTTAGTAATCCAGATACACTGGACTCATTAATTTTTCTCAGCTAGAAAGATCTTACATAGAACACAGTAAAATTATTGAGTATGCGGAATTGTTTGTGTGATTAATTAAAACAGAGTATTCATGCTTTTTTATAGAAGAAATCTTTATATAAGCACTTGATTGATAATAAAAAAACCATCACAAAATTCTTGTAGAAGCAGTTAAAAATACTGTGTTACCAGGCATTTGTGTGCAAAGTAACACTTTACAATTCCTGTTACACAGGTGTCTTGGCTTTCACTTGGTAAGCTGAGGTTCCCTGTTGAATTACTGTTTCCGAAACGTAAATTGCTTTGCTGATTCAAGCACAAAAGGGTCATTGTAGAAATTTGATCTTTAGAGTGTTTTTCACATCTTAAACAGCTCATTCTTCAGGTAATAAACTTTATATATAGACAGAATTATTAAGACTTGTAGTTAGGGCTGTGGGATTTTGTTGCTGCATACCTACTAATCACAGCTGGTAATACAATGTTAATTTAAAAATGACAAGATAAGTCAACTCCTGGTGAAGAGAATTTGCTGTAATTAAAAGTTCCTATTAGTGGCAGGCTTAGGCTGCTTCATTCCCTACATCTGGACAAGGACAAGAAGGCATGATCCCCAATTCTAATGTAAAAGGTCTTGACTAGAATGTTCATTTTGGCAGTTGCAGTTTAATTGGTAGTCGAGGGGAGACAGGCCTTTGAATAGAATATTCTCCAGCTCTGATGCAAGAAATATGAACAATTAACACAAAGAAATTATGGGTCCTGCTGTGTTCTCATGATATAACAGATGAATAGAGCTCCTGATTGTGGAGCTGTCCCAGGACCTGATGTACCAGACCCTGGTGAACTGTACAGGGACTGTTTCAGTCCACTTTAGGACACTGCACTTAAGGAATAGAACCCAATTAAACTAGAAATGCTGTCCTTAAGGAATCCTCATTTTCAGTGCTTCTTTGAAAGCCTATGCAAAAAGTAAATACTTCAAATATTCCTGATCTGAAATTCCATATCACTCCAATCAGCTTTCCTAAATTTCATATTCTTGAAATTCTGTGAGCTACAAAATGCTTGAAACAAGATTGATTCCACAGCCTGGAGACAGAGCCACACTGCTGAGCACAGATTTTACACATTTTGTGTGCTGGCTGAGTTGTGCTCAGGCTTTGCAAGGCCTCTTAATGCTGCCAGCTCCACACAGTGTGCAGGAAGGGACCATCTGGAAAAATATCCCCTTCCATCTTGAGGCTCCTGTGCCACGCAATCCCTAGAGAGAGACAGGTTCAGTGCACTCTCGTCTCCTGCGCAGCACATGAGCTGATGCCCTGTTATACAGAAAACTGAGGAACATATGTGACCAGTGCAAGTCTATCTAACAGAATTTTCCTAAGCTGGGATTTTCATTCTGTCCCTCAGTGGCTGAGGCTATGTTTGCCTGGGATTGACCAGCTGCAAACCAAGGTATTCCCAGGTACAGTGACACATACTCACACCCTGCCCTGGAGCCAGAGTCTCAGCTGGCAGAAGGATGGGTCTCAGCACAAGTTGTCATGGGTGGAATTGACACTGGCAAAGCTCTTTCTTTATGGAGGTTTAGGATGCTGAAATGCTTTTGCTTTCCTGCAGCGTGGAGAAACTGCGTTGCACATGGCAGCACGTGCCGGGCAGGTGGAAGTGGTTCGCTGCCTCCTAAGGAATGGGGCCCTGGTTGATGCCCGAGCCAGGGTAGGTGTTCTGCTTGTAATGTTTTTTGTTTCCTCTTAAAAACCACGGCTGAGGGAAACACTCACCACCTCCCCCTTCCTCCATTATTGTGTTTTTTTCTGTTATCATTTCCTATGACTCTGCAAGACAAATGCATGGGAAGGTCTGTGGGGACAAAGGAGGATGCTGTGTTGAGGGTGGCTCCACAGCGCTAACAACCCACTCGATTTGAGTTGTAGGAAGAACAGACCCCACTGCACATCGCCTCTCGCCTGGGCAAGACGGAGATCGTGCAGCTGCTGCTGCAGCACATGGCCCACCCTGATGCTGCCACCACCAATGGCTACACCCCGCTGCACATCTCTGCCCGTGAGGGGCAGCTCGACGTCGCCTCCGTGCTCCTCGAGGCGGGCGCCTCACACTCCATGTCCACCAAGGTAAGGCAAAACTCTTCACGTCCGTGTGCCAGTGGCACAGGAGGAGGTCTCTTCCATGATGAGTGTGCTTTCACACTGAGAAATTAAAGTAATTAGGTCTTTTTGTTGTGCTCTTATTTAATTGGCAACAATCCAGTAGACTGGAGTAATGTATCGCAAGTTAATCAAATTTCAACTTATTTTGCTGTCATCTAAAATTGGGTTTGGTTCCACTGAAGCCAAATGCTGATCTTGATAAATACAGAGTCCCAATAGGTTTAACATGTCCTTGTTTCTCTCTTTCCCCTTTGTCTTACAGGCAAGACTTTTTTGGGCAGAATTTCTAGAAAGAAAAGGGGGTGGCAATGACAAATTTTTTATGAACAGGCTTTCTTTTATTCTTCAATATCTTATTTACTTAAATAGTAAAATAATTCTTCCCTGAAAGCAATGTTCCTAAAACATAGAAGTCAGCATCTGTCCAGTCAGATTGAATGCTGAATCTATTTCCAGTGGTTCTAAAATGAGGTGTCATGTGACACAACAGACCATTTTGTCTGGGATTATAAAATAAATGCTCTCCAGAATCGCTAGTGGGTTTTTTAGCCAAAAGTGGTACCAATAGATTCCTAACAGAGAGGATATGTAAGAAAATAGATAGCTTTGAAGAGAATTATATACCAAGATATCTTTTCCAAATTTAAAGCACTTGATAAGTGAAAATCATGTAATTTTCACTATTTATGAAAGTGCCCTTGGTTTTACATCTGGAGCCTAAAACATGTTTATGAACAATGGCATGTCTTCTAGGATTTAAAAGACTAAACCAGCAATTTTCAAATTATGATCCATGGATTACTGGGAGGGCTTGCTGTTCTCCTTTTTATTCAGCTGTTAAATCACATCAGAATGGCTAAAAATACACTAAATACTTCCCTAATTTCCCATATTGCTTGATGGCAATAAGTATTGCAGGAACATTCTATAGATGGAGCCCACTAGATAATATCTTTATGGACCTGTGATTTGTGAACTGAAAATGTTTGAGATTACCCAACATAAACTCTGAGGTGGGATTACTGGAACTAAATGATAATGATAAAAACCATTAAACATCATTTCTATACCAGGCAAATAGGTCATTGCAGCTTTCCAAAATTACTGTCAGGCAGCGGTGTAGGCTGCCACCTACTGTCATACATCCATGAGCGTTTCTTACCAATTTTTCAATTAAGACAGGCAAAGAGAAAGGGCTGTTTTTAGCTTCAGTAGGACTTCGTGACTGTATGAACACACAAATTCAAGTACAAATAATTTTTCACCAAACTGCATTGGAGGAAGGGATTTGGAATTTGGAGGTTTTTTAAAATGAATTTAATTGGTGTTTCATTGTTACTGGCAATGCTTGATGCAGGAAATACTTGTAAAGCTGTCATCATGGAACAAAAAAAGCTGCAGCTGGTTTGGGGTGTAAATTTGAAGAAGTGCCTTCATTGCCCCCATGCAGTGTGTGTTGCTAGTACAGTCTATATCAGATAAAATATCTGCCAGCCTGACAGCACATACATAAGGAGAAATAATAAAAGGGACAGTATTTTCTTGTTTTTCATGCTTCTCAAAGTGCTTTTGAGAGGGGCTGCTCTTTCTAGGTTCAGCTATTGATTCTGAGGTTGAAGAATAAGTGCTTAACACAGTTCTTAAACAAGAGATGTCAGCATGACCTTTAACACAAATGTCTGGGTTTTATCTCCTGGAATTTTTCAGAAGGGATTCACACCATTGCATGTGGCAGCCAAATATGGGAGCCTGGAAGTGGCAAAGCTCCTGCTGCAGAGTCGTGCCTGTCCTGATTCCGCTGGCAAGGTACTGCTGGGGAAGAAAAAGTCAGAAATGCCTTGGATTCTTCCTTAAGGAAGAACTGCGTGAACTGTGCTTCCCAAGAAGGCTGCAGCTGCTTTTGCACAGAGGCTGTGGCTTTGTTGGGGTAGTGTCTCCTCCGGGTGATGGCTGAGTGCCGCTACCCAGCATGTTGGATTTGCATCCATGGCAGGAGAGTGCATGGCTGCTCTGAGGGCAGGTTTGTGTCTGTGGCTCGGGAAGCACCAGTTCCATCAGGCTGCCTAAATTCCCAATGGATGAACATATGAGCAAAGCCCAGGTTTCCCCTGGTGTGGCATGACGGAAGCCTGCGGCTGCCACCCTGGTTCACCTGGTACACTGCTTCTCCCCACTAACAGCCAGCTGCCTGCCATGGCCTTGCTATCCTTCCCCATTGCCTCCCGTCCCCTCTGTCCCTGCAGCCCCCTGGACCCTTCCATCTGAGCGCACCTCGATCCCCTCCATCCTATTTCCCCCAGTGTCCCGTTGCACGCCCGCGCCCCCACCCCGTAACGCCCTAACGCCGTAACCGCCCTTTCAGAACGGCCTCACCCCGCTGCACGTGGCGGCGCACTACGACAACCAGAANCCGCCCGCCCGCCCGCCATGAGGGGAGCCTGAGGGGACTCGGCCCCGGCAGAGCCGCGCCACGGCCGCAAGTCGCTTCAGTATCGTGCAGCGTTAGCAATGGCCTAAGAAATGTATATTCTGACCAGGCATACAGGGAATGAGCACAAGGGGAATTCGTTCCAGGTTTAGGAGCGGTGTTGTGGGATCACTGCGTCAGTGGGGGCAGCCCTGAGGAGACCCAGAGGGCAGCCCTGACACTGAGGGGACTCAGTCCCACCAGAGTTTTAATCACAGCTGGAAGTCACTTCACTATTGTGCAATGTTAGCAATGACTTTAGAAATTTCATTCCGGAGTTAGGAGTGTGCGGGTAAGGGGAGCTCTGAGGGGACACTGCGGAGCCCTGATGGGACCCCGCCCTGTTAGAGCTTTGGTCACATCTGGAAGTCGCCTCACTATTGTGCAATATTAGCAATGACTTTAGAAGTGTGTATTCTGACCATGCACACAAATCATTCCAGGGTTTGGAGTGGTGTTATGCTGTTGCTGTGTCAAGCAAAAGCTGCTAAAAGAGGAAAATGGTGACCAGATGGGTGCAATACCATAGAGTGTCCTGCCCTGTACAAGGCTGCTGATCTACAGGCTTTCAGGATATGTTCAGAGATTGTATTGGGAATGTGGTTTCCATGGCAGTGCATGGAAAGCAGGATAGTTTGGGAAACTCCCACTTAAAAAAAACACCCAACAAAACCACCATGGGCCAACCCAGCCAAGCACCCCACACAGAACCTGTGTGCTGGCATCCTGGATTTTTCCCTCGTGATATGTTATTAAGTAATTAGGAAGTTGTCTGATTGCCAGAAAATGCCATTCTACTGTGCTTAAATGATTAATTCAATGACAAAAACATCCCACCCCATTGCTGTTTCCAGCCTGTGACTGACACACGTGTTAAAATTCCATATGCAAACCCATCTCTACCCACAGGCTCTGAAAAAGCACAATGGGATGAAGAGTGTGCACCCATCACTCATGACAGGGAATGTCACTCACCAGTCAAAAGGGATTATTTGCAACATAGGTTGTACAAAATGTGGGTGTCAAACTCAGGATAATTTGAAGGTATCAGTGGAACAGTCCTGCCCACCCTGGTGAGGACTGCCTTTGTTCTGGTTTAGGCAGCGAAAATAACAGATGGACAAAGCAACACAACATCAGGGCTATGTGGGACATGTCTGGCCTTGAAAATTTAATGAACTCTCATCTCTAATAGCAGGAGTAACGTCAAATAATACCGTGTTATGGTGCCTGACTTCTTAGGCTTACATGGCTGTTGTGGTAACTTTATTTTCCTTTTTTTTCCTGGCTGGTGTCAGAATGGATACACCCCTCTGCATATCGCTGCCAAGAAAAACCAGATGCAGATAGCTACCACTCTGTTGAACTATGGGGCTGAGACCAACATTTTGACCAAGCAGGGAGTCACCCCACTTCATTTGGCCTCCCAGGAAGGTCACACTGACATGGTGACTTTGCTTCTGGAGAAAGGATCCAACATCCACTTGGCAACAAAGGTAACTCACAATTGGAAACAAAGTATTATAGGGGGAGTATCCAGTAAGATGTAACGTTTGTGTCAGTGGGTAGATTTAACATGTACCAGAAACCTGAGAGCTGCAATCCGAATTCAGTGCTCTCACCAGCAAAGCCTCTATTCTGCATGTCTTTATCCTTCAGCCTCTTTTCTAAGTGAATAAATTTACATTCTCTGGCAAATAAGAAAACAACAGTATTACTGGAGTAGACTAAGAAAAATTCTGTGGAAGACCCTACCAGTTTTTTTTTTAATGATTGGGCATACAGCTTTTTTATGGAAAACAAGGTCATAAAAAAACCAACCCCAACCCATTAATGTAAATCTCCATGGTTCACTGGGTTTATCCAGGAATATATGCAAATCTCATTTATGCAGGTGAAAAGCCTGCAGCTTTTGCTCATACAAGGTAGAATAGAAGGCTCAGGTATCTCCTTGTGTGGAGTTAATATATTCTGCTAGTAGAAACAAGGTGATTTTCATTTCTTATACAAAGTTTGCTCAGCGCCTTGTTCACAGGAAAGCACTGCACGTGATCACAGGGAGCTGTCAGTTAAAGGCTGCATCCTTTTCCCTGGCATTTGAATGGGATCTATTTCTGGAGTAAATGTCTTCATCTGGCTCATGCCTGCAGCTGTCAAGACTCCCCTTCCTGTCTGAGGAGTGGGAAGCACATTTTATTAATGGGCTTCTTAGCTTCCCCAATTACATTATTGTAGAAAATCTTGAGCATTCATGCCCAAAAGTTTTCGTCTATGGTTATGGTGATGTAATTGTTTTGGAGCTGTTTGTCAGCTGGAACAGGAGCGATATCTACTCTACTTTTTTAAAAACACCACCCATACTCAGAAGCTATAGTTAGGATCTGTTCATGTTTTAAAGATAAGGAAGTGGGAAAGTCTAGATTTCATTCCTTAGGTGAAGTAGGGTTTTATTCTTACTTCTGTGTCTGTTAACTTATTTGTTATATTCCATCCCCAGGCGGGACTGACATCCTTACACCTTGCAGCTCAAGAGGATAAAGTGAATGTAGCCGAAATACTCACCAAACACGGTGCAAACCAGGATGCTCAGACAAAGGTAAATCACAGAGTGGCTGCTGTTTCCAGCATGCTACCAAGGGTGCTACCGTTGTCCGAGGAATGTTCCACTGAGCTTGCAGTTTTACTTCTTTGTTCTCCTCCTGTAGCTTGGTTATACACCTTTAATTGTGGCCTGTCACTATGGAAACATCAAAATGGTGAATTTTCTCCTCAAGCACGGAGCAAATGTCAATGCTAAAACAAAGGTAAAGAATTTTCCATTGCTTTGCTTTTGCTCTTTATTCTGAACATGGTAACCCAACACTCTTACATGACATACGTGCTTTTTCCCTTGGGAGCTATAATCATGGCATGGGAGGTGTCAACATATGGTAGCTGTAATGGAATGCTCTCTGTCTGCTCCATCTCATGGTGTGGTGTTCAGGAAAGAAAAGCCAGCTATTTGGATGTATGAAAAAACGACACAGACAATCCATTTTATTGGTTTTTCTTTCTCTTATTACTTGCAAAGTAGTAAATGCAAGTTTGTTCCTGATCTCATTTACACATGGTTTACACCACTGTGATACCACTGTGCTGCCAAGCTAGCAAGTAACAATTCAGTCACTTTGAAGGGTGATGCCAGGTTCTCTCCAATATGCTGGGAGAAGAGTGGGAAGAGTTACTGCTGTTCAGTGTGTGAGTGGGATGACTCTGGGAGAGGAAGCAGCTGTGGTAAGGGAATGTGGATTACTCAAGGAGAGTTTGAGGTTTTCTGAGGGGAATCTGGCTATGCTGAAATCTGACCAGATACACTGAAATGGGCCTGACTACCTATAGCCAAAGTCTGAGCAAATCCCACTGGCTTCAGCAGTTTCTCCTGGGATAAACTGGTGGGCACACCAGCTGAATGGGATGCATTTTGTAGCGAGAGCTGTGTGTCTTCTGAGAATACAAAGAGAGGTTCTGATGGCAGCAACAGTGTGTTGCATCCCAGAAATCATGGTATTACCATTATCAGAAAGAGAAGGCTAACTCAGGAGCTGTGGGACTCCAACTTGGTTAAAGCTGACTTCAGGTAATTGCTGGCTACTGGCTTCAAGCTGGATGTCTTGGGACCGACAGGAAACAGCCCACTGATAGTATTTTTAAAATCCCATTAAAATCACTGGCTTGTAGTCTGCTGGTCTTTCTGGTCAGCTCCCCTATCCCCAGCCGGGACCTATGGGATGATTCATTTCTCAAAGTAGCATTTTTTTGTCACTGTGGTCACAGCTCAGTGTGGTAAGAAACAGCCAAGTAAATAAATTAAGTATTCTGGCCCATCCCTCATGGGATGACCCGAAATCAATGGGCAAAACTCAGGGATTCCAAAAGGACAGGCAACACTACTAGAAAAACAGCTGATGAGAATTAGTAAAGCAGACACTAGTGGGATCCAAACTATAGCTGCCAAGACATTCAGCTGAGGTATTTGGAGGCTAACTCAAGGGACAGACAAAGCTGTGTCTTTAGTATTAGGTCTCTCTTTGTGTTTAAAGGGCCACTGGGACAGATTATGGTTCCATTCACTCAGGTATTTTACTTATTTAGAATAGTTTTGTTACAGTCAGCATGTTTGTATGAGGAAGATCATCTCCAAAATCTGACACTTAGGAACCACTAAAAATACTGGCAATCTGTCAACTGATTTTGTGGACTCAGTTTAAAGAATAAATCCTGAATTCAGGATAGGCATGTTAAAGAATAACCCCTGTTGCAGCTTGGGCTTTAACTAAAGAAAGCCTGCACAATGCTTTGTGCAAGGAACACATGAATTCTGTTTTTGAAGGACTGCACTAATATTTAAGTAAAGATAGTGAATATACTTTCCACTAGAACTTACAGTAAGCAGTGGTTCTTAGCAGTCCATGGACTTATACTGTCAATGTAAGAACTGTAACAGTTCTGAACTATCGTTGTCTAATTAGTAGTGCAAAGCATTACTGGCATCTATTTGTTTGCAGCGGAGATAACTCTCAGAGCACATTTTCAGAACCTGCCCCAGGCTTTACATAAGTGTACAGTGAGATCAACCCAGGGTTTTCTTCCAGTTTCTTCTCTGCCTGCTTTCAAAGCCAATTGCAAATAATTTTTTAAATCAGTTGCCTGACTAGACTTACACAATACCATCTCATATCATCCAGCTTAAGCACACTTTGGTTATGTTTCTCTATTGTGTGACATGAGAACAAATCACTGGAGTGGATGAATATATTGAACTAAGTATGTTTATTAAGGCAGACACTGTGTACGTGTTTCTAAGTGTAATTACAGCTTGGTCCAGCCTTTTGGAGGCAAAGTGAAGCTAAAATTGAATGACATTTGTAATAGATATATGTTGTTAGCCTTTAAAAAAGTAAAGAGGCTTTAATCACTGCAGTTAAAAATTCTGTTTTTCTAATTGACTCAGATATTTTAAAGGCAAATCTTAGGGCCTCTGTTGAAAACTAGGATGTGAGAGGAAGAAGAATGTTCTCTGCCTCAGCTATGATTCTATGCCCTCAGTATACCCCTTTAACTTTGTTGTTCCTCATTGTTCCTTCCTCTGATTTAGAAAATGGGGGAGAAATGTCTTTTCATAGATTTCTTTTATTGTGAGAGATTTTTGAATAAGAATATTACCTTCCTTTATATTTTCATCAATCTGGGGAAGGAGAGTTGTTATTACTGAAGGTTTATTACTTTGGTGTCATAATTTATGTTTGAAATGTCTCAGAAGTAGCAGAAGGAACCAAAGTGTAGTGTCTGATCTAATGGTCGGTTCTTGTTCTTTGTTTGCTTTTGCTGTCACCGCTATGGATAACAGAATGGGTACACTCCTCTCCACCAGGCTGCTCAGCAGGGCCACACTCACATCATCAACGTTCTGCTGCAGCACGGGGCCAAGCCCAACGCCATCACCACTGTAAGTCTGATGTGCCACTGGGAACTTGTTTCCCTGGACAGTGCTTTTCTTTCCTTCCTTAGGGCTCAAGAGCAAGCCATTGTTTTGGTGAAAGTATTCCTCATACAGCTGGTTGTCATATGTGGAAATGTAATTTTCTCTGCTTTTCCTTATCCTCTTAAGGTAGTTCACATATGACTTAACTGTGCACTAAACTAAATGTGAGGCAGAGAAGCAGATTCCTGAGCTGCAGGATCCGGCTGGCCACAGCTGGCTGTGCCAGGCTTGTTCAGTTTCTCTCTGCCTCAACACTTTTCTCTGGAAATGGATATCTCCAGAAGTTTTCCTTAAAAATTGAGGGCAGTTCAGAACTTGCTGGAGTGGTTTGTTTTTTGTTTGTGGTTTTTTTTGTTGTTGTTGTTGTTTTTTGGTTTTTTTTCATTTAAACCCCGTTTCTGTCCCTCTATCCACTGGATTGGTTTCAGATTCTTAATGAGTTCACTGAAGTTAATACCTCCTCGAAGACCATCAATAGCTCCTGGCACAGCTCCTTCTCCACAGTCAGCCAGGAATGCGACTGTCCTATTTCACGTTGATGTTGTTATTAGTCACCTCTAATTGGGTAATCATTAGAACACTGCCAGAGTGTCCAAAACTCTTGTCATTCCCCAGAGGGGATCAGTTTTCTGTATGCCTTTAGTGTGCATGCTTAAATCAGTGCTGGCACTGTGTTTGGTACTGGAACAATCACATGGAATAATCTTGTGTGAAAGTTATCCAAAATACCAGTTTGTGCACTTGATCATTAAGTGAGAGACCACTGTAGTCAGCTTCTGGGGCTGTAGGTACTGTTTGAAGTGTTCAGCTGAGGGTCTCTTGACTTGATTTCAGTCGTCACATTGGAGCTGTCATGCCCAAACCTAACCCAAGTCCAAGCAGCCTTAGGGATGTGTCTTTGCTGCACAGTTGGCTGCCTCCTCAGATTCTTTGATCTGTCCTTGTCCGCACAGAGCAACGTCTGGCTTAAGAGAGAATTTCAACCTGAGACATCTGGCAGGGAGATATGGGAGTGGTGTATGAGCAGCTAATGTGCAAGTGACAATAACAGTCAAATTATTTGTGCTGCGAAGATGCTAATCTGTTCATTGTGTGCTGCTAACCCACAAATTCTGTGTTGCTTCAGGGTGGCTGAGCTAGACTAATACAGAAGAGTTTAAATTATAGATAACTGAAGTTGTTGCTAAAGAAGAGAGAGCCCTCAGGCTGATAAACCCTGCACGTGGTGCAGTGGGGTCACAAATAATTTCCATGTGAAGAGCAGTACAGTAACAGTCCATGATTGCTCAGGAGGCCAGCATGTTCTCCCTTGGTTCAGTGCAAAATAGCATGGAACAGTTCTGTGTAGAACCCTTTACAAAGAACCATGGAACATATCTCTTCCTCCCCTCCTCAAGCTGAGTGACATGGGGACCGTGGACTGCCAGAGTTCCAGGGGATCAAATGGGGATAGATAGGCCTAAATTCTTGCTAAATTATTTTAATGTCCATTTGATGAATGACATGTCTCTATATTATGAATATTCAAACTGCAAATAAATGTATTTAAATGGAACTATTCCTCACCCCCTAGCCTTTTGTGGTTTGCATTTGTTAAATCATTACCTTTTGTGAATTGTTAATGGAAATACATTTTTGTTCTATGAAGGAATGGGAGTATATGTGGACAACACAGCTGTAATTTTGTATTCCCCAGATAAGGAATTGTACCTGGTAGAGGTGTAACAGTTTCAACTGGGAGTGAAACTGTAACAGGTTAAAATACTTACTACTTTTTAGAAGAGTATTTCTGCAAAATAAACCCCAAACTTGTGCAGGCAAGACACGTTGTATAGTGAAATGCGAGCCCCAAAGGGTTAAACCATACAGCGCTGTAGTATTTGGAATCGCTGGCAGATGTAAATGTGTTGTGTTACCATGGCGATTGGGGCTATAGTCTTAAAGAAGTTACAAAGACAGAGTCAGATGTAACGGTAAAAAAGCCGTGATTTTCCTAGGCTGTGCCTTGTTTTGGATGGAAATGCTGGCTCATGCAGCGTGGAGAGTGATCTCATTGGTTCACATCACAATCCTCCCTCTCTCTCAGCGCGCTCTCCCCCTCTCTCTTCCCTTCAGAATGGTAACACAGCCTTAGCCATCGCCAGGCGCCTGGGATACATCTCCGTGGTCGATACTCTGAAGGTTGTAACGGAGGAGATCACCACCACCACAACTGTGAGTTGCACACGCATTCAAATGTGGCTCTTCTTTACTCAGAGTGTTGTCTTTCTGCTCTTCCCTCAGGCTCTCTGTGCATCTCTTTCCTTTTCTGTTTTGCTTGGGGAGCTTTAGCTCCCCCCCCCCCCTTTCCCTTTCTGTTGCATTTTTGCTACAGTGCTTTGACTGTATCTTATAAGCATGTGGAAGTGTGTGCAAGGCAACAGGCTCCCCTGAGCTAGGGAGCAAAATCTGCATGCACACTGATGGAAAACAAGAATTCAGAGTAAAACTTGTTTCTAGATCTGGGTCTGAGCTGCAAACCCAAACTTTCCAGAAGTTTGTGTGTTGTTTAGATCCTGCCCTGTTTCTCTTGCCACCTCTCCTTTCCCATCTGGCCTTAAGTCTCCACACTTTTGACACATCCTGAGGCTCAACCCATGCAGCGTCTCTACGTTTGGACTGTACCAGCCATGGCCTGGGGCCAAGCCTAATGATGCTTATTGGATGGCTGTGAATCACATCCATCATCTTCTTACTCAAATCACTTCCAGTTCAAACAGATCCTGTTTTTCCAAAGTACAGAGGGATCTTTCCTTATGGGCTCAGTCCTCTCAGTTCTCAACACTCTTGGAGTCTTGGGTTTGTGAACGGTGTGTGCTGAACATCAGCAAGGTGGTACTGCAGCTTTAAGCCAGGAAAAGCTGATCTATTTGGATACCCTGAGAGGAGAAGGTGTTCCCTTCTTGCACTTTTACCTCCCGTCTACAAATGTCAGAGCAGGTAGGAAGGGAGAACATTTGAAAAAGTCCATAATTTAAGAAATTACATTTAATTTAAATCTCGGTTACTGCATTTATCTTGAAGCACTGCTGTAAGGTCATGCTTTTTAATTTATTTGATTTTTTTTTTTAATGCAAAATTAGCAATCTAGAAACCCTATCAGCTCTAGATGACATTTAGGAGCTCAGAGCTGTAAAAATCCACAGATTACTAAAAAGATGCCAATGCACAGTCATGGAGAGGGTTAGAAGAAGAGAACAAGTCCAAAATCTCTTGTAAAGAACTTGGAAAATAATTTGGATTCTGTTGCATGCTGACAGAAAATCCCACTTGATATGAACTGAGCGCGATGCAATGAAGGTAACATGGCATAAGGTTACAAATAGAATGAGTCATAATTTATTAATGACCTGCAAAGATCAGGCTGAGTCAGGTTTGCAGAAGGAATTCCAGTGTAATTCCAGAAGTCTCTTAATAAAGACTGTGTGTTTCTGTTGTTATTACTTCATGTTCTTGTTTAATCATATAGCACATCACACGTGTATGCGCATAAACACATATGTATCTAATCAGAAATTTAGGAAGACAAAACCTAGGGAAAACCTTTTGTGGAACTTTAGCTCCAATATTTTTAAGTTTCAGAGGACACCTTTGTCACTTGTGTTGTTCTGGCACATGTTTTTCATTTATTGTTTGATAAAAGCAGTAACTTCCTTTCTCATTTCCACTGTGTTTCACTGTGCAGCCTTGTACCTTGTCTCATGTGTTAGATCTTTGAAATAATAGGAATTGCACTATGAAAAGACAAATGTGAGTTATTTACTTTGGATAAATATTTCTTTAAACATTGAGAATTAATGGTTTTTCCTACCAGATACCTGATGCCTGGGATTTAGAACTGAATCAAGTACTGAAACTTACTTGCAGAGTTGACCTTTAGTGCTCACGCATAAGAGAAATGTGAAATCTTGATCTGTGTCTGCATACTTTAAAAGTCAGGTGGGAGCCCTCGATAAATTCAGCAGATTCTCCAGTTATGAGTTCATCTAACTCTTGTACCTTAGGGATGTATGGAATGGTGGTGTTTATGGTGGGGGATGTTGATTAAACATAATTTAGAACAAGTCCTGCAAAGGAGGGCTAAGTAGCAGGTGCTCCCTATGGTCAGGTTCTCCAGATGGTGAGGTTGGTGTTGGCAAACCTGAGCGCAGCGCTGAGCCCTGAGAGAAGGTGCTGTCGCCATAGCTACCTCATTCTCGGAGGCCGGGCTGAGCACTGCACCGAGGATGTTACACAGCCTGATGCGTGATTGATATGCAAGTCACTGGTGCTTGAGATGAGGAAAAGGTCTCCAGTGCCAAAGCCTTTCTTTGCTCTAACTTGGAACAAATCTTCCTCTTACTTGCATTAGTGCTGTTACAAATGGAGCCACATGAATATAAAGCAATAGAGAGAATGAAGTGCACTTTTTAAACTGAAATATTAGAGAGTAATAGAAAATGAGAATAAACTGGACTTTAAGAGGTTTGCTATGCAATTAAGTTTGGGGCCATTTATACAAACAAGCACAGCCTTCCTGTGGACAGATGAATATATGAGGGGCTTTCAGGTTGTTTACAGTATGCTGCTGTAAGTCATTGCTGAAAGCACATATGAGTTTATGTGCTTGTATTATATATCTGAATTTTTCTATGCCACCTGATGAAAATCTGGCCTTACAATGAAAGGCTCAAATACGGAAGCCTTAAGTAAACTCCATCATGGAATTCTCAGGGGCACTAAACAGCAGGGAGTTTGATAAATACACATTGAGCAATTTTCCATGTGGGCCATTCATGGGGCTAGATAGGGATTTTAAATTTTGAGAGCATTTGATGTGCCTATCAATTAAAAAAATTCTAATATCACATTAGAAGTTCCTTTAAAAACATCAATTCCCAACAGAAGCTGTTGGGATTAGAATTAATGTAGAATTAACGATTCTTGCTGAGTTCAGTGTTCCAAACATGGCATTGAAGATTTTTTGTTCTGTAATGTGCATGTGCACACACACTCTTGAATCTCTTTTCCAAACTTTGTTTCAGTTGTTAAATTATGAAGTAATTTTTTTCTTACTTATAGGAAAGCCAGGAAGTCAATAAAGTATCCTTGCTTCCCTGTAAATAGATAATAATGTCTGCAAGCCTTAGAAACCAGAGGCTTGTTTTTATATGGAGGACTGTAAAAACCTAAGTAATGAATAGATAGATGTCATGGTCAATAAACCTTAGTTACCTGGGTAATAGAGAAGCGGACAGTGATCCTCTCTACCTACAACTTGTGCTTTAACTTAGCTGATTGTTCAACTTATTTTTTAACTGTAGTGTTGAAGAGACAAAGTCAGTGCCACCTGAATGATAGCATCTCCCCATCTGTCATTGCTGGCCTTGTCACCCCACTGCTGCCTGACATTTCTATCCCAGGAAAGCCATGGGAATATGGGGGAAAATCAGTCCTGGTGCTGGGGGCATTTGGTGAATATAAACTGATTTGCAACCCCGAACATGTGTTCTGCTGCAACAGAAATAATTAGTTGTTTTTACTCATGGGGAAGTGAATATAGGGGCCTAATTGGGATTGCCAGTTGAGGCCAAGGGCATTGTTCTTTCCCTGTACCTCAGGAGGGTGAACTGGAACTGCTGTCAGAGTTAAATAGATTTCAGAAACATAAAGGAGACTTTTAAAACAAATTTCCAAAGTAATTACATGGTTGGTAACTTAGTTATTTATGAAAGTGCAGTATTTTACAATAAGCAAGAACGCTGGCTTTGTCAGTTTGTTAGAAACAGAAGTACATAACAGGATCATGAAATAACGAGTAAGTTTTGTGCAACAAAAGCTGCTATTGACTTCACTGCTTGATATCAGCAGGCATTTTCCCAAAAGAATATTGCATAAGGGGCTTAGGGTTTGGATGATTTAATTATCCCGCCTATAAAAAGCTTTCACTTCTTTGCATGTAATGTTAATATATGCACGATAGACGGTATCTGCAGCAGGGAGTGAGCACAGCCTCAGAGGGGGTTTCTCAGGGGAGACTCGTGGCCTCCTGGCACTGCTCTCCATGCCAGAGGGGCACCTGTGCTCCCACACATCCTTACGGGCCGTGTGCCAGCTGCCTTCCACAGCTTCCCAGTTTGGCTGGGAGGAGCCAGGGAAATTGGTACTTTTTGATCGTGACTTCTAATCACTGCTCCTTTTGAAGTCCTTGGCATTTTGTCCCCTGTATCACAACATGCTGAAGAGTTCCCTGCAGGCAACTTTTTCACATCTTGCACTTCCTACAGTTTCTCTCGTTATGTTCTTCATCTCCTTCTCCAGTCTGAATCCAGCTGCTAAAAGGATGTCCCCATTCTTGATTCAGCACCTCAAGGTTTCTTCTGTTTCTTCCCAGAAGTCATTTATGAAGATAAAACTACATTAAGAAAACCCACAAACTTCCAGTGTTCTCCTACTCTGTGCTCTCCTGTTTAACCAGAATCCTCCCACTTGTCCTCAGTCCATACTTGCCTTGATTTACAATATTTTGAGCTTTTAGGTGCACAAGATGTTTGAGAATCTTCAAACAACTTTTGCTCTGATGTGTATGTGCTAGGGGGAATGTACACAATTTATGAAAAGCATATAATTAATATCTAGTGTAGTCACCTTTTTCTGGAGAGGGGGGAGAAGTGTTTCAAGTGATCTGTGTAAATCCTTCACATCTTTTTTTAGTTTAGGAATTTCACATCATTCATAACTTCATTTCCAAATGCTTTACAATTTAATAATTTCCATATGCCACATATAACTTTCTGAAGCTCCTCTGTAGACATTACCTAATTCATTTAAAAATCATCTTGGAAACATTGAGCTGAATTGTTCTACATGCACCGTTTATAAATAAATTTTATTCCTCTGACCAACTCGTTATCTTGTTTTATACTTTTCTGCCAGAAGAAATGGTACCTTATGCAGCACTGAGAATATGAGCTTCTGGAATAAAGATGAAAAAGAAAGTTAGGGGAAGGGGAAACACATTATGAAATGCCTCAGCACATCCCACTGCTGTCGGTTGAGAATACCCTGCTGCAAACTGTGCTTCTCTAACTGATGATTCTGTCTTTGCAGACTGTAACAGAGAAGCACAAGCTAAATGTACCTGAGACAATGACTGAGGTCCTGGATGTGTCAGATGAAGAAGGTGAGTGCCTTTGCTAAATTCCTCCTCCACGTCACCTATGTAACCTGTTATATAGGCTCCAGAAGCTGCTTGAGTACTCTGACGTCTTCATTTTACTTGAAATGAAGTTCTTTTTTTAATGATGTAATCATTATGGTATTTGCATAAAGATGCCAAAATTTGACACAAAGCAAAATCCTGGACCCCTACATCTTTTTCAGAAAAAGCTTATCTGGGCCAAACTGGCAAATGAGAACATTTCTCAACTGCAGGTTTTAAAATTTCACTGTAGAGCTGTCCCAAAGCTGGCTTTGACCCTCACACAAAAAGGAATCTGAGTACTAATTCGTTTGGATCTGTGCCACCTGTATCAGACACAAATATCCAGGAATTTTGCGTAATTGGAAACATTTGTGTAAGAAGATGCATAAGGTGGAGGGTGAGGAGAGCATTCCCTTGAGAGGGAGCTTTTGGCGCACGGGACTCACTGATAAACATTGCATGGTACAAACTAACAGCATCCTGATAGATTTGGCACTTGGGTTGCAGAGGCCTTTGCATGTACAGACAGGAGTTGTGTTGTACCACTTAGTTACATCCCACAGAAATTCCTGTGAACTTCTTGGAGGAGTGATAAAGTATCACACTTTTATACAGCTCAAAATTGCAGAAATGGCCTAAACCCATTCTTTTCTAAGAGTTCGCAAATGACTTCTTAGAAATTTTAGTCACAGCAGTTTTAATAAATATAAATACATTTGGAAGGATTTTCTATGTTTGTTTCTACACTTAGCAGTGTTAATATTACAATATCCTATGTGTGCCATTTTATGGTGGTTGTTATTATTTCATGCAAATAATTTGTGGAGTGAATAATTTCCAGAAAGTCATGGGAATTTGGGAACTCAAGTTAGAGGGTTGGTATTTTTCTTTTACAAAGAACACAAATGCACTTGTGGTTCTAAATGGTGCATGAAGTTAATGGCGTTCATTCATTACAAGTGCTCGTGTTGCATTTGGAAATGGGATTTATGCTGATAAATGAGTTACACTCTTGAGAAAATGTTATGCTTAGGCTCCAGACGCAACTTTTTGTTTTAAAATGCAAAAGCAAACAAGTGTGATTCAAAACCAATTATTTTCTGCTGCATCACAACCAGTGAAATTATTTTGCTACTCCGTCTCTGATTAAGAAACATTCAACTGCTTGTGTAACTATTATGTTGAATTGCCTTGCTTGTTGCCTTATGTTCACATTGTTTAGTTTTCTCCCAATCTTTTGATCTACTGTTGAATCATCTTTAACTGTACAAAGCCTAGTATGCCTTCCTGCTTCTACAGAATTAATCCAGGGTGTTCCTTTTTCTCAAACCAATTTGTGTGTTGTACAGCCTTTAAACACTCTGATGATGAACCCTTCAGTGATGGGGAAGCATATAGTGGCGCAGGAGCTGTTAGCAGGAGTTCGTGGAGTAAGACCTACAGACTTTCTCTTTTTGTTTAACTCAGATTGCTTGGTTTACTTTTTGTGTTGAAAAACACATGTTTGCATAATCTGGGTGCCTAACACTGCTCCTCTCTGTCACTTTTGAAGTGTGGCTGAGTGTGTTTCCTGAAAGGTGGGAGGAAGAAGGGAAGCCAGAAAATCTCAGATTTATTACTTATATCTGGAGTATGTTGGCAGAACTTGAAGGGGCTGTCCCTCATGACAAATGCTCTCCTGTGCTTTGAATTAACATTCGCTGCAAGAACTCCTAACGTGGATGGTGCTTGTCACAGCAACCTAAAATAGATGGGGACAGGAATGCTGCAGAACTTGTTTAATAGAGAGGTTAAACCTTTTAGTGGTGGTGTAGCTTTATAAGAGGCTAGTAGTAAGGTTTGTGTGATGCTGTGTTCTTTCAAGTGACACAATATGTTCTAAAATAAATTGATGTGCTGCTGCAAACCTGCCAGCTGTATTTATATAATTATCAAGTTGAACACAAGAGTACTTGAGCAAAGTATTTCAGGTCCCATTGTGTAGCATGTTCATCACTGGTGATAAGTATTTCACATTTTGCTTGGAAGATAGTTATATTGCATAATTGTATGCTGTCATGTTGTTAATGTAGTATTTGTAGTCCTAAAACAAAGTTAACATCCAGTCTTAGCCATATAAAATAAAAGACAAATATCTATCAAATAGCTCAGCTTGGTATGGAGGGTCCTGCTCTGTGTAGCCTATTTTAAAATATCTTGAATGAACTGAGAGTCCTACTGATTCATCTTCAATTTTCATGCTCTTAATTCCTCTGAAGAAGCACTGGAATTAGTGGGAAAACTTGATTTCCTTAATTAAACCTGGAAGTTAAAAGTTGCAGCCAGGAATTGTTCTTTATAGACTTAAGAGTCTTAATAGACTAAATAGACTTAAGTTGCTATTGCTGCACATTAAAACACAGTAAATTTAGAATTGCATCACTGAATTAATTCACCCTCTAAATAAAGCACCTTATAAGTACTAGTATAAAATCTAGCCACAGGATATTGATTTACAGAAGTTAAGCTTCCATGGCTTAGGAATGTAGGGATGGTTGGATCTTTTATTCTTTCTTACCTAGATCCAACATAAGGACTATCTAAATACCACAGTAGCTACCTGTCAAGTACTGGAATTCATTTTGCAACAGGTTAATGTGCAAGAAAACAAAATCAAGGTGTCTCTCCCTCCTCAGAGGTCCTTTAGAGTAGAAGTGCACTTCTTTTTCTGAGATTTACTTTACCTTCTGCCATTCTGTGAGTGCCTCCCTGAGCTCCCAATAGCTGACATGATGATTCATTTTAAGTCATGTATCAATATCTGAAACCACACATGAAACCCTGCTTTCCTGGCTGGCTAAACGTAAAGAAAGTTAAAGCATTAGCCAAGCTATAATCCAGGGAAGCTTCTAGTGTGGGCCACTAAATAGAGGATTGACTTAGGGAAGTGAAGGTGTCCAAACAAAGTGTCAGAGAAACTCTGCAGTTATGGAATATATATTCCATAAAAATTGTTATTGCCATAGTTATCCTTTCTCCATGTGCAGCACTTCTGTGCTGAGCTTTAGACTTATCTGCATGCTGCAGAGAAAACAATAATTTTGGCAAACTCATGTAACTGTATCTGGCTTTAAAAACATCTGTTAAAAGCAATTTATGGCAGTTTGACCGAGTCCCCTTTCCTTTATTATTTTATTTTAAGATTTTTCTCTATGTTTTGTGAGAGACAGTTCCAGAACAGTTCTCATACAGCAGTTGTATTTTGCAATTTTGCAAATTCATAGATGGCCACTGCAAACCATGGAGCATCAATGTCAAGGGTTATATTTGTCCCAAAGTGGTTAGTAAGTGGTGGAAATGTTCCTGGCGCTAATTTGATGGGGAATGAGATGGCAGACTGATTGTTTCTGGCATGATGGAAAAGGGCAGTTCCTGTATTGCCACAAAGGACCATCTGGTGAGATCTGCTGTGTCAGGAAGCCCTTGGTCAGCTGAACATGCAGTTATTTAAATACCTATTTTTTCTCTTCATATGCTAGAAGGCCCTGTGTGCTTTGGGCGTTCATCTCAGGAAGGGAAGATGGGAGGGCACAGGGGGTTGGGATGAGTTCCCCCAGGCCTTGCCTGCTATTGTGAGATATCAATGCATAGTCTGGTTACTGTTTGCAGATGTCCCATCACATCAAACACTGCGACTCAGCCCTGCTATTGACAACTCTCAGATGAGAGGCCAAAGCTGAAATCAGAGTAGATTTTGGATTTGTTTGTTTTTTTTTTTTTTTTTTTAAAGGTTGTGGGCGTGATGAAAGCAGTAAAGATTTTGCCTTTGTTTCTATTATAAATGGAATGTCTGGCATGATTATAGTTATCTAGTTTATTTGAAATATAACTTGAAATTCCTTTTACTGTTTGATTAACAGCATTGCCTTAATATCTTCCAAGTTTTCACTAAGCCCTGTGCCTTTTAATGTGACATTCCCAGGAAACAGGAGGCATCATCTGTCAGAAGACAGGAAACATGAAATGATTAAATGCATTTTATTGTTTTCTGTGAAACTGTGCCCAGTTTCTCCCTCTTAATGTGGGCAGATGGAATTTTCAAGAGTTTTTATTGCTATACTGAAAAGATTCAAGACTCATTTTTACGTATAATATTTGTGTACACATTAAAATCTTAACCCCCAAAATTTACTTAGTTTTAGATGACAAATAATAAATTATTTAATTCTTAGCTGAACTGTCATGCTAGAAAAAATAGCTCGATTTGTTTTGTGAAAACAAGTATCAAGATGAGCTTCAGTTTGCCCACACAGCCTAGAAAATGCGAAGGGTTGAAGGTGTTGGTGGCCTGTGGTCGTGTTGTGTGGCTCTGTGGGTCACACCAAGCCTCTGGCAGGCTCACACAGCAGTGATTTGCCAGAGGGAAAATGACTGAAATATCCAGGCAGAAACTGTGGAGAGGAAGCGTCTTGCAAGTGGCAATGAAGAGAAACATCTACACGTTGCTTGGCAATGGAATCTGTTTTGTTAGTCTGCTGGGAAAAAGCAAACTCTGACTTCATATAGACAGAATTTCCTGGGGAAAAGAATTCTGGACCTAAAAAAAGGATTAAATTTCATTATTCAGAGTATATGCATAAAGGTTACTGTGTCAGATAACAAACGATCATTTAAACTGGGATTCATTACGAATTATGATCATTCCCATCTATGCAAGTGAGCTTATTTCCAGTTTCTGGATGTTGCCATGTTCTAGAAATACAAATTTTCTTGCTGATCACAGAAAGATGTTGGAATATGGGTAACAGAGCCTCATTTGATGTGGAGTTGGGATAGTAGAGAGTTTAAATTAGCCTTTGCAACTACAAGGCATAAGGCCTCAGAAAACATGTTTTCATCTGAAAATACATACAGTCAAATAAGTGGTGATATTTAACCATAAACTGTCAGACTGGGATACAGCATAGCTGTGCCCAGAAAGCTGAAATGGATTAAAAACCACACTTAAGAGCATAACTAAGAAATGTGCCCCTTGCCAGTGTGTGCAACAGCAAAAAATGTATGAAATCTAATTGATTAATCACCTTGATTTTAATTTTTTTTTCAAAATATCTTGCTTGATGTGCCAGTTTGATTAAATACATTAATTGCTTGTGGTTTGCAGTGTTTCCTGAGTGGAAAATGCCTTTCTGTTCGTTGTGTCCATCCAGCTGTTAGATCCTGAGGTGCCAATGGAATCAAATTCGTGTGTGTGCTTATCTCTTGTGTGTTTGATTTGCAGGTGATGACACAATGACAGGAGATGGAGGGGAGTACCTTAGGCCAGAAGACCTCCGGGAGCTGGGAGATGACTCTTTGCCGAGCAGCCAGTTCTTAGATGGAATGAACTACCTGAGGTACAGCTTGGAAGGAGGACGCTCAGACAGGTATTGGCCTTTTCTCATGAAACTCCTGCACTCGTTTTGCTGTAAGTGTGTGAAGTTCCTTTGTGGGGTCTCTCTGCTTGGGGTGCACTGCTCAGAATTTCTTTACTTGGTGTGTCAGTGTGGCACTCACCACTTTGCAGGAGGAAGGTGTGGTCACCCTCATCTCCTGCTTCCACGAGTCAAGGGATGGGGGTGGACAGGGCTTTGAGCATCAAGTGAGCTGACTTTTTGGAGTGGTTTGCTGGCTCAAGATATCAGCAGAGGAGCAATGGACTTGGTCATCCTGCACTGAAGTGTCAGTGAGTGTATTGTCTGCAAGCACATCCACTCTTTCTGATTCCTCATGGTCAAATTAGCAGGATAGTTGTCCTTCTACTGACACAATTATAATAATAATAATAAAATAGAAACATTAGTGTGTTCAGTCCAGACAGTGTACTGATTTGCTTATTCTAACAAGTTGAACTTAAGCCTAGGTGTCTTTGTGGAATAATAATGCTTGTAGCTTTGATCTATTTTTATTTTTTTTTTTCAATTTAGTTTGGTTTTTTGTTGGTTTTTTTTTTTTTTGGAGAGTGTTCCCTTCCCAAAAGGAGAGGCTTCATTACTGAGCATAAGTGTAGTCTCAAGCTGAACTCCCACAGTTCAAGTTCAGAATAGCCACCCAGGCATTCTTGGCTGTAATCAGCATTGTCTCCAGACTCAGTGCCTTTAGAACTGGGGTACACTAAAGGGAATAACAGAAAAAAACTTTGAAATCTTGGCAACAGAATTTTGAAGTTACCTCGTTTTCCAGTCTTGGTTGTTCTGGCAGCATTTCCGAAGCTCACTGGAATCAGTAGGATCCGTTCTGCTTACTTGAGTAGGCTGGGAATTGCTTCTGGAACAAAAGATGTCAGGAAACAGTTTGGTTTGCCTCACAGCATGTGTAAATCCCATCATTCAGGTCCTGCAAGCTTGGAGTCACTGTTGGTTTTTAGACAGTTCCAGTGAGTCCACTGAAAACAAAGTGACTGTGTGGCTTTTTAACTCTCAGGGGAAGTTTATTAACTACATCAGAATGCCTAAAGTCAAAACCTTTTATTCTTTCAATGGTAACAATGTTTGGGAGCTTTTTAGCTTTTAAGACGTTGTATAGAAATAATTGTGCAGCCAAGTGTTAAGCCAGTTTAAGTTAAGCTCCCATTTAGAATATTTTAGCTCTTAAATCTTGTCAATGGATTTCAGTAGATTCTCGCTGACATGTCATTGATTTGGTTTATTTTGTGTTGTATAAAAATTCTTTCAAATCCTGTATCAAGCAAAATTATTTTGAAATGAAGCGAAATTCTAAAGGGAGAAATAATGAAAGAAGGACATCTTTTTTACTCCATGGTCTCATTTTCTATTGTCTTCAGATTACTGATTTTAAGAATTTTCACAGAGACTGCTTCAGTTGTTTTGCATTTCCTTTTAATGGGATTTTCATTGCACTATAATGACTTTTCTTTTTCAGGAAATTCAGTAAAACAAAATAGTATTAGTAGTCTAGATTCATGTAATCTTACATATTAAACAATTTGATTTAAAACCATGTATTTTTCATTTGTAACCATCTTCCCTGTTTATTTTATTTCTCTCTCCCCTTCATTTTTCTTTTCCATATGCTTTCATTAGCATCATGCCCAGGTAGGTATTACATAGCATGAACACCTGTTGTCTCTATCTCCTCCTATGGCACCTGTCTCTGTTCATCCACTTTGGAGGCCTGCTGTATGCAGAAAGTTGAGTTGGAGAACCGAAGGAATGACGCTGCTGTTGAGAAAGATTTCCAAGGTTGATTTATAGTTTTCAGTGACCCCAGGGTTTTTTCTCAGCCTCTGAAAAAAAATGTGTAAATATTTAAACAAGAGATATGCTCAACTGGACTAGAGTTTGTATGGTCTGCCTAGGCTGGGAAGTGGGTGTGCACTGCAAGTCCCTCAGTCAAGCAGATTAAAAACTTGGCATGGGGATGTTGCTCCTACTGTCTGGATACCACCAGGGCCCTATTCAGGGCTCAGAGGTGGGTGGTAAGTGCCTGTGCACACAGGCAAGACACACTCTTAGGTTCAGGAGCTTTGCAGCCTTCCTGGGTTCTTGCAGTTCAGTCTCTGGGGCTGTGTGTTATTGGCCCTACAATGCTTCAGACTTAGATTTATCAACAACATTTGAGAAGAATCTGCATTTAGATGTTGGTCTTGTGTCTGATTTAGGTAGGCTTTTTGTATTTAGTAGGATTACTGAATACTTAGGACAATAATAATCAGTAAATCCCGTGTTCAGTCCGTAAGTGGACTGCCATTTCAATCAGTACCTTTATTCCTAAGTCTGAGCAGCACAGACCTTTTAGCTCCTGGTTTGCTCTTCATTGAGCTGGTCCAGTACACAGATGGGGCAGTGCCATCTGAGCACTGCTTTTGAAATAGAGTGTAGCAGGAAATTTAAACCTGGAACTACCTGCAGACCTCAGTCCTGAGTGTGCCTACCCTGTCTGCAGATAAAGCCCATCTCCCTGTTGTATTTATTAGAGCTTATGTACAGGCACTAGAGAGTGAATAGCACCAGGCTACTCATAGTGGTGGTAGTAGCAGTGAGGATGGACAGAATCACCATAGGGATAACCAGCCAAATGCAGTGCAGACTTCCCTTCATTTGGTATCTATCCAGGACGTGGTGTTAGCTGAATAGCAGAACCTACAACTTGGATGGTGACTCTCTCACAAGCATTGCATGGCTCAGCAAAGCGGTTCTGGAAGTGTCAAACATGGAAATGAACACAGGATAATGATGGCAAATGGGGTCTGCTACTGAGGCTCATTCCTCAACCAAAGAAAAAATGTTTGGTTTTGGTTTGCTTTTTTTTCCTCAAGGCTTTCTGAATGCTGACCGTTGTCTAATGCCTACCTTTGCTTCCCGTTTTGTACAATCTGCCTGGGATGCTGAACAGGCCATTGGTGTAAGCTAATGATCAACAGCACTGATTATTCTTCAATGTCATATATTTATAATAAAAATAAGATCACCATTTACTTCTATAAATGGATCCAAAAAATACTGAGTGAATGTAACTATTGTTAAAAAAGGCTGTGGTCTGAATCAGATGGTATTTGATATGCACTTAAAGCATTTGAAACTCATGTTTGTAATGAACCCATGACTTTTATTGCTAACTGCTGAAAATGAATTATCCCTTAAAACTCAGTGTGTCTGGATAAATGGCCTATTGTTCTGATCCAGCATGTTAGTCATTATGAGCACTACTCACAGATGATGTGTAAGCCAGGAACACAAAACTGCTTCCTTCAGTTAGAGATGTGATATTCCTCAAGGTCTACATCTACATCACAGACACGCACAACATCTGAAGATAGATGATCTGGTTTTAAAAATCACTATTGTCATACTGCAGCTAGTGAATATTGAAAGGACAAAACTTGTGTTATTTGGTAGCAGAAACCCCATTTACCTCAATATGTCCTTCTGTGGTGTCTTCCTTGTCTTTTTTTTTTGCTTTTTGCTGGTGGATACTGCAGTTACTTTCTGAGCCAGTGCTTGGAAGCAGCTTATGTACTGCCTTGCACCTCTCATTGCTACAGCAACCAGTGCTCTGTAGAGCTGTGTTTACTTACAGTGAGATCAGTGCTCACACTGGTCCTGTCTCCCTGCAGATGCTGTTGGCATTCAGAGGAAGATTCTGTTTTACACAGGAGCTTGTGGCTGGTCACACCTCACCTTGCTTTGTGTACCTTCCAGGGGACAATGGCAGGCTTACTGATTTACAGTTTAAGGGGAGAGAGTAGGTTCTAACAAAGCTTCAGACAGAGTCATTCCAGCTTTTCTACAGGTGATAGCATCCTGGTTTTTCATAGTGGTTTGCTGGTGTGGTGTAGCAGAGAATTTCTCCAAAGAGCCTTACTTAACAGAAATGAATGCTCTTTATTATGAGGAAACTGTCGTGCCACAAAGCCAAATCTGAAGTATTTGTGAGTATAAAATGAACAGTCAGCTAGATTAATCTCTAGTTTCTGTATTTGGAAGCAAATAGGTGAGTGTAAAGGCTTTGTGGCCGGTGGTCAGACAGGAAGCTGTGGTTTCCCCTGACTGTGCTCTGCTGCCCCTGGAAGCTGCATGGTGTTGCTAATAGCATGCTTTTTTCATTCTCCCACTCGATCTGTCATGACACCTTTGCAACATCCTGTGTGCTGCTGATGCATTGCTCTGGCATCCTACCAACCTCCCAGCCTGCGGTCCTTCAGTTCCGACAGGTCCCACACGCTGAGCCACGCCTCCTACCTGCGCGACAGTGCCATGATCGACGACACCGTGGTCATCCCCAGCCAGCAGGTGAGCAAACCTCTCAAAGCCCCTTCTTGGCTGCAGAGATCAGCAAACAGGGAAAGGTTGCACTGCAAATGGTTCTGGAGTGACTGTGTGGTGTACGCTGCTTGGTTAGTTTGAGTACAAATCTCTCTGTTTTCTAGGCATATTTAATGGCATGCTGGGCAGCATTGAACTCTATTCCAAAATAAATGGATAAGCTGTGTGAATATAGCACAGGGACTGTGTTCTTTATGTTCTCCATTTTAACTGATATTTGAATGTTGCTAACAGCCATCATTCTAAATATTCAAGGGATGTAATGAACTCATAGCCATTGTCCTAAAACATACTGTCTTGAAACATGGTTGTAGTTTTAAAAAAAGAGATTTAGGAATTGCCTTCTTAGTTAAATCACAGCATTCACTTCACTGAGACCACTAACATTGGATTACTTTAAGCAAATACAAAATGCTACAATAAAGGTTTCTAATATCTTAATGCTATTAGTACTCCTTTGTTTAAAAAAAAAAAAGTTTAAATGCTTTAGGCACTACTGTGCAAAATACATCTTATTTTTTTTGTTCATGAATTGATTTCATTGTAGTAAAAAGGGTTTTTTTTTTTTTTGCTTCCCAAGGTAACAACTCTGGCCAAAGAAGCTGAAAGGAATTCATGTCGCTTAAGCTTGGGCCCTGAAATCTTGGACAATGTGGCTCTTTCTTCCAGCCCTATTCATTCAGGGTGAGTGTATCAATTAACATTACACTACAAAGTGAGAAACAGAGTACCTGCAGTCACAGGAGCTTCAACTAATGCTTAACTAGGGACTGTATTTTAATTCATTGCCTCCTGGAGCTGTCAATAAATTGTTATGATCTTTTAAGCTCTGACAACCAAGCAAGCCTGAGTACCAAGACTATTCACTGAAATCACTGCAAGTCACTGAGCCCTCAGTCAAGTTCAAGGGGAATGAATGTGATAAGTGGCACATAGACACAGGCATTTGTGTGCATTTTATGGAGAAATAAGTACAGTGCTTTTCAGAGTTAATGATAATAGAGACCAAGGGCTTAATCACTTCAGAGGGTGAATACTTACCATGCTGGTGGAGTAGTTGAGGTGAGCACCAGCTCCAGTGCTTGCCTTGTAAATTACACGAATAGACAAGCAACCTGAACATCACATGCTTTGCACATATTTGATGACTCTTTTCATGTACAGCTAACTCTTGGTAAGCATTTGCATTTAGGCAAATTCACTGTCATGGCATAAGGCAGGTCAAAATGCAGGCCCAGCCAAGATCATATTTAAACCTTATCCTGGCTGGTCATAAAATTTGTGACTGCATTTGTTTTAAATGCTCTTACTTACTGTGTTTTAAGTAATTTTAGTCTTCACACTGAATTCTACATTTGTGTCCTGCCATCAGATTGGATGGGAATGTGCAGATTAATTCAGAAAAAAATTGAGTAATTAAAAAGCATTTAATCTCTGTGGGCTGTGTACACAGCAAGACTTGTCAGCACAAGGGAAAAGATTATTTTTGTTTATCTCAAATGAGTTTGCCACTGTCTTACAGTCTGTATTTTTAAAAAATATTGCTGGAGTCCCATTTGGAATGACAGGTAGTCCTGATCTAGAGGAGGAACAATATTGCCAGGTTGACTCATGTCACATAGATGAGAATATTGTTTGATAGTTGATTGTGACCAGTGCTGTTTGGATTTGCTTCTCATGAGCTCCAAAACTAACAAATGTAATGAAAATACTTAATATGTTAAGTATGTATATGTTCATATATATGCTGGTATGAAAGCTTTAAAATTGCTTCAGTGCTTTATTCTAACCCTAAAGAGTTTACAGATTTTTTCCAAAGGATGGATTAGTTTACCCTTTCTGAAAGGTAGGTCTTTGCTGTGATTGCAGAGGATGAACTAATTACTTTCTAGAAGAGTGGCATTTATTTCTTGGATGTGCAATAATTTTGTGGTTTTCTTTTAAAAAATATGAGTGATAGTCCCATCTTTTGGAATGACCAGGATGCTAGTGGTAGGATAAAATATCTGATTTTAATAGGAACAACACTCTGCAGCCTTATATGAAATAATGAATTTTAATACAACACAAATGATGTTCCTCTTTATATACACACTAACCTGACACTAAATATTGTAATAAAGAAACCTTTAATAACAATTCCTCACCCTTTGAAAAAGACTGTACAACATTTGAATTTTATCTTGTTTAGATTGGTCTGAGTCATTAAGTTATCATAAACTGTTGGAGTGCATGCTTTCTTAGAAGCATTGATGACTCGAGTTTTGCTTGTAAGACCTTATTTTAAAAGCTAAACAGTTGTAGAAGTTCATGATTGTTGCACTCACTCTGCTGGAACAACAAATGTATTTGTGATTCATAGCCCTGTTGTCAGCCACACTCCCCTCCACAGGCAGACGCACACTGTTAGTGGGTTCTGATGAAGCAGAGGCACTGCTGACATTTAGGGGTATGCAGTGAAGTAGTATTTACCTATCGTGAAAGGAGACTCTTAGAATTCTCAAAGAAATCCTAGATAGACGTTGTCAGTGGTCCTGTGCAAGGGTGTGGCCTTGGTTTTGCCCAAGACACTGAAAATGTATTGAATTCAGATGTTTTTGTGAAATGACACATCAGCAAAGTATTAGACAGTAATTTAGTTGTTGCAGATGTAGTAAGTTTGTATTGTGTACAATCTGAGGAAAGAAATGATGCTCTTCCCTCCCTACACCACTCCAGTGGTGCACCCCAAATTGCTGTAGGGTTCTTACTGATCTCCCATTGTAGGGAAGTGGTTCTGTGGATCACAGTGTAACACCCCCAGGCAAAAGGATAAATTCATAGAGAACTGTTCTCTCAGTGTGAAACTTCACAGGCACATATTTCAACCTTTGCATAAATAACCCAAATTTCTTCCATGTCTGAAATTTCAGAAGGGAGAATGTTTTAACCATCCATTTAAATTTTAAATATAACTGTTCCTTCAATATGTTGATAATTTAATCAGGGAGGAAGTTCTTTGGTCAGAGTCTTTGGCAACTATTTTGAGACACCAAAACTATTTCTCTCCTAAGAAGTAACACTCTCTTGTAGGGCTCAAAATTTCAGCATAAAGGTCTCGTAATCATTTTATACCGCTGACAGTTTTGAAATAGTTTCTTACTTTGGCTTAAAAAAAAAGTATAAATTTTTGCACTTCAACTCCCTTTCAGCAAAGTAGATTTGCTTCTCCTGATAAAGCTATTTGGTATTACATATTGACCAAATTTAAGAATCTCTGAATATGCCAAAACGTTTGGGTGCTAAATTTGCAATAGGATAGTATTTTATGACTTTGCTGCTAATATTAGGGGATATAATTTATAATTTCCTGTTGGGATGTGAGAGACAGAACCACTGCCTACATAAATGCAAATGTGTTTCACAGTTTTAGTCTCATACCCCATAGTGTCCTGTTGTGGAAGAACATGTGTATTTTTATTAAGTTGGAAGGCGAAAAAATCACTGAACTGAAAGATTAGCAGCATTTAGATGTTGCTTGACAGTACCATATTTTTATCTCCCATAAGAATATGCATAAAAGGTGAAGATAAGGGTGACTGTAGTATTTTAAAAGTATTAATGGTGTGCAAAACTATGTTGTTCTTGTACCTGTGTTCTGGTGATACAGTGAGATTAGTTGTACAGATTATATTTCTAAGAATTTTCCTGACAGCTGTGTAGAGGCACAGTAGATGAGAGCAAATCTGACATGTCAGGATCATGGCACTGTAAGAAAGGAGCTTTGGGTCCTTTATGCTTTGATATTAACTTGGTTTTGTGTTCTACAGCAAATACACACCAGCTCTGCAGGTTTTTCAACTCTGACTCACAGTAAAACTCCTGTTTGATGAAAGATCCTGATTTCTTTTATATAATTTGCTGAAGAAGTTTTTATTTGACTAACGGATGGTCAGAGTGTGTCACTACTTGTATCTTGAAATAAATTACACAGCTGGGATATCATTAGTGAGTTTATCTTGCTGGAAGTCGTTGTTTCCATCAATGAAAAGATGAGGGATTGGGCAGCTCGTACTGTGACAAATAATGTGAATTATCATTCTTAGCTGCATGTCTGCAAAAAAGGAGGCTGGATCCTTGCTAACAAGGTAAACAAAATATATTTTGAGTGTTGTATTTTGAATCCATAGTACTTTTTTCCCTGATGTGAGATTGATTTCCTGGAAATCGTTATGGAAACAGGACCTGGCAGCGACCAGCTGATAGTCATTTCTTAAATCTGAAAGTCTAAGTGATTTCAAATTATGCTGCAGCTTTATGACCTTTATTCAGAAAGTTACATTGAGGAAAAGTAGTGTGTTTCATTAATAGCAAAGCATGTTAATGGAAGAAAATGGCAATGGAGAACCATATAATAAAAAGGGACATTGGAAAACTAATTGTCCATGTGACACTAAGTGATTACTAAGAGCCTAATCAGGTCAAAATGAGAGTTTGAAATTTGTCATTTTGTAGAACAAAAGGAGGACAAGAAACATGTTGAAAGGGAAGGAAGAGGAGGACAATGTATTGATAGAGGATTTTAAGAAAAGAAAAACATGATTTATTGTGCTATCAGGAACGCTGTCTGGAATTAGCTTAGGTTCCTTACCATTTAGTATCCCACGGTCCACATTTTAGGTGTGGATACCTAAACCAAGCAGCATGTCCCCTTATCTGCTTCTGAAAGTTTTACTCAGCATCCAGCTGTGTGTTTTAGGTGTCTGCCTTCCAGGGTAAGAATGTCCATAGAGATCCCTCCAGTTTCACGGCTGTACTGGTAGTGACCACTTGGAACCAAGGGTGCTTACATAGGCTTATTTTCCATACTCACTTCTACCTTCCCACGTGTGGTGAATATGCATATGTATGTATATGTTCATGTGTTTGCTTTAGAAATGTTTCATTTTTCTGGTATTTCATTTAACTCATTCTTTTTTTCCCCCTTTCTGTTCCTTTTTGATGTTAAACCATATATTCTATTGCAGATGCTCTTCTCCATGTCTTGATCTTGACAACAGCAGGTGAACTTCTGCATAATTTCTTTAATACATTGCACTTCTCACCCACCCCATTTATCCTCCCCTCTTACCTCACTTCAGGATGCTTTAGTGTTTTGATACGGCCCATTAGCCAAAAGAAAAAATAAATCTAACCAGCAGTACTAGTTACATATTGCACCACTTCTCTTATACAGTAAGTGTCCACTTTCTCTTATCTGCTTTGCCATCTATAACAAAACAATTCTGGACACTTAATAAGCCCACTGCAAAAAGACTTAACAAAGCTCCTTAGACCGTCCTAGATTGTTTTAACCACGGATGCATTTAACAATAACTTTTCTTTGTTGGTGGCATGGTTTAATATGAATATTTAAAGAAGTAATTCTCCTTCCCCCCACCTCCTCCCCAGATAATTCAACACAACCCACTGTAATTATTATATTACAGTGTGGGCCTTTTGTCTCACTTGTCTGTATAAAGAATATTGCAGAGCCACTCTCTCAGCCACATTTTCCAAATTGTGCCACCATATTTTGACAAGTAGAATAGCAGCCCAGACTTAGTATATTTAATTTTTCATGCCACACATGTTTTTTGTGTGACAGTCAATCAGTGCTTTAACTACTGGCACATTGCATCCTGCACTGAACACCTGAAGCTGAACCTTCCCAAAGGAGATTATCTTCCCTTGGCAAAATCAGTGTTAATTGTCACAATACCTCTTCACCTCCTTCAGCCTAACCCTAAAAAGGTGAAAATAGCCTTAAATATTAAGCTCTGCAAAATTATAAAGTGGCTAATTAAACCCCCAAACTACAAACCCATCTTGCCAGGCCATGTCACTGGATTTGTCAGCAGCTGACTACTACAGTGAAGAGAATGTTATCAGAAGTTAATATTGTAGCAGATTCGTGTGTTAGGATCATGTTTTTTGTCCTCCTGGAATGTGAATTTTGCCTTGTTTCTGGATGGCATAGCTGCAGCCTGCTGGAAAGCACTCTGAGATAGTTGAATGACTTTGCTGTAGGCTTCAGTGGGAGCTGGATCAAGGCCTTTTTTCTGAGTTTCAGCCTCTCTCTAGTTTCCTTCTCCCGCTGAACACTTTCCAATGGCTGAAGCACCCTGATTGTTTGTTTCTGCTTCTTCACACTGCGACTAACACTGAATGCTGCTATCTCCTTGTTTCCCAGTTTCTTTTATAAATTGAGATAATGTGTGCTGAGAAGTTTTTGACTGTGTCTACACTGGGTGTGCTCTGGTCGGAGCTTTGTTCCCTGCTACCCGCTGAGCGCATGTGTGCCTGCTCAGCTGCTCAGAAAGAGCAACCCTACCTGAGCCTAATGTATGGCAGTGGTGGTGGAGACTTTGCCTAGTTTGGCTCCGTGTGTTCCGAGAACTGCTGCCTGTCCTAGAAAGCTCCCTCACCTGCTGGGTTTGCATGGCTCTCCAAATGAGTGCAGAATGAGTGTCCCCATGCTTGCGGTCGTGACCGCCAGGAACTGTGCCTCTGCAAAGCTCTGACACAACAGGGACTCTTCACAAAGCACACTACAAGTGGCTTCCTTCACCCCCTCCAGCACTGACACATCCAGTTTCCAGTGTCTTTGTTCATCCTGCTGTTATCTTTCACATGAGGATAGATACAGAATAAATTCACATTAATTCTATATGAATAAAATCAGCAAAGGGACTAATTCAGGCTCAGATATAAAATACAAATATTTCATGAAAATACACCCTGACTTTTTGCCCCATCTATCCAATGCATGTCCTTTGTCTGTGTTGTGATCAAGTAGAAGTCTTGAGCGCTGTTTGCTCTGCCCTCTGTAGAAGGTGTGGAAACAGCCTGAAAGATTTAGGGGCCTTTTGTGTGTGTACTCAACCACAAAGCCACTACAGACAGTGTTATTTGATATACCTTTCATATGGCAAGCTTGTAGTTCTTAATTGCTCTACAGCTGAAGAGACTGAAATGGCCTCTCTAATTCATGAGTAAGATTGCTAAACTGAGAAAGAATGGATGATGCTTGAGCTGACTGCTGTGTGTTTAACAGAAGCATGTAGAGACTCCCCTGCAGTCTGTAACTGATTCTTATGAAAGAATTGCTTTTGTACTTTATTTTTTCTTTAGAAAAATAATCCTGATTTCCCCTTCATTCTCTTTAAAAGAGAGAAGGCAATGATTTCCCCAAACCTGATTTGTTTCACCAGTTTGGCTATTATATTGTACTACCATCTTGCCAAAACTCAGGAAATCTCAGTATTGATCCAGTTTGCAAGACTGCCAGGGTCACATGTTTGTGTCATGCTTCATTTCTAACAGAACCTTTAAAACTAGTAATGAAACTTACTCAAAGGCTGTCTTACTACTGAGAAAGATGCAGCTTTAACCTGCAATCTGCTTTGACTTTGAATCATCACTTAATTGAATTTTAAGTTCCTTTAATCTCTTTTATTAACCGAGTTTTTCTTCCTTTTTTTTTTCCCCCTCTCGAACTCTTCTCCACCATTTGTGTTTCTCTTTGATGATGCCTCTCCCCTTCATTGTCTGTACGTAGATGGCTGATAGTGCTGTAGTAGTGCTCCATGCAGTTGGAACATGGAGTAAGCTCCCCGTTTGCTGCTTAGCTTCAGGGATTATATAGGATGTTAGGGTTATTTATATGCTAGTGTTAAGCACTAGTTTCTTTTTGACCGTGGGAATTTAGCATGATAAGGTATCACTTCCCAGAGTGATGGCTTCATCTGCCATTTATCCCTGCTAGCGTTGTTTGTTGAGTGCAATCTTTTTCTATATCAGTCTTGTCACTTAACAACACTTGGCAACAGAGGTGGAAAAGGAAAAATAACATGTGTGTGGGCAACAAAATAATTAGTTTGAATTTTACATTTACTTTTTATTAGTCATACAAATTTTTTGCTTTCCTAAATGCACACTTCAGAAAGCATGTTTTATGTCATGCATTAGTTCTGTATGAATTACTTGTATATTGATAGACACACTCCTTCAAAAGGGAAAAGCTTTTACTGTCCTGGAACAGCAATGGCACTATCCAGATGCCCTATTACATAGCAAATAGGCAGAATAAGAGGCTGCTGTGATTCAGAAAATGCTTTCTTATGAATTATTTGCTTCATTCTCTTGCATAGCCTAAATTACGTGAAATGTGCTGATTAAAAAAAAAATGATGGAAAGAGATTGGATTAAATAAGTGGATGAAAAAATGAATGGAGCAAAAAGGTGGGAAATAAACAGGGTGGGTATGGTGGAAGAGGATGTATTTTTACACTCTGTGTCTGCAAACCCTGTGTCAGTATTCCGTCCTTCCAGGATTATGCCACAGGTCTAGAGCTCATAAATTTTCCCCTTCAGTTTCTTTCCTTTGCACTATCTTCAAGTCAGTTCTCCAAAATCTCTTTTCCAGCAATTCCATAGTATTCTATAGCTGGGTTTGGGAACTGGCTCCTCCATAGTTAATGTGATAATTGGCACTAATCCTTCTGTGCTCTCTGAATAACTACCTTAGATCTTCTTTATGATAGAAACAACTGTTTTTACAGTGAATAATAATATTAACAACATACTGGTTTTATCCTAGCACTATTATCTTTGTGTCCACCTTCCAATGAGACTTATCTTTGCCTGTTTTTCCTCCCCTTGGAACCATGGTCGGTTCCAGTGATAGATGACTGAAGTGAGATGGACGTTGTGGTAGATTTACTGGCCCACCAGGCACTTTCAGTAAGCTCAAACTTAAAGAAGGAGTCACAACCGTACTGAGAAAAGAACCCAGAAGGGTCAGAAGGGAGATTACTTGATTTGGATCCACACCTTTGGTGTGTCTGTGTTCTAGCAGTGAACAGTGGGTTTGGCATTGCTAAGGCATGTAGGGAGATAAGCTAAGGAGAACATGGGGCAGCAGGTGACCCAGCACTGATATTTTAGTGATGGACAGCAAAAGAAGGTGATCCTGGTGTTAAAGCATACAATCCAGAGTGTTATGTCAATAATGAAAATAACAGAATCCTAAATATTGTGTTCATGACAGCTTGCACAATGAGAAATGTGAGTGCTGCTTCAATTCATTCAGAGCTCACATTAGCTTCTGGGAGTTGTGGGCGAGTGTTTGTGCTGCCCTTAGCAGTAGCTTTAAAATGAGAAACTCTTCTTCCAGCAGTGTCACTGACTGCCTCAAATACGCCCATTGTACTGGAGACTTGGACACGTTCTCTGTAACATCACACAGAACCACTTTGATAACACTACTTCATGCACTTCAGGGGCAATTGCAGCGCAAGCCGAGAGCATTAGTGCAACAATTGAGCATTTAGTGTCTCTTAAGCTCTTCTTTCATCTGTGCTCTAACATGTACAAAGAATGTATTTTGTGAAGGAAGCTCCCATTTATCTCAACAAATCCCCAGACAATCGAAGCTGTAAAATGTTTTCATTTTCTTTTTTTCCCCCTTGTTAAAACCACAGAAACACCAACCTCTAAGGAATGAGCTAATGGTTGTACTACCCAGAGTTTTACCCTAAGCAGAGCCTAGAGGTATCTGAATGGCAGTAGACTAGGAGCCTGCATGTGTGAGACAGACTGGCATCCGTGGTGCATGGTGTGCTTCCGACTGGCGCTTGTGGCTCCTTCCCATCGTCCATCTCTGACCTGCACGGTGTGTCGAGTGTTGTGTTTTTACAGCATGTGGAATTCCTGTAGCTGTGTGGACAAAGAATGGATGCAATGTTTGTTGCACAGAACGGTCAAGGGGGCAGTGGAAAAATCCCTGTATTTGTTACTCCTGTTATAAGGGCTTTTCTCTATTGCAGGTCCTTCAGTAGCATTTCTGCGACTCCCCATTGTGCTGGTTCTATTTTAGTGGCTAGAAGTAGGCCTGACACCGTTCTGTCTCATCTACTCTTATTTTCACTTCCAGCAACCTGACATTCCCATCCCACATCAGGCATGATCTTGTAATCAAACCAGTAAAAAAAAAAATTGGAAGTAGTTCTACACCTTTCCCAAGAATGTCCCCAGTCTGTCAAAATCTACCTGTTGGTTATATGTGGAACTACAAAAAATTCAGCACAAGAGAAATTCCAAACAAAATGAAATGTTTTTCTCCCTTTTAAAGAAAAAGAAATCAATAATTTACCTTGTGCTGGAAGCAGACTCCCTGTAGATGGCTTTCTGCATCTCTAAGTTTTCCAGTGGGACATTGTATTGCTGTGCAAGGTAACACAGAAAACCCAAAATCCATAAATAAACTTCTTATATAGTGACTCTAGCTCTTCTTATCTGACCAAACCCCCAAATTTGTCTTCAAACCATAGTGACATGATGGGGTTTTTTACATAAATAGGTGGTAACCCCACCGATGGAGTATGAATTGTATTCATGCATTCCAGAATTAAATTTGATTTTTTTTTTAAATATCCAAACCCATTTTTCTAAGAAATTGTAGATTATCAAATAACTAAAAAATGGAGAATCTAAAAAAAACCACCAAAAAACCTGGAGCCATCCAATCAGAATTGGCTTTATATTTTGGAATAATAAATAATTTTCTTCAGTAAGATGTATTTGCTCGTGAAGTATTTAAAGAGTGCCAACTTTAAATACAGCTGCTTGCAGGTACAGAGTAGTGATATTTAGAGTAGTGATATTTGTGCTTTGCAATAGGTACACGTGTTCACATTTTTTAGTGTCTGCTGTTATTTTACCAACAGCAGCCCTGTGACATAAGATTTTCTGTTAAGAACTACTGCGTAGTAGTTGCCAGTTAAGTTAATAACGAACTCAGCATGATTTGGTGCTTCACATGGGAGAAAGGCTTTTTCTCATTGTACCTCTTGAGCAAGAGCTCTATTTACATACGTCATTTGTACGTATGTGGAATATAACCGATGGCGTTGGGGATGTGCTCTGGATCTCACTGTGTGCCCTGATTTTGCAGCTTCCTGGTGAGTTTCATGGTGGATGCTCGCGGTGGCGCCATGCGGGGCTGCCGGCACAACGGGCTGCGCATCATCATCCCGCCGCGCAAGTGCACGGCGCCGACACGCGTGACGTGCCGCCTGGTGAAGCGCCACAGGCTGGCCACTATGCCGCCCATGGTGGAGGGAGAAGGGCTGGCCAGCCGCCTCATCGAAGTGGGACCCTCTGGGGCTCAGTTCCTTGGGTAAGGGGGGCTGCGTGGCCTGAAGGGAAACTTTCAGCCTCTTTTTGTGTTTGTGTTGCACTGAAATGGTTCCTTTGGCAAACTTGAACTGAGAAAGGTCTTTGTAGTGTGTGGTAACAAACAGAGCAGTCGTGTGAAATGTAGAGCAGCTGTCAGGGGACGATTTGCAAAGCTTTTACACCTTTTTGTTCCAAATGGGTATTTCAAACACCAACGCTATGGTTAATGTGCTTCATTGGATATAATTGTTGCTCGATGTTGTGGTATTGCAGTGGAAAAAGACTTTTGCAGCCAGAAAAGGCAGTTCATGCTATATTTTAGAAATTATTAGTATTGCTCTGAGTTAAACCCCCAATGTGAAACCTACTATCTACACAACACAAGGTACAGGAGCTTAGTTTACAGTCTTGTGTTGTGGTGTCGGTAATTTGGGTTATCAGGGAAGCACAGTGGGGTTGACTTTTCTGGGGTTGAAATTGCTAAATTAAACAATAGGACGACTCTGGATTTTTTTGGCCATTTTTTTCTTCCTATGCTGCAAAGCCCGTAGAAAGATCAGATTTGTGTCTGCTGCTGAGCTCATTTTGGCAATTTCCAGCTGAAAGTGGCAGTTACCTGCACTTTTGAAAATTTTTTTACCAAATATTCTCCCTATCAACTGTGACATCCAAAAGTGTATGAGTGAAGGAACCCCTTCTAATGCAGTAAATAACTTCATTCAGTAACTGTAAAAAAGTGGCTGTAAACACCAGTAGTTTAAATCCATTTGGAAACAACTCAATTGCTTTAAAATCCTGTTATAACAGGCAGTCATCAGAGCCACCATCTTTGTTAGTGCTACCACTTATTCTTTTCACATCTTGGTCATTTCTAAACAGAAGTAGAAAGAAATCTAAAGAGCGGAAGAAATACTATGCTGTCACATTCAGTTTTCCCATTCTCTTTGTCACACACAAATGGATTTTAAGTATGTCTCCCATTCTTTTTAATGGTTTTCCTATCTGACGAGAGTGTCTCCCCTGCAAGACAAGCATATAGTATAGTTTATTAATTCTCAGACCTTTATGCCCTTCCTGGAAGCGTTTTCCAAGGTATTGTGCTGGCAGTGAGATCAGAAAATTACTGAACTGTTTGCAGGGGTACATTCTAAGGTCCAGATCCTGCTTCCATTGAGTACACAGCCAAAACTCCCATAAGAAAGAAAACATCCTAAATTAACAAAACTAATTTTCTGATTTGGGTCACCAAATTGTTGTGGCTAGGATGGAACCTTATTCAGTGTACAGCCTAATTCCACTCTGTGGACCATACAGTGGCACTGGCATTCTGGCACAAAAAATACATAAAGTTTATTTATGTTCTTTCTTTCACTGCTGCTTTGGATGTACTCAGTAAACTTCATCTGCCTACGGCTCCTCCCCCACTTAATGAGGGAGAAAGCTTGGTCAGCCGAATCCTTCAGCTGGGGCCTCCTGGGACCAAATTCCTTGGGTAGGAGAGACTTGAAACAAATCGATGGATGCTGACCTTCCCATTCTTCTCCTCCTTCTGCAATATGATTTTTTTATGTCATTATGCCCATGATATTGTCCCTTTCTATCATTTGAAATTTTGTACACTTAACCCTTAGTGGACCATTTTTCAACCTTTGTGGTTTGTGGTTTTGTTTTGGTGGTATGTTTGTATCTTTTTCTTCAAGTACTGTGGTCTTCATTTTTGTTTTGGCATGAAATCTTCCTAGTTCTGTGCTTGATGTCTGTAGCAAAGCAACCTGGATTAGGACCACCAAAAAAAAAAAGAATCTACTGTAAATTTTAAATTGTTTTTTTTTGTATCAAGGTCGATCGATAAGTTACATGTTGGATACTACCAGTGTGATAGAATACATGGCATTTACTACATACCTGGTAACCTGTATGACTCCTCTAATTAGCGAAGTGTATCTCCAAATATCTTTATATCTTCTCTCTTATTTTTAAGAATATGTATATGTATATCTCAATACAGATATATTATATGTACACATATGTGTTGTATATATGTGTGTGTGTATATATATATATATATATGGGTGCATATGCTGGTGCAGATGTTGACTTGCAAGGCAACAAGGCAAATTCTTATCTCTTATACTGCAATAGAAACCCAGACAATCTCCTCAGACTTCCTGTGTCTCTCCCAGGGTGTAAATCAGGAATAAATTCATTGGAATATATAGAATTACAAAGAAATGAAATTGGCGCAGGACAAAATTGCCTCTGGATTGCAATGAAATTATTCTGATTTGCACTAGTATAAGTGAGATCAGAATTTGTCCCACTATTCCTATATATTACAGTAGATTCTCTTTGAAATGAAGTTGCACAGGTTAACCCAGACAGTAGTGACAACTAAAATGAGCATGAGTTTTTGATGGACTTGCAAAAAACAATCACCAAATTTCCAGATAAGCACTATTATCTTACCAAATCTCATTCACACTGTGGAAAGAGGTGAATGCACTTTTTCATCTGTCCTTCAGCACTTACTGGGTCCCTGTAAAAATCTAGTCTGTGTTAGTGGCCTACTAGTTTAGGATTATGCCAAAGTGTTCCAGCCAAATAGGTAGAATTCCAGGTCACTTTGTAGCAGACTGAATAGAGTTGCTGTTAATCCTGTTTCTTCCTCTCTCCCGTGTGCATTTAATGCGCTGTGTTGCTGTGCCAGGCCCGTGATTGTGGAGATTCCCCATTTTGCTGCTCTGCGTGGGAAGGAGAGAGAGCTGGTGATCCTGCGCAGCGAGAATGGGGACAGCTGGAAGGAACATTTCTGTGAATACACTGAGGATGAACTGAATGAAATCCTGAATGGGATGGATGAAGGTATCCAGTGGCATTTGGTTTCTTATACTGCTCCTGTGTTCCTTCTGTATCTGGGGGTAGCAGCTTTTACCATGCACTCACTTCTCTTGGACAGGCTGCTGAAGTGGTGGGACAGGGTGTCTCCCTTCATGAAGCTGAGAGTAGATTCCAGACTTGTGTTTTCTCCTGGTCCTTCTCGTAGTGTTAAACAAAAACCTTCCATAGCAAACATCTTACCAAAACAAGGCAATTACTGTACTGATCCTTTCAGAGTAGCTCCATGTGTGGGAGGAAATGTCAGTCATAGCTACTCTTGCTTTCTGAGAGAACAGAATGCCCTCGGGCTGTCTGGGAGCTGCAGAAGTTGTTATTAATTTGGTTTTTTTTTCAAAAAACCTCACAAATCCCAAAGTAAACAACTCACAGCATTAAAGCTGAACTCGTATTTTGATACTGTTCTGAAGTTTTGTTTCGTTGATGCTAGTTCAGGACATTGTCAATATGTGAGTTAGAAGGGGCTGGAAGCAGTCCCTTTGCTTGTTTGGCTGCTGAATTTGGAGGTGTTGTCACTGTGTTCTGTTTGCTGCCTTCAGTTCATGGCTCAGTCTGTCTGTTCTCTCTTGATTGCTCTAATTTAGCAGAGCACAGGGGTGTTTTTCCTTTTCCCATTATTTCTAGACAAAATAACTTGTGTAAGTTGCACCAAACTGTGAAAAGCTTTGAGTGTATTTTGAAAGCGGCTGTACCGTTTGTAAGAAACTCGGTCTTCTGACCATTCCCTCTTCTGCCTTCAGTACTTGACACGCCAGAGGAGCTTGAGAAGAAGCGGATCTGCCGCATCATCACCCGGGATTTCCCTCAGTACTTTGCAGTGGTGTCCCGGATCAAACAGGACAGCAACCTCATTGGGCCCGAGGGAGGAGTGCTGAGCAGCACCGTGGTCCCACAGGTGCAGGCAGTCTTCCCAGAAGGGGCTCTCACCAAGCGGATTCGTGTTGGCCTCCAGGTACAGTGAAGCATTCCCAAAGTTTAACTTGGTTTTATTTTTGGTGAACAATCACCTTTTTTGAATGGAGAACCAGCATATTCAGCTTATTGTGTCGTATGTTGTCTACAATGCTTTTAGTAAAAATAATAAAAGAAAAAAAGTCCATGCAATAGTCAAAGCAAGTGGTAAAGCTTTGGGTTTTCCAGTTAGTTCAGAGTCTTGTTTATTAACTGTCTCTGTAACTTTGGGAAGAAATTTTGATGATGATGGTGATATTAGTGTAGGTCATAGGGTTTCCTAAATACTTCTTATGAAAGGTGTCAGAGAAGTACAAAGTGCTGCTATTATTAGATGTGCTGCCATTATTAAATGTATAGACTTTCACTGTGAATGAACCAGTGTAACAATTCACTCCTCACAGAGAGGGAAGTCTTTCCTGTGTCTCCATCCTGTCCTCCTGCTGCATGCATCCATGATTTACCTTGTGCTTGTTGAAATCTCCTGGGGTTAGCTGAATAACACAGTGAAACAGCCAGAGTTTGTTCTCAGGGGAAAAAGGTGACTGGGTAATCAGTTGCAACTGGTTAAGTGAATTTAAATTACTGATGAAAAATCTGATAAACAACAAGAAAGGGGACAGGAAGAGGAAGCAGGCACGGGAAAGTTTAAAAAGTGAGTTCTCCCCCTCTCACTGGCAGTCAGTTCTTCTGTCTGCAGATTTTCATGGGGAATTGTGCCATTTGAAAAGTTAAGGGGTTTGTGGGCAATATACAGACCCAGTTCTTTACACATCATTAAACTGTTTTCAAGTAACTGCTCTGTTATTTTCTGTTGCTTTGGAAAGGCTCAACCTATGCACACTGAACTTACAAAGAAGATTTTGGGCAACAAGGCTACCTTCAGCCCCATAGTCACGCTGGAGCCCAGGAGAAGGAAATTCCATAAGCCCATCACGATGACGATTCCCGTGCCCAAGGCCTCCAGCGACGGGCTCATGAACGGCTATGGAGGCGACACGCCCACTCTAAGGTTACTATGCAGCATAACAGGTAGGATGCCAGTCCTGGAGCTCTCCATGTGCATTCTGGAACTGTCAGTCCCTGGGGGCTAGAAATGCTGAACACACCCAGGGGAAGCTGGGTGGAAACCCGACTGAGGCGAGAAGCTGTGAAAATAAACTACTTTCCAAACAATTCCTTTGTACCAGAAATAACATTTGTTGTTTGCACTAGCAAGAGATGTGTAATATAATCACAGACTTCGGGCTTGGTGTGTTTTTTTGCATTTTGCTTACAGTTTGTTTCTTGGGAACCAACATACCTCTGCCTGGCAGAGTAAGTGTAGTACAGACTTAATGTTGCAGGATGCTTAGAAGGAAAATACTGGAATTGAACACTTTACTTGCCATGGCTCCAAAGTGATGAGCATCTCCTTCATTCTCCCTTAAGAGGCAGAAATGAGCTACAAGATTTAATTTAATTAATTTAATTTAATCCTGTGATACAGGGCTCATCACTTAAAAATCATTTGGGCACTTGGTTTTTTCAGGGCAAGCCCATCCAGTCCTACTATCATTAGTGCAATAATGTGGACCCAAGGAGAAGGCATATCTGGAATTATTACTGATTTCACGGCAATTAAAAACTCTAAAATACTTCTTAGAAGCAAAAAAATTGCAGACTTTCTTGGTTTTGATTTTATTTTTGAACCTCTATCATTTCAGGAGGAACCACCCCTGCCCAATGGGAAGACATCACCGGGACAACACCACTGACATTTGTTAATGAATGTGTTTCCTTCACGACAAACGTGTCTGCTAGGTACCTACCAAGCAAACGGGACTTTTACAGGGATACTCTCAAATGCATGTCTTTGTTCCACAAATATTTCTGTTAAACTGATTTAGTTTGGGGTGTAGAACAACTGGAGATTGTGATTATTATGCAAATTTCCATGGAAACAGAAATCCCTTATTTGGCTACCTCATTATATGTCTTGGAAGAGATATTACTTCCGGAATAGCCAAAACTGAGAAGTCAGGCAGAAGGAGCCTGTAGGTGTGCCAAACTGGAGTCTAGAAGCATCTCTTCCATACATCTGTTCTTGTGATGAGATTTAACTGCTATCTTACTGAAAATAGATTTTCATTTTTAAAAAAGAATAATATATATGTATGTATGTATTTTAATTTGTACCCTGTCCATGATGTGTATCACAGAAATGCCAAAAATCTCCTCCTCTGTAACAGGAGATGCAATTCATGACCTGGGAAGTGTTCCATCTACGGTGTGCAGTCCAGCAAACAGTTAAAAAAATCATGGATAACATAGCCATGAAATTCAGCGCCAACATTCAGTGTCTGGGGCAGTTATTGCTGTTAATTAGATTTGTTATTTATTGAAATAGTGTGTTCAGTGTTAAAATGAGATCAGCTCGTGCAGACCAACCTCCAGCATAAAACTAGGTGAAATAGTTTCACCATTTTCCTGTTAAGCTGGCTACTTTGCTGATGCACGTTTCTGCTTGGTGTAGCTGAACATGCCTCTGTAGCAGCAGTGGCCACGAGAGGGGGATCTTACAGTGGATTCAGCTCAGTGCTGCTGCTGCTGCAGAGGCCTGTGCAAAGGCAGGAATAAAAGGTTAAATTAAGAACTGAATGTGGAAACAAGGTGCAGAGTTTGAGAGGTCCAAATCCCTAAAATTGTGAAGTCCCCAGCAACAGGGGACTACACGTGATAGCCAGAATGAGGGTGATGCTTTATGGTCCTACAATCCATACTTGTAGTGGATCTTACTTAGTCCTGATGATGACATGAAAACTGATTACTATTGTTCATGTTCTGTGATACAGGCAGGATCCCAGATTTTAATGGGTTTTGCCTCTTCTTTTTAATCTAAATGAGTGTTCAACGATCTGCTTTTCCCCAAATATGATTTGAAATGCTACTAAAATTTAAAAATGGGATTTTTCATCTAATTTCTGACTCTTTGCTATTCGCAGTAATTTTTGTATGTCTAGTTAAGTCATTAATGATGGATAACAATTTTACCATTCATAAAACTAATTCTGTCCAAAATGAGCTTGGGAAAGAGATATATTTGCCATGTGAATTACACTGCAGACTTGGAGGCACAGTGTTTGTTTTCCATTTCCTGAGCTGCAGCTTTTAAAAGATTTAATATCTGTTGGGGCTTTCTAGCCCCTGGTGTTTGACAGCAAATCACTGAGGCATCTGGTGGTTTCTCAGAGGATGTGGCCTCTCCAGCTGGAATCCAGCACAGCATAAGTCTCCCACGCAGGAAAAGGGAAGGATCAGTGTGCAGAGCCTTTCTGTAGCACACATGCTTTCCCTCTTGCAAATGTCAGCAGCCTGGGGTTTTGAACAGTGCATTTGTTAAGCGTACTAAAGATGAGCACAGCACGGAATTTGCTGTTACTCAGCTGCAGATGAGTAAGTGCAGAGCAGTCACACTGCAAAGGTGTGCTTTGGGGTTATAATGCCATGTAATCCATCGTGAGGAATAACACCCCTATAGATCAGAGCAGCTTTGAGCTGCCTCTGACCCCTCTTGACTTCCGCCTTCATCCGCCGGCTGGGAAACTTGAGCTTTCCACCTACACAATGGATTTTATTGAAAAGAAATAGCATCAGCTCCACAGAGAAATTCAAGTGGTAGCTGGGAAAGGAGGCAGGACATTTTACTCCTTGGAAAATGCTTGGTGACTAAATTCACCTAGGAATAATTTCTGATTTTGCATGCAGCTTTGCACAGCGGGCAAAGTCATTTATGTTCACCTAAAGACCTCAGATTTTGCGCTTGTGTGTAAGGAATTGACTGCTATTTCCTTGAAGTTGAATGGGAAACAAAAACCAAGAATGACAATTCTTTTTCTACTCTATTCTGACTTCTTGTCTCCAGTTGTTGTGGTGACCAGCTAATGCTGTCAGGATGGGGAAACATAGAATTTCCTTTCTTAAATCCTTCTCTGCTGATGGCAGAACTCTTAATTTTCTTTTACAGATTTTGGTTGATAGACTGTCGTCAGACACAAGAATCTGTTACTTTTGCTTCCCAAGTGTACAGAGAAATTATCTGTGTCCCCTACATGGCCAAATTTGTGGTGTTTGCCAAATCTCATGATCCCATAGAAGCACGGTTAAGGTGTTTCTGCATGACAGATGACAAGGTGGATAAAACGCTCGAACAACAAGAAAACTTTGCTGAAGTTGCCAGAAGCAGGGATGTAGAGGTACCGTACAAGACTTTTTCTCCATTTTCTAGCATCTGCCTGTAAACTAATATTTTCCACCTTCTGTCTGGCACAAGGACTGAAAAATAATCTGTCAACAAGTACTGTCACGATGCAGTATCAGCAACCATGAGAAGATGGAAACTTGAACTTTTGTCAGGTGTGAGGAAAAAGTAGTGAGGAAACTGTATTCCCAGAGGGCAACTGCCCAGCTCAGTCCACAGGGCTAAAGGGAGAGGGTCGGAGCCAAAAACGATGGCTAAATCCCAACTTCCAGTAACCCCATAAATGCATGTCACTAACCAGAAAGGCAACTGACAAGGGTCACAGTTTGTCAGCACATTCACATACCAAGAAGTTAAAGTAGCAGGTTTGATTAATATTCTGCTGTACAAAAATTAAAATTACTTTAAATCTGTTGCTGAGCAGGCAAAAGCTTTCCTATGTGGAATTCAGCAAACTGCCTGCAAAATGCAGTTTTTCTGGCTCGATCAGCTTCCTCAGAAGGGATGACAAATTGAAAATGTTTTAACTTACATGGAACATTCTGCTTAGTTCAGTCTCTTTTCCATGAGAATCCTACCTTTAAAAGAATTGTCCTGACTGTTCCTGAAGCTCTGACAGGCATCTCTTGTGCAGAGCAGCAGGATAAAATATGAGCTTATCAAACTGAATGACAAGGCTGAATTTTTGGAAAGTAAGGATGAGCCATGAACGGATGGGCACTTTGAATGGAACGTCTCCCAAACTGCTGATCTGATACTCAAACATGTGGAGGGGCCATAACAACAGTAATCTGAAGATACAAGCAGTGCCATTATAGAGAGGTTTCAGAGGAGTATTTACCTGAGGCCTGCTTTTCAAAAGCTCTTAGGCCTCTACAGATCCAGCTGAAATAAATGGACTCAGTAGGTACACTCTGAATTTTGACGGCTGAAGAAAATATTTCTTTGACTGTGTGATGAGGCTAGGTTAACAAAGTATGCTAAAATTGGAGTCAATCGAAAATCCGAATTAAAATCTAGATTTAAGATTTTGCCCAGATTTATGACACTGACTCATGTTTTGTCATTTAAAGTACTGCACTATACTTACTAAATTAACAATCTATTCTCTTTGGAATTTAATAATCTGAAATGTTTCTACATGTTTTAGGTACATAACAAATCTTGTAAATGCCGACAAGTCCCAACAATTCCAGACGTTCATTGGAACTCTTCTAGAATTATCTTTAAGAAGAAATCTTAGTCACCTCACAAGGCTTAATTGATGCTTTGCTTTTTCTCCTTTCCAACAGGTATTAGAAGGAAAACCCATCTACGTTGACTGCTTTGGCAATTTGGTGCCACTCACAAAGAGTGGGCAACACCATATATTCAGTTTCTTTGCCTTCAAAGAAAATAGACTTCCTCTGTTTGTTAAGGTAATGATGGCTCCTTTTTGGATATTTCAAGTTATTGCTTCACCATATTTTTTGTGAACAAAGGAAAACCACACTAGTTAATTTATATAAATTCCCACTTGTAACCTAAATTTATCCCTTTATTATTCCATTTTAAAAACTCTTGTATGAGTAGGAAAATTTATAAAATAAAAACCAAAGTAAAACTCCTCCATTCCTCCCAAATGAAGTAATGCTTTAGCCCACTGTGGTCAGAAGGGCTGCTGTCACCGAGCCACCATTACCACCTCTTCTGAGAGGGAGATTAGAGAGCTCTGGAAACCTCTTCCAGAAACTTTTCCTTCTACCTGGACATTCTGACTACAATGGAGGAAACTTATTACCATTATATAAATAACAGTCTTAAAGAAATGATTTATGAATGGAAACTTCCAGTCAGTGGAGAAAATCAACCCACTCCATCATTGTGTTATATTTGCTGTGTGCTGCTAGACAAATTTTAAACTTTCTCCCTCCTTACTAGCAATATTTTGTAAGCTTTTTTTAATTTACAACTTTATCTATGCCACAGCCTTCCTTTGGCTTAGCAGGTTTTCCCCCCTGCTGAGCTTTCCACCGTATATTGAATATACAAATAAGTTTGTATGCACATTTACCAGCAGCAGGGGAAAAAGTGTAAACATGTTATTTTTGCCTACATGGACTTTTTCTCCCCATCTGGTCCCTCCTGCAGAATAGTTTTGAGAGGCACAAGTAGCTCATACAGCAAAGCAGCAGGTTGAATGTGTGTGTTTCTGCTGTGCCAGGTCCGAGATAGCACCCAAGAGCCGTGCGGACGATTATCATTCATGAAGGAGCCAAAATCTACCAGAGGCCTTGTTCATCAAGCCATATGTAATTTAAACATCACTTTACCCATTTACACAAAGGTACTGTGAAATTATACCCAGCTCTAGGCATCAGCATTATCATACAGACAAGAAATGAGGAAGAGGGCAAAACAGGGTTAAAGCTTTGTGGGCAGAGATTTGAAACAGGAAAAAATTCCACCCAAGGGCTTTTGGTGTCTTGGGTTTGGTACTCCTAATGCCAGTATTTGAAGACTTTATCAGGTATTTCCTGAGGACTCAGAAGAGATGACTGGGAGTGCCCTCAGATATTAAACACTTGTTTCCTTAGACAGTGACAGTTTATATTTATTCTCTGAAAACACAGGGTTTTTTTCTATCGTGGTCAGATTAGAAGCTGCATGCCTTGTAGGGATGTATTTGCCCAAAATGGTGTTCATTTTCTTCTCAGCATTTTTGGAATATAGTAAATCTTTATTACAGCATTTTAGTATAATTTTAAAACAGAGCATCTCAACATTTTTTTAACTTTAAATGGTAGTAGGTCTTGAACATTTGAAGTGTTTATATATGCTAATTTATGGGTGAAAAAGCATGTATATTTTTAAAGCTTCGGTACAAATAAGAATCACTAGACGTCTAACTTTTGTTTGTATTTGCTTGGTTCTGTAGCCTTTTGTGTTTAAATTGAGAGTTTAGTTTTGCTGCTTTTCAACATGAGAAATCAACTGCAGAAACATGCAACATTTTCTTCTTTTCTGTTAAATGTTGTCAGAAGTTACTTTTTCCTACTCTCTTCTAAAAAAAATTGCCTTTTGCCTGCTCTGTTTCCCGCTTCTCTTTTTGCATGACACTTTGGGACCAAAAGGAATCAGATTCAGATCCAGAACCAGAAGAGGTAATGTTCCTAAATCAGCGTGTTCTTGCCTACACAAACTGCTCAAATACAACTAACAGACATAACTCAAAAGATTGATCCTTAGCTCAGTGCTACAAGCACAGCAAAGAGGGCCTCACACAGACTCACTTTGGGAATAGACAGAGTTGAACTTCCTCTGTGTTAAAATTACCAATCTCCTCCATTTATAATATCCAGTAGACTGGATGTTAACAGGTTTCTGAGCTGGATGACTGACATCCAGTACAGAATCAGTGTTAACCCAGAAGTCACAAGTAAAAGGTTTAGAATTTTCACCTTTAGCATAAATGAAATTGCATCAGCTTTCCCCTGGGCTCCCAGCCCCAGTCTGGCACTTATAGATGTTGCTTAAGTTCTGACCCCTACATGACTGAGTAACATTAGAAAAGCACCCTCACATTTTGATGATGTTCAGCTGTTGGAAACACTGTAAGAATAGCCAGCTCCCCAAAGAGGATGGACATCTTTTCCATGCACTGCACAACAGATTCAGCAGGTTTGTGGCATGGCTTGCAGTTTCCTATTATCATTACAAAAATATTTACCACTCCTATGGTAAATATGACTTCTATTTTCATATAGGAAACTTAAGCACAAAAAGACAAGCTCATTGGTGGCTATAAGCATTTTAAACTATTTTCTGTTGACTTCATTAATTTTTATGTTAATTATATTAATTAGTATGCTGACATAAATCTGGACTGATCTGGAAGAACTGAAAGTGAGGGAAGCTAGAACATCCTGGGGATGCAGGGTTACCATGGAGGGCAATCTGTGCATCAGAGGAATTCAGGCTGTTATGGATCTGTTACACACACTACTGACTGTGAGGTGTAATTATGTGAGCCTAAAGGATTGCCAGGCACGTATGAACATGCACGTGTGGCCAGGGATTTCCTTCTGTCGGTGTCAGCTCAGGGAAAGCCAAGCATTTCCTAACATCTTGACTGAGATAGCATATTGCATTTATCTTTATAAAGAATAGTTTGAACTATTTAAACCTTTTCAGCACTCACTAAAACCTTGGGGGTTTTACCACAACACAGTATCTTGTACCAGCAGTACTGCACAGCTGATTCGTATTCTTCACAGTTGTCCTACCCCTACCACAAGTTTGTATAGGAAATTAAAGCTTTAATGCTACTTCTAACTTTGGATATTTTTCCATAGCCAAATTTAAACAACATGTGCTGGTGTGGACAAATGCTAGCACAACTGAAATAAACTGAAATTACAAGGCAACCTCAAAAATTTGCTTCTTGAATTTTCATGGTCTGACATTGTGTTTTGTTTAATTCCTTTTGACAAGGACTGTGTTTTCTTTTGAATAACAGTAAAATAGTATGGCTTTTTTGATCTGTACCCAAATAACTCTGAAAAATCAAAAAGGGGGCCTGTGAGGGCCATCACAGCTTCCATTTAAAGGTGTCAATAGCTGTTAGTGGCATCCAGCCCCAGGTCATGCCTTGAGCAGTTCTGCCATCATTTGTGCACCTGCATTTCATCATCACTCGAGCACAGAGGCAAAAATGCAATCCCTGCTCTCAGAATGATCGTGTCCAAGGAAACACAATGCATAAAACCTCCTGGTTGCCTTCCAGATGGACCATAATCTTTCACATAACCATATTGGACTATTTCGCTTTAGACAGGAAGGAATAAATTAAGAGCAAAGCAACAAAATACCCAGTAATGCAAAAGGTTAGGTCCTCCACACTTGCTAAGAGCATTTAAAGAAAACAAACTGCAACATTTCGCGTCTATCGTTGACCATAACTATAGAGAAGTAACAATTTTTCAGGTATTAGAAACCCTAAATAAATTAAGTTACACTTCTACTGTTATTTTAAATGCATTCCTGGTTCCATTTAAGTCCGTGTGTCTCCATACAACTAGCGCTTCACCTGTGGCTTCAGTATAGCAACTACATTTGAATTTTTAAACCTCCTGCTTTCTTCTCTTCCAGGTTGATATGACTTCAGAAAAAAGTAAGATTTTCTTTTTCTTCTTAGAAATGTTATAATGCAGTTTATATGAGAGATGGTTAAGAGTAAAGATAAGCATGAAAGAGAGCTAAGTTTTAACTGCTATTGCTAATAACATCGATACTTTAAAAACATAATAAAAACCAATTGAATATCTCAGCAGCTATCCAATTCAATACACTTTAACATGTAAATTAAAAAGTAATACAGTTAAAAACTGTTCATCTAAGCCTTTACTTTCCTTTGACATCCCTAGCGATCCCGCTGTTGCTATTTTGCTTGTATGAATGCTCATCCCTCCTTTTCTTTTGTTTTCTCCATTTGTTGACACACATTCTTGCCTCATATTTGAGACAGATGACAGTATCACTTTTAATGAAAACCTAATGAGGACTCCAACCTATTTCATTAATCTCATGGAATACAACCATGCCAAAAAGTGATACTGTCCAAAGGAATCAGGCTGTTTAACCCTCCCTCCCTTGCCCCGCCCTTTACTGTGGTGAAATATGGCTGGAAATCTGACCTGAAATCTTGGCACAGCACAAACACCCTCTGTACACGCACAATCAGGCTGTGACCTAGTGGGACCAAGGGCGAGGGGTTCACAAATATCTCCTTTATGGGAGAGGCAAATCAAACAAATCTCTGCACACGCAGAAGTGTCCCCAGCGAGAGCTGCTTCCACATGCAGCCATTTCTTGGATCTGTTCCAGAAAAGAATGACATTGGTCTTGTTTCCAGTTTGGAGTGCAACATCTTGCCTTGTCTGCAGTTAAAGTGCAATGTCTTGCATTGTCCTCCCACCGCTTCCTCGCTGTTGAGTCCCATAGGGCCCCAGAGAACTCCAGTGAGTGTTCCTGTTCCAGCCACACACTGTCTGGATAGCACTTCCAATTTATTTCCCACTGGAGTTGTTTTGCTTCAGGCTGATTAACTTGGTTATTGGCCAGTGAAAGAGTCATACATTTGATATTTATGAAAGTACATATTACAAATTTACAAAACTACTGGCTGGCATTTCAGTGTGCACCAGACAGTTCATTGTAAAGCAGCAGCACCAAAAGACCACATTTTCAGCACAATACCCTGCAGCAGTCTGGCTCTAATTAATGTACAACGCAAATATTTAGCATTTGTTACACCCAGGAGAACAACGTAGCAAAATGGATCTTTTTTACAGATAAAGACAGCTAATTATATGTTGCTTAGGTTCTCCTTATTTGCATTAGTGCTTTAACTTTCACTGGGGTGCCGAAATGTGCAGTTCCATGTAACGTGCTACCTTTAAAGGGAAAATGTCCGTCAGTGATTCCTAAGTATTGTGTTCTGTTTGTAACTTGCTTCAGTTCTCCACTGTTATGTTCTGTTCAATATCCATTTTCTGCTAGTCCTTGCTGAAATGAAATATTACCAGGAGGGAGTTATGGCATAATGGGAATTATCTGCAGCCACCTTCCTGTATATTGATTGCCAGATTAGAGAAATATTTCACCACAGTATGTTTTACAGTATTTTCATGTACCTTTAATTTCTATGAATAATTTTTAGAGCTCTTGTTTTTAACCAAAGCTACATACCCAGCAGCATTTGCAACACCTTTGCTTTGCATGGAAATAACTTGCCTTACATGAATTGTACGTATGTGTCTAGCGTGACTGTCTGTGACTTTGGGTTGCCATACATTACATTTTTTAAAACTCTGAAATCACTTCTAAGTTGATTCACAGTTTTTTCTTATTATCTCTCCTTTTCTTCTCTGTCTTCTCTTTCCTCAGTCAGTTCATTAGTTGTCAATGAGGATGTTCCAAGGAAAGGACCATGCCTCTTAAAACAAAAGCCTGTTTGTTTCATTGTGTAGGTGTGAAATCCCCTTAGATGAAATGCCGGTTTGCAGCTGATTCAGATCTCTACGTATTTGATCATATTTTAGATTACTGCAGAATTGCTTTTCACTTTTTATTTTGGTCATTAAGAAAAACAAAACTGTTAACCAGATGTTATTCTGACAGTTTGCTAACACTGGCTTTCTCTTAGAGGAAATCGACTTTCAATCAGTTCTAATGCTTTCCCCCTTTTTTTCTTGTTTTTCTTTTTATTTGAACATTGATCTGTAACATCTGAACAATCTTGAGATGCCTCTCTTTGTGTAACTTCACTGTGTTTCTTCTGGTTTTGATTTGAAATTTTGTTGTTGTTGTTTCGGGTTTTTTTTAGTGGTGTCCTGATTTGGTTTGTTCCAGCTTTGATACTGTATGTGTGGTTGTGCTCTAGCGATAAAGTGAAGCAAGTTATTTCCTGCCTTTTTCCTTTTCAGTTGGTTTTTTTTTTTTTTTTTTTTTTTGCCCCACCCCCTGTTAGCTTTGCTTTGCTCTTGTACCCTCAGATCTTGTGGATCCACCATTCCCGGCCCATTTTGTTGACCTTCCTACCACTACAGCCAAAGACTGTCATTTTCAGTCCTGATTACATTTTCCAATCTCTATTTTTGATTCCCATTTTACTTTCAATGTTTTTCATTCGCATCAAAGATGACGAGACAGAATCTACAGAAACATCTGTCCTGAAAAGCCATCTGGTTAATGAAGTCCCTGTACTAGCCAGTCCAGACCTGTTGTCTGAAGTTTCTGAGATGAAACAAGATCTGATCAAAATGACTGCCATCCTGACAACTGACCCTTCTGATAAATCAGGCTCCATTAAAGTGAAAGATCTTGAAAAGTCTACTGAAGAAGAGCCAGGAGAACCTTTTGAAATAGTTGAAAGAGTGAAAGAGGACTTAGAAAAAGTAAATGAAATTCTGAGAGGTGGATCCTATACCAGGGAAGAACATGTTTTGCAGAAGTCCTTTTCCAGACAAGAACCCTTAGAAGAAGAATGGATCATTGTCAGCAATGAAGAAATTGAAGAGGCCAGGAGAAATGCTCCATCAGAAGTCATGGAGCCGAGCTGCCTAGAAGTCAAGGTAGACGAAGGGACAACAAAAAAGGGGGAGCCGGCCATGACAGGAATGGTGGATTACCTTACAGAGGATTTAAAAACACACGTTTCTCTTCATGAGGTACAGCCACAGGCCTTACAAGAGGAGGTAGCAGAAGAGAAATTCAAAACTGTAGTAGTAAGCAGGGATTCTGAAAAAAAAGGAAAAGAATCTCCAAAAACTGGGAAATCAAGCTCACAGGAGCAACAGAAGGCAGCTTCAGAAATTAAAAAGCCCCTTAGGGCAAAACTAAGAGAAAAGCCAAAGCCAAAGGAAAGCAAGGTGCACAGCACCGGAGAGAAACTGAGACTGCCTAAGCTCACTGCAGACGAGACACCGGCTGGGGAGCCTGGCCTAAAGGTGGCAGCTGCTCCGGAGCCTAAAGCCGTGTCCCCTGTTATCGAGGAAACTCCCATTGGCTCAATAAAAGATAAAGTGAAAGCTCTTCAGAAAAGGGTGGAAGATGAGCAAAAAGTACGGTCAAAACTACCCGTCAGAGTTCAGGCAAAAGAAGGCCCTGCCGAAAAGGTGCCTAAAAAGCCAGCGCAAGTCAAAAAGCCAGTAGCACACAAAGCCCAGCCGCCTGTCTCACCCTCTTCTAAGACAGAGAGACTCGAAGAGACCATGTCTGTTCGGGAACTGATGAAAGCCTTCCAGTCAGGGCAAGACCCATCCAAGAATATTTCCGGACTGTTTGAGCACAAATCTATCAAACAGAAGCAACAGGCTCCTGAGAAGGAAACTCCCCGCAAGAAAACAATTCCTTTGCAGAGTGAAACGAGGCGAGTGTCAAACCTCAAGACAGACAAACAGAAGGACAAACCAAGCACGATGTCAAAAGCAGAGAAAGAGCCACAATCAAAGAAAGGAAAAATGCAAACTTCTACCATCGAAACTACCAAGAAAGCGGGTGGCAAAGATCAAGTAAAAGAGCAGAGCAGCAAAAAGCCAACCGAACCTCTCCCTCCGATAACAGTCGGTGAAAGTGCCAAAGAAACGGCGGCTGGGAAGGGCAGGACTTCTGACGATCAGGGAGATCCTGACTTCCAGATCAGCCCTGACAGGAAAACCTCAACAGACTTTTCTGACGTCATTAAAGAAGAACTGGAGGATAATGACAAATACCAACAGTTCCGACACCTCTCAGTGACAGAGGAGGGAGAGCTGAACTTGGAGCAAGTACTGACCAGTCCTTTTGGTGCTGCTTTTCCCACAGAGTATGGGAAAGATGAATTCCTTCCTGCTCTTTCTCTGCAAAGTGCTGCTCTTGATGGGAGCTCAGAGAGCCTTAAACACGAAGGTGTGGCTGACTCTCCAGGCAGCCTACTTGACGGAACCCCTCAGATCAGCTCGGAGGAAAGTTACAAGCATGAGGGTCTGGCAGAGACTCCCGAAACAAGCCCAGAAAGCCTTTCATTCTCACCAAAGAAAACTGATGGGCAAATTGAAGATGCTAAAGGACCGGCTCGAGTACACACAACAGCAGAAACACCTTCTCCGAAGGAAACCTCCTCAAAGGAAGATGAAAAAGGTATTACTGAGAGGCAGCTAGATGCTGTTACTGAGACCAGTGAGTCTCATTCTGACCATGTATCAGAAGAGCATGTACCTCCAGCCTCTGAAGAAGAGGCTGATAAACTTAAAGGAAGTAGCTCAGCTTCCATTATGAAAGATATTAGCAGGGATAAAGAATCCAGAACCACTGCACATTTCACTAAGTCTTCTGAAACACATGACACTGCTTTAGAGAAAGAAAAAGATGTAGCCTGTGAACGTCGTCTTACAGTTAGAAGTCCCCAGAAATTGGAACTTTCACTTGCTAGCCATGATAGTGAAGGCTTTAGCCCAGTTGCAGATGACTCTTTGACCATAAGTCATAAAGACTCTCTGGAAGGAAGCCCAGTGCTAGAAGATAACTCATCACACAAAACGCCCGACTCTTTGGAGCCCAGTCCTATGAAAGAGTCCCCCTGCCGCGATTCCCTTGAAAGCAGCCCCATAGAACCAACAGTGAAGGCTTGTATTTTGGGGCAGGGTCCTCCTCCGTCTGTTCTTAGCAAAGCAGAAGCCTGCCCAGAGCTGGCATCAGTGCGTTCCAGGATTCTCCGTGACCCTGAGGGAAGTGCCGACGATGACAGTCTAGAGCAAACATCCCTCATGGAGAGTTCAGGGAAAAGTCCCATTTCCCCTGAAACTCCTAGTTCAGAAGAAATTAGCTATGAAATCACACCTAAAATGGCAGACATACCCAAGTCAGCCACCATCCCTGAAGTCAACGAAGAACCGGAGGATGATTCAGAAAGTGAACCAAAGAAGAGGTTCACCCCCGAGGAAGAGATGTTTAAAATGGTGACCAAAATCAAAATGTTCGATGAATTGGAACAAGAAGCAAAACAGAAGAGAGATTATAAAAAGAGTCGTAAGCAAGATGAATCTTCTGTGGTTGCCAATTCAGAAACCTCACATGAGGGTGAAGCACCAGAGCCAACAGCTGTAGTGGAAAAAGACATACCCACCGTGGTGACACCTGCAGCTGAATCTAGAAAGAGTTCTTCTTCTTCCGAGAGTGAGCCAGAATTGACTCGGCTCAAAAAAGAAGCCGACTCGGGCCTCTTAATGGAGCCTGTGATCCGAGTGCAACCACCCTCACCTTTACCATCTAGTATTGACTCCAGCTCTAGCCCCGATGAAGCAGGTTTCCAACCCATTGATTCCCAGCCATGCTCTGTCGGGATAGGTGAGGTTAAAGCACAAGGTAAAGGTGACAAAGAGGAGCCGCTTATCCTTGGGCGCAGCTGTAAGCCTTCCATGGGCACTTGTCCTTCTGATGGATGTGCGTCAGACAAAAGTGCAGAATCAAAATGTTGTGACAGTACAGGTGACTGTGAGACGGTCAGTCCCGATGCCCTGGTCACGCCATCTGGGTGTACTCCCTGTCAGTCCGTTGGTGACGCTTCTCAAAAAGAGTCTTCACTAACAATTGGGCAGTGCGATGCTACTGAAGGAGATGTCAAACCCACGGCCCCGTTACCATGCAGCGATCTCATTTCTATAGGAGCTGTGTCAGAGAAGGCAGATGGTCTTTCTCGTGGACATGGTACCACTGAGTACTCTGTTCCACGCGATGGCAAACTGGCCGAAGGCGACACCACTGACCATTCTGCTTCGGCAAGGGATTCAGGAAAGGCAGGTACAGGTTGTGAGACATCTCACAGAGCTGGCCATGCTGAGGAGCCCTCACCAGAGTATTCATCCCTAACCACTGACACAGTGGAACTTGACAGCTGTGCAGCAGATGCTGCTGACAGTAGTGCTCCCTATATAGTGAGCCCTTATGAAAATGTTTCTTCTGGACATTTCTTCATTGACTCTGAAAGTGAGGTAGGATCTGGTAGAAGTCTGCTATCTAGGGAAACCTATTCTATTGCAGAAGGGAAAGATCAGACTGGTGAAGCTTTACTTAGCAGAGACACGGGTGGTGAATATTGCTCTTCAGAGGAAGTGTACATGGAAATGGAGCCCAAACCAGAGGATGGATTTCAGACAATATCACAAGGGTCTTTGACCTCAGATTCAACAAAACTATCTGAATCTGCCCTTGAGGATATAAGAGATGAAACAGAGAAATTGATGGGTCAAGTTGTCATCACAAGAACCGATGTGGATTCTGACATGTGGAGTGAAATACGTGAAGATGATGAAGCTTTTGAAGCTCGGGTGAAAGAAGAGGAACAAAAGATTTTTGGGTTGATGGTAGACAGGCGGTCCCAGGGCACAACCCCTGACACGACACCAGCCAGGACACCCACTGAAGAAGGGACACCACTCAGTGAACAAAACCCTTTTCTTTTTCAGGAAGGCAAGTTGTTTGAGATGACTAGAAGCGGAGCCATTGACATGACCAAAAGGAACTACCCAGACGAAAGCTTTCACTTCTTCCAGGTGGGGCAGGAGCCTCAGGAAGAAGTTTCTTTATGTAAAGAAGTGAAAGAAGCAGCAGAGGTGGAATCTTCAAAGCTGAAGGGCTCACCAGACCCATTTCCACCTTCAGAATCAGAGGAGTCAGACATACAAGAACAAGATGCATTGAAATATTCACCCCCATCACCCGAGTCTAGTGAGAGATCTGAAGAAATGATGGGTGAAGGTTCCAGCACAGGCACTGCAAAAGCAGATCTTAAATCCAGAATTCCAATTAAAATGGGTATTTCAGCTTCTTCAAAATCACCAAAGAAAGAAACCTCTGCCTCTGAAGCTGAGCCCCTCTCCGGAATGGAGACCGACACGGTCAATAGCAGTCAGGTGCCTTGCCCCATCTCTCCCGAGCAGTGTGCGGTAGAAGATGAATTGGGTTTTTCCAAAGTCACTCGATCGGTTAGTTCTGAACAGGGTGAGGAGTCCCCAGACTCATCCCCAGAGGAACAGAGATCTGTGATTGAAATCCCCACTGCTCTAATGGAGAATGTGCCTTCTTGTGAAAGCAAATCCAAAATCCCTGTAAGAACAGCTGCTGCCACATTGCAATCCTCGCAACAATTGGAAAATGAGAGCCTTTCCGCAGACAACTTCCTAGACAGTTCGCAGTGTGAAGGAAAAGATGACCAGGCAAAACCAAAGTCTAAAATTCCTGTGAAGGCCACTTTCCAAAAAGCTGAACCACAGCACGCATATACAGACGCATCCATCCACAAGCCAGAGTCACCCAAAGCGCTTGACATGACGAGCGCGGTCCCTGCGAAACCAGACAGCCGGAGTAAATCAGAATCTGACGCCAGTAGTCCTGTGGACCCAAAGACCAAACGTTCCATCAAAGCTAGGAGTTATGCTGAGGCAGAGGCCAGGGAGAGGGAGAGTGAGATGAAGTTTGAGCTAGACTCAGATGAGGCAACAACGGCAAGATCAAAGGTATTTTCTTCACGGTTGCCAGTTAAAAGCAGAAGCGCTACAGGCTCCCGCAGTGCTTTTAGTCCCACAAAAGAAAGTAAGGACCATTTTTTTGATCTTTACAAAAACTCCATAGAGTTTTTTGAAGAAATTAGTGATGAAGCTTCTAAATTAGTGGAAAGACTCACACAGTCAGAGAGAGAACAAGAATTAGTTTCAGATGATGAAAGTAGTAGCGCCCTAGAAGTTTCAGTTATTGAAAATGTGCCATCCAGTGAGACTCAGCAGTCAGTTCCTGAAGACATCTTTGACATCAGACCCATTTGGGATGAGTCTGTAGAGACTCAGATTGAACGTATCCCTGATGAAAATGTCCATGACCGTGCTGAAGGTATTTGCCAACGACTGGGATTCCCTGTGCGACGCATGTCATAAATTAAACTCTTTTGTTTTTTGTTTTCTTTGGTGTGTGCGTGCGTGTGCGTTTGTGTACAGGTGTAACGTGCGTGGCCTTTTCTTTTCAGCTTTTGGTGGTTAGTTGTGCTTTTTTTTTGCCCTTGTGAGCTGTGTTTGGGTTTTTTTTGTTTTGTGTCTGTGTTCTTGTCTGTGAAACGATCTCAAGATTGCAAACCATAAATGCTTATGGGAAGTGTTACCTTAATAAGCAGAAACACTTCTAGAAATATATATGGTTTTATCATTAAACTGATTGCTTAGGTCATGCATGTTTTGGCTTTTGACTTTCCCTGGCCCTGTTACTAACCATTAACTTCTACTAATAATAAAATGTTTGGGCGTCAATTGAAAGCAAGACAGGCAAATTTATAGACTTTTGAGTTGGTACACAAAGAAATCTGCAGGAGTTTTAAAGAATGAAGCTTTTAATGTTCCTTTTTTTTTGACAGTCTGTATCTGAAGAAAACTCTGAGTCACCAGTAACTTTAGTACACGTTTTCTGGTGCTTGGTTTTCTTCTCACCTCCTTGTGTGCTAGTACTGAGTAGCCCTAATGGAAATCAGGAGTCAGAATTATACGTGCATATCATGAACCCTAAACAATTCTCTGATTTGGAGGTGTCGCAATCCACGTGTGTGTTCAGGGAAAATCAAAACTCAAATTCCACCATCCTCACATTAGCTTGGGGATGGGAGGAGCCATCAGTCTCACTATCAGTGAAATGAATGAGGACTGATGAATGACCATCTGATTTTTCCTTGCCTTCATTGTCAGTATTTTGTCTCACTCCCCGTCCAAAGGGTCAAAGACACTAAAATTAACAGTATCTCAAATACAGACCCTAATCTGAAGTGCTGTATGGACTGTTTGAAAACAAACCTTGCCCTAGAACAGAAAGAACATGATCAGAAGCACTGGTCCCAATGAATTCTTCAACCCTGGCATTTACAAAGGAGGCGTGGAAAACTATGGCTCTTGACTTAGTCAAAGTCTTCAACTGAACGTTAGAATGAAATTTTAGAGTAAAATGCCTCGCCAAAATAAGCATAGTAGGTGCTTCAATTGTAGATTACATTTTTACATGAAAGCCTGATTTTTCAAACAGAAAAACTAGATAGTCTCATGCTTTTTGAAAAACCAAGCCTTTTGGTTTCATTTTGAACCTAGGAATTTAGAGACCTCACTTGAGTTACGCAGCCTGTCCACATTTAGACACAGCAGTTAGGAAAAACCAGCGCTTTCCCTTCTTGGGCTCTCTCTTTCCTATGGAAATGGTTTTTGACTTGCAAAAGGCAACTTGTAGCTCTCTTTGACCTTTAGATCAACAGGATGACCAGGAAAGGACAGAGGAAAGACTGGCTCACATCGCAGATCATCTTGGATTCAGCTGGACAGGTAAAATGCACGTTGTCTGCTCCAGACAGAAAGGAGGGGAAAGGTCCACATTCCTTTCATGTTTATTTTGGATGATTTTCTGATTATCTAAAGATGTTTTATAAAAATATTTCAGAAGCTTATTGTCTTTGGGATGCCGAGAGTCCCAAATGGGTTAACAAGGAACTTGTTCTAAACAATCACTTAAATATTGTGGATTTAATAAACTTGAGGCAGTGAATGGTAGTGGAGATAAGTGAAAGTAACATGGAACGAGTTGCAAATGTCCCTGACAATCAGCTTAAATACTCTTCTAAAGAGAAGGAGCTGTGCAGAAATCTTCATGCTGTGTCAAACTGCAGAGTCTGACACAAAAAATGCTGCAAAAAATCATGTCAGGTCTACCCATTTTAAAGTCTCCCACTAGACCAGTATCACACTCCTGAAAATAAGCAAGGGTCAAGGAGGTAAAGAAGAGCTGCATGCTGGGGAAAACATTTTAAGTCCTTGATAATGATGATTATGCTCTTTACTGTTGTTATGATACATCATCCTTTCCTGTCCTCTGCTTCAATCCATAGAGTAACTGGGACCATGTGTCAATCATCCCAACATGGATTGTCTTGAAATCAGTAGGACTTGGACTGCGCGAAGTAACAGATTAAGAATATGCTGAAAATTTAATAGAAGTGAATAGGCAGCCATGAAAACAAAACTAGAAAAAAATGGATTCTCATTCAATTACTGTTTTATGGCATTTTATGGAGGGTAGGGTAATAGACCTGCATAAATATTCCTGTCTTTATTATGGTAAAGATTGCGTATAGTAAAAATTACTTTGCCAAATGTTGATTTGGTGGGTGAGATAGTGGTTGATTTTGCTTCAAGCTCATTGGACTATGTAGGATTTGAGTCTGATGTGTAGTTACTCTCTATTTGTTGAAGGTTACAGTGGCACAGGTTTACAAGCCAGCTCAGAAAAAAGGCTTTTTGGGGTTAGGGTTCCCTTTGCCTTGTTAAAACATGACACCCTCCAAAATCAAGTCCACGCATAATGGCACTGGAATAGAACTTGAATCCTCCTGTATGAAAGAAGCAGGATAACAGTAGGAATCTCACAAATTCTCTGTGGCTTTAGCTTATGTGATGAATGTGTTTCAACAGTTGCATCCTGGTTTGGTGACAGCAGAAAGCTGCCCCTGGTTCTGGATACAAGGAAGATGTTACAGACTGTCAAGTAATTTCTCTTGTCTGGACTGCAGTCTGAACCTACAGGAGGACATCACTTATTCTTAATTTCATGGGTTGTCTCAGGTTTTGGGGTTAAACTGTAATTCACAGACATTTACGCTTCTTTGAATGAAATTAGACCATGGGAGTAGTGGTAGCAGTAGCAGACCTCTTTACAGAGATGGATTTCTTTTTCAGAGCTAGCAAGAGAACTGGACTTCACAGAGGAGCAAATTCACCAGATTCGAATTGAAAATCCCAATTCGCTTCAGGACCAGAGCCACGCACTCCTTAAATACTGGCTTGAAAGGGATGGGAAACATGCAACAGGTTTGTCTCCAGTTCTTGTGTGTAACTGTCTCCAATCTGCTAGCTGAGGTGACAGGTGTGTGTTGTAATCACGAAGAACGTTCGGGGAAAATTTAGGCTACAGAAAGGATGACCATGGATTGTATTCAATGCTGTTTCTAGTCTTGTCTGTATAACACAGCAACTCAGCAGATTTGTTAGAAGGAAAAAACCAGAGTGCCAGTTTTTATAGGCAGCCATTTGGTTCTTTTTAGATTTTATGTAGCACTGCTTCTAAATGTATCTGTAATTTATATATGATATCAGTCTCCTATATATGCCCTTCCTATGGAAAAGAGAAGGGAGGGGGTGTGTGTGATTCTTAACCGAGCTGCACGGTGTCGTTCCAATGCCACAGATACCAATCTGACCCAATGTCTCACGAAAATCAACCGCATGGACATCGTTCACCTGATGGAGACCAGCGGCATAGACCCCCTGCAGGGCCACGGCACGCGCACGTACGTGGACACGGAGCAGTCCTTGGCATTGGACCACAGCGAAGGTAAGTGGCTCCTGACCCACACTGCTCAGGGTTCCTCTCTAAGCATCACTCTGCTCTGAAGTATTGGCTCAGGCTCATCTGTCAGCCCTCGTGACAGAGCACTGGAATCCCATTTTGAAAGCACAGACAATGTGGAGGGATGCAAGCATGGCATCACATTTCACCAGGTAGAAGGTCTGTGCTTTAGCAGATTCTTCAAAAGCAAATAATGTGACCAGCAACGTTTGTCCAGTTTACCTTGGGGTTTGGGTTTTTTTGCTTATACAAGTGGTTTCGTGAAAGTTCAGAAGATTGTATTAGAATTTGACCAAGATCTGTAAAAGGAAAACTACTCTGTGCTTTGACAGAAAACCCCTTTGGATTTGAGTATCCAGGATATTGTAATTCTGTTAGGGTGCTATTGCATTTCTTAAGTTTGAAAGTCCAGTGGATTAGATCCAATGGTTGCAAAATGAAGAAACATCTCCAAATTATTTGTCATAAAATCCTCTTTTCCAGGAGTGATCCTTTTGAGTGCCTAACTCAATATTGAAGCATAGACAGCTGCAAAGGTCCCATCCTGAGGAGTATGTAGGAATAGGAAGCTGTTTCTTACCATTACCATTCTCATATCACAGCCAAGTAGTTTTAGAATGTTAACCTGTCTGTTCAGCTCAAATTCTGTACAAACTTTTCTGTTTCCCCCCAACTTACTCTTCAGAGTTCACTAGGTTTCTAGTGAATATGGCACATAAATGAGCTACTTCTTGCACCTAGCCCTTTATGAAGTATTTTTGTCTATTTTTGTACAGTTAATTTTTCCAGAAGCAGATAAAAAACAGATATGGGGGAGGCAAGTCACTAAAATGTATCCTGATCTGCTGGAAAAGAAATGTGTTGTGAATCCTCTTCTGTACTTGGAGGGTTTCAAGCATAATTACTTTAGGTAAATTTCTGGATCACTGTTATTTTGCCTGTTACTGTCCAAATCTGGCCACAGTAGTGGCAATCTGGCATTCCTTGGGCTACTCCAAGAGGCCAGATCCCCTCCCACTCAAGGTGTTCAAGAACTTCAGATCACATGTTGTGCCCAGGGATTTTCAATGCACATGGAGCCCAGGAAGGCCTTCTGCAGTCTGGTCAGACTTGTAATGATATTTCTCATCTCTCTGTGTTTGCAAGGGTTTTCTGCACTGCAAGAGGAAGTGTTCCGCTCGAGACACAAGCAAGAACAGCAGAGAATATCTAAGGACAGCGAGCCAACCGAGCACCCTCCTCTGGTCTCTGAGGAAGACGTGTCTGTCAGTTATTCCCCGTTCCAGGACAGTACCCCCAGGAGCGAGGCAGAAGTGTCCATGGCTGAGCTTCTGAGGCAAGCACACAAGGAACAAGTAGAAGCTGAATTCTCAGGGAAACCCCAAGATGTGCCAGAGAAACCATCTGCTTCACAACAGGAATATTTGTAAGTGTCAAAAGACCAGGATGAAGCCATAGGGAACAGGTTCTCTTTTCTCTGTGTAATAAGAGGATTTTACAGTTGCCTTTGAAACTTATGAACACACTAGACTTTTCCTCCAATTGTGGCTTTCACTTTTTATTCCCTGTGGAGGAAGCATTAAGGTTGAGGAGAGAAAGTCAGTTTGTCATTGTGAACATAAAGCAATATCTGTGTCTTGTACATAGGAAAGAAAAGAGGATTAATAGAGACGTGGGAGGGGTTCTATGCGTATTATTCATGCTTTGGATGACAAGTGATGACATCTTAATGAAAGCAATCCTGAATGACCCTTTATTCAAATTCAGGATGGCTTTTTCAATGGAGGCAATTTTTTTTCTATTTATTTATTACTTACAAAACTCATAACTACCTGTTAAGAACCTGGGTTTTAAAAGCGCATTTCAGATGGCCAAAGGAACAGAAATGGGGTTTTACAGAGGTAAGACACAAGTACTTACAGCAATAACACATGATAGAATGCACATTTAGAAGGCCTATACAGCAAACACTTGAATTCTGAGGTGGGGCTGTCAGTGGGGTTGGTGTCATTTGAAAAGAATTTGAAATAGATCATGTTTATTTCTCCACAGCTTCCCTGATTATGTGCCCATCCTGAGACCTCTCTGCAGGGTAGAGTCAGGTATTAATAAGCCAGCAAAATATCAAGAATCCCTACCCAAAGAAGTGATATTCCTGGAGGTGATTAGCTTTGATGTGGAGATGCATCTCCCAGCAGTCAAAGGGCAGCTGAGTCCAGCAAATGGACTTTGGGGGATTCTTTTGCTCAGGATACACTGGGAGAGAGTGCAGGAGACAGAAAATACCGTCTAGGAAAGCTTCTGTTGCAGTGTTAGGCAAAAATACCAGTGCTCCCTAAGGATTTGCATCAGGAAATGAATGTGTCAGGAACAGAGAATGCTTGTGAGTCCCTATTGCCAACACTACAGGAGAGTAGTGATGACAGGGGAATATCACTACACTACAGGTTTGAATCAGGTGGAAAATCAGGCTAGATTTAAATAACTTGTAAGGAACATGCTCCAAGAGGAATTATACAACAATATTGCATGCACATGTGATTGAATGAGAAGTATTTCCTTTGTATATGTGTTACACAGTAACATACGTAATAATAGGTTTCACTAACTTGGGGCAGTGATTAATCATAGCAGGGTTCAACCATGAAAATATCATTACAAACAAAACCTGAACCTCTACTAAATTTCTGTTTGCTAAAGCTCCAGAATTCTACATGAAAATTGGTTTCTCCACTTTGGAGCTGTACAGCTCATGCTCAGTGTTGTAGCTGCCTCACATCCATCTATAGCGATCCAGGCTCTCCCCCTGGAAAAATCAATGGAAGTGTGTAGAGATGTGAGGGCACAAGTGGCAGCAAAGCTCTCTGAAATACTTTACAAATGCCAAGTTTTTCAGAATCGCATGGAAGTGTTGGATATCCATTTGGAGACTTGCTTGGGAAAATGGGTGGGATTCCCAGCCAGACTACTCTGTAGTTCCTGTCAAGGAGTATCAGTTATTTCTAGACTTTGCTGGATAACAGACAACGTAACAATATGGAGTCAGTGCCTAATGTTCCATTGTTGGAAACTGGGAAGCACTGCATGGTGGTAACTTGCTTGGACCTGTAATTCACAGCATCACAACTCCAGGAACGGAGCAATCTATGGCAGCTGGAAAAGCAATGAGCGTAAAATCCACGCACTCAAGCACGGCAAAGGGAGAGACGCCGAGAGTGCCCTCTGCACAGAGAGGGGACTCCCCCATCGTCCAAGAGCCCGAGGACCCCCAGCTCCACCAGGAAAGCCTCTCTCCAAGGAGATCTAGTCTCGTGATAGTGGAGTCCACTGAGGAGCAAATGGAGAAGTCTGGAAGGGGCTATGAAGAGGAATCTTTAGAAAAGGTAAATGAACAACTTTGCCTGAAAGTATTTGACACAATAAATCAATTTTTATGTCTTGCTCATTCCTTAAGATAAGAATATTTGCAATTAATTTGCAGCTGGCACTGAGTTTTTTCTCCTTCCCTCTGTGGCTAAAAGGGTCAGATAAAGGCTTTTCTCCTGAGGTTTTCAAAGTTGAAGCAAACCCCAGATCCCAAAGGCTAGACTGGTATTTCTGGTTCTGCTCTACCCTTCTTTGTCCTTCGGCCTGTGACAGTTACATCAGTGCCTGAGAGAGAGAGAGAGAGTTTGTCAGTAACAGGGGCAGAAACAAACCAAAACAGATGTAATGTGGACAAAGTAGTAACAGTACAGCTCACAAAGAAAGGCAAGGCTAGGCCAGAGCAGCATGAGAAACGGTGTGAAAGGTCTGTGAAGTCAGTGAGATGGAAAAGAGGCAGCAGATGTGCATTGCAGACTACTAAGGATGTACTGGAAGAATGGTGTTTATGTCGCATGCAGGCAGGAAAGAGATACAGAGATAGGAGAGTGAAGAGAATGCCAAAAACTGTACAAGGTAGGTCTTGGGTTGTGTGAGACGAAGGGACTTCATTGCAGCTTTCAGAGAGGGGGAGACATCCACCGGCAAGCAAAGAGAGCAACCATATGGCTTTTAGTGGAGAATTAAAGTTTTGTGGCAGGTAAAGTTTTAAGAATAAACAGCTTGCTTTGCCTGTTCTAAGCTGAAGAAAAGGAGAAGGCGTCCTTGGGCAGGAAATTAACTTTGTTTAAACTTTGTTAGAGCAGAGCAGGCGCAGTTCTAGTGAAGCAGAAATTGTTTCACCTTTGCATTCATTAGAAACAAGCCCTTCTCTCTTTGCTACTATGTGGCCAAAGGTATTCCTCTGGAATGAAGGGTTTCAGAGCTCTGCCTCTGGGATCTCAGGGAAAGGTCCCAGAAGGTGTCAGATGATTGAAAGAGTATCTACAGCAGGGCTCAGCACAAGGGTTGCTGGGGGACAGGCTGCCCTCGAAATAATGTACTGTTTTTTCCCTCCAGTTCTTTTACTGAAGTGAAACAACAACAGTAGCTGGTACCACCAAAAAGACCCTCCCTGCCCTTATTAATCTTCCTTTTTATGTTTTTATACTAGAGCTATTTCCCAACTCAGTCTTTTCAGCCTCCTTTTCCTTCTGATGTGTTTGTTTAAATTTTTAATTCTTCCTTATGCAGGATAGACAAGTTCAGCACTTGTTACTAATTTTTCCTGATCTTCCTGAGGCTACTTCTACACCATCCTCTAGTTAAAACTGTTCAGTCCTGCTGTGTGTACCCTGCACTCTGTACTTCCCCCTGTGGAGGATTAAACGGCTTTCATATATTTTTCTGTGTAATTAACACAGAAAGCGTATGCAAAATGTAGGAATTGCAGAGCTGCTGTAGGAAGACAGAAGCTGTAGACACTGCTAGTACCACGTACAGAGCCCTGCTTCCATGTTTCCCTTAGGAGTTAGCAGAGGAGTTAGGGGGGCTGGAGCTCAGCTCGGACGAGGACGAGATGGTCACTACCAGGGTCATTCGGCGCCGGGTGATCATTCAGGTACCGAGCGTTGAACGACTGCACGAGTCTGTGCTGCCTTAGGCTCTGAGCTGGTGTTGCACTTCAGGCTGGGAGGCTCCCAAATAATGCATCTCCATTGGATAAGCCATTCCAACACCTTAGGATTACAGTGACACTGCTAACCCCACTGTAAATTCCACAGATGCCTCAGTAGGAGGAAGATGAAGGCTTGTCAGCCCTGTATACAACAATGTCAACTAACGAATGTATCTTTGCCCGTGTGCTGTGGCATCACTTTTCTTTGCATGCCTTTCTAAGGATTTATTTGCAGAACAGGTTTTTTTCCTAACATTACTGATTTTTTTCCCATTCTGTAACCTATTAACCACTTCTAAAATGGCTTATTTCAAGACCCACATGAAGGCCTCACTTCACACAACTTTGTTTTTTGTCATACAGGCTGATAGTATGCCTGAAATGCCACCAGAAACAGTCACAGAAGAGCAGTACACAGATGAACATGGCCACACAGTGGTAAAAAAGGTATTGTCAGTTCTGCCCCCTTGTTAGTTTCTTCCTCTCCTGTAAAAGGAAGGAACAATCATCCACAGAAATGCCAGACTTTCTGCTATGAAGGGGCATGATTTGAAGAGGAGACAGTGGAAGGAATGAGAATTTGAGCTCATGAGAGGTATCAAAGTTTGAACAATAATTTAGATTCTCAAAATTGTTCTGTGTTACAGTGTATAACCTAACAGGACGTATTTTGTTAACTTTCATTTAAAGCCAAGCAAAATTCTGCATAGATCCACGTTTTAGAAGAAAGTTGTTTATTTCTTTTTTAAAAGCCCCACCAAAAAACCCACTCCACCACAATCTTTTCTGAGATCTTGTTTTGCTTGTCCTAATGAAAGCCATGGAAGGCTGGGTCTGTAAGAGTTAGATAAACCCAGTGTCTAGATCTTCAAAATCAGATCATGCTTAGAAAAGCAAATTCTGCACAGCATGGAAGTGAAAGGGGAACTTCTGTGCTCCTTTCTTCATGTGACCACTCAGTTCTTACAGATAGGTCTGTGCCTTGAACCGTGCCACACAAAGCTTCAGGTCATCCACAGAAGGATGCACACCTGTCCTCCTGAGCAATTTCACATCTTGAACCCTGTAATTCTCTTCTTGCTTTGGGCAGCCAGTGCCTCGAGAGCTCTAGCACCTCTTGAGTAGGTATTGAGGAATAGAACACGGAACCATCTATTCAGGTTCTTTCATGTAGGACAAAATGCCCTTTGAGTTGCAAATACTAGATAGAGAACAAGGAGGAATATTTTACTGCTAATTCTTTGGGGACTGAACTCCATTCCTTCAGGTGACTCGGAAGATCATCCAGCGATTCGTTGCTCCAGATGGCACAGAAAAAGAGGAAGTGCTAATGCAGGGAGCACCGCAAGCCCCCGTCACTGTGGAAGAGGGAGATGGTTATTCCAAAGTGGTGAAGCGAGTTGTGCTGAAGAGTGACAGTGAGCACTCAGAGGTAGGGTGTGCTTTGCCTGCCGTGGCACAGAGCAGCAGCACCCCAGCAGGGCTCTTAGTCACTGCACCTTAGTGTGCTCATTCTGCCACTCAGTCCTAGAACCCCACTGTTACAGTAAGTTTACCTTGCTGGTATGTTCTTGCTTTGAAGAGGCTAAAACCATCTATGACTTAGACAAAAACTGTTTCAGAGACAGGTAATTAAAAATTAAAACAATCTGAAAAGGTAAGTGCCTTCCTGCCATACATCTGACATTTAGATCAGCAACACTGAGCTGTGATGGAGGGCCAGAAGCTGGCAATGGGGTGTGCTTTCAGCAGTGCTGGTCCAAAAGCAAGGTGTAGCAAGCAGGTATTGGAATTGTGAAAAACATCACTGATACTTTTGCTTGTCGGAATTACTCATCAGAATTAATTCTTTAGGAGTAAAGTAACAAGAAAAAAGTGTCTTAATTTTTTTTCTTTTTTTTTTTTCCTTTTTTCTTTTCTTCACCCCTTTTTTTTTCTTTTTCCCTTTAAAAAAATTTCTTTTTCCTTTTTTCTTGTGTTTTTTTTTCCTTTCTCCTTTGTTCCTTTTTTGTTTTTTCTTTTTCTCTTTTTCTTTTTCCTCTTTTCTTTTTCCCTTATTTTTGTTTCACTTTTTTCCTTTTTTCCCCCTTTTTTCTTTTCTCCCCTTTTTTTTCCTTTATTTCTTCTCCCTATTTTGTTGGGGGTTTTTTTGGGTGGGTTGGGGTTTTTTTTTTGGGGTTCTTTTTTTTTTTTTTTCGTTCCAGTAAGCTGACTGTAACAGTGCTACACTTTACCCTGTGGAGCCCATAGACATGGAAGTTAATTTGGCCAGTGCACATCCCGAGGTGTGGAATTCATCTCCAGCTTACTTGTGCTTTCTAACCTTGCAGGTGACCTTGTCTGAACCTGCCGTTCTCTCCAGTGCCTCCAAATTCCAGTCCGAACCAGTGGAGGGCCGGAAAGTCAGCAAGGTCATAAAGACCACTGTAGTGCATGGAGAGAGGATGGAGAAACACCTGGGGGATGCCAGCCTGGCTTCTGATCTTCCATCAGCCAAAGAGGATTTCGAAGAGGTAAGAGTAATATAATATATGTTACAGCAAGTGTCATCACAACTCTGGGGACAAACTCTGTTCTCCTGAAAGGTTTTCTAGCTGGCCCAGAAGAATCAACCAGCAAGTCCTAAGCTGAGTGTAACTCTGTTCTTATACTCATGTGAAAAAAAGATGCATATTTAAAGAATGTGTAGGGAAAGCTGACATTGCAGAATTAGCTACAAAACTTGCTAAAACTAAAGGAAAACATTATGGAGGCTTTGTGTGAAGTTCTTAGAAGTCTTGGCTGTGAGTACAGTTAAAGTTCATTCAAGTGTTTCCATTGGTGGAGGTAAATGTAGAAGCGGCTACAGTTAAGCCCCCAGTCTGGGTAAATGGATATGTTCCTCCCCTGAATCCAGTCTCTTCTCCCCTTGATTAGCATGTCTTAGAGGTTGAAATAAGTAAAAGGTGTGCAGCAGTAGGTGACTGTGTATGCAGTTTGGGTTTTGTAACCAGGAATCCACACTAGCAGCCTGGTCCCCCTTTTCTCGCAGAGGCCAAACAAGGGGCAAGAACTGCCTGGTAAGGGTTCAAAGAGATAGCTTGGGAAGGAACTCACGGTGCCCAGGTACTGCCTCAGTAAATCCAGATGGCCAGAAGGAGGAGCCACTACTGTGACATGCTTTGGTACAACCATTCCTGAAATGAAACTGCCTGTGATGTGTCTGCAGGAGGGAGGGATGCTTTAAGGGATGCAGTTGCTTCTTTCAGGTGCCTGTTCAGCGTTTTCTCAGCATTGGGCTGTGTGACTACAAAGGACTAAGGTAGGAAGAGCTCCAGGTGTTTAGGGTGTGCTGTAATTGGAAGTTTGTTTTCATTGGAGGCTTTGAGCTATACTGGTCACCACATGACAGTGCAAGTCCCTGCTTTGGTAGAGAAAGAAATCAAGAAAGAAGATGGATCAGTAATTAAAAGGTTTGGCTTGGCAAGCTGTTGAAGTGTTACTGCAAACGAATTAACTCATTCACAGGAGTGTATTGCAGTGAGCGCCTGCGAAACTTTAGTTGCAGTGGTACTAAAGCAATGACTAACCTGGCGGTGGTGATGGTGTAAAGAACACGGCAATAAAACACTTCCCACACAACACAGGTGTATTAACAGGAGTTAATACAAAGACTGGTCTTTATTTCAGGCCTCCAGGGCCACATATGGGAAAATGCCCACTACTTGAACAGAGAATGGATACAATAAATGAGGAATTAATGGATGAGTGTAGAATGGATGGATGATGAATAAATGGAGGATGGAGAGTGAATGAAGTGATGATGGATGAAGGGATGGGATGAGTGGGCAATGGATGATGGAGAATGGGAGGAACGAGTGGATGGATGGGATGAGTGACTGGAGGATGAATGAACAGATGAATGTGGTTTGGATGGAGAATGGGTGAATGAGTGACTGGAGGATGAATGGGCAATGGAGAATGGGTGAATGGATGGGATGACTGACTGGCTGGTGATGAATGAATGGATGATGGATGAATGATAGAGAATGAAGGCATGACATGAATGACAGACTGGATGATGAACGAACAATGGGGAATGAATAACTGATTGAGGATGACTGAACAGCTGGATGATGGGAGAATGGATGAATGATAGAGTGAATGGAGGGGCATATGACTGTATGTGAACTATGTCAGGACTCCTGGCCAGGACACCAGATCTGGGATCTCTCTCTTCACTAAAGGTGATGGCTTAGTTGTCTTCTTCCTCCTTCTTCTTCTTCTTCTTTCTTCTTCCAGAAGCAGATATGCCTCAAATCAACAGCTGCTGACAAGACCTCAACACTCCATTCACTCATCATCACACACTCCATTCATTATCCACCTCTACTCACTCATCATCACACCCTCCATTCATCACCCACACTCCATTCATTCATCACACTCTCCACTCACTCGTCATCACACACACTCCATTCTTTCATCACCCACCCTTCGTTCATCAACCATCTCAATCCAGGCTCCAATCACCTTCCATGCAATCTTCATTCTCCATCCATTCTGATGCCTTTCTTTCTGATTCTAGCAATAAGAGGCAGACACAGGGTGATAAGCAGGGGTAGCTTTATGTAAGGATCCTCAAGTGGAAAGCACTGAGGATGCACACACCCTGCATGATGCATGTAAAATTTTTATTGATCTTGCAAATTAGCATATCTAACAATGGCCCTCAATCAAAATCACACCCAGTGAAGTAATGCCCCCAGCTCTCTTACCTTCTAAATTTACCTCCTCAAGGATGAGGAGTCCACCCTGTTAAAAAAAGTATGGCCCAAAGAGCTGATTTCAACCATGGTTTCTAAGGAATACTGAGATAGCATAGGGTTTCTGGAATTTCTTTTCTCTTTAGGAAAATACTCAAGCTACTAGGCTACAATAATAATACTACAATAATAGACTACAAATACACGTGTAAAGAATACAGACGGTATGTAGAAGGAAAAAAGTAAAAATGCATAGGAGTTGACTCCTGCATCATACTTACCCCTTGCCGTGCCTTCGCTCCAGCATGTGTAACTCTGCCTTGGAAAAGCCTGAAAATTAAAATTCTCTCAGACCTCCAGAACTGTGGCCTAAGTCAGGTCTCTCCTTTTTTTTGGTTCCAGGACAATACTAAGTAAAGCCAGCGCACAGAAGAGGACTGTGATGAAGGACCGCTATGGAAAACATGTTCATATAGAAGAGCTGGAAGACACCCCAGAAGTGCTCCCCAGGGATGACCTCCAGCATGACCTCCAGCAGCTTCTTAGGCACTTCTGCCAGGATGACTGGACAAAGGAGGCCAAGTGAGAAGCTGCAGCCCCTGCACAGCGCCGCGTGACCCCCTCCCATACACAGCCGTCACCATCCCCAGGTAGCAGAGTCATCACCTATGCCAATCACTGCTGCTCCTACCTGTGCAGCTGCAGTGAATTCATTTACTCCCCATCCCAAATTTCATTTTGTGCTGTTATGATTTTTCACCCTGTGAGCTAATTTGTGACCAAAGAGAGCATCCTTCAGGCAGGATGATTTATCCACCACGCTGGCACCCTGTCAGCATCTCCGCTTGTCCCTGTCCCTTCGCTCTGGCGCTCGTTTCCTGACATGGCCCTTGCCAAGCAGACTTCATCCACAGGCCTCTTCCACTGACTGTGTACATGCACCGGACGAAGGAGTTGACGTGTAAACTGTAAATAGCAGAGTATTTGAACTCACGAGACCGCAGAACCCCCGCTGGCAGGCAGGGGTTACGAGGTGCAGTGACCCTGCAGAACAGCGCCACCGGGACTGCGAATGCTGACTGACCCAGGGGAAGCGCTGCAGAGCTACCGAGTACTAAGACTTATTGTTTAGAGATGTGGTCTAGGCTAAGGCTGCCAGAGAGTCAGGCAAAGGCAGCTGTTCACATGAATCACAGCTGACTGTGGCCATGAATAGTGCAGACACCTTCAGACAGCCACTGAAACATTTCCAAAAAAAAGAAGAAAAATTTCCCCACTAGATATCCAAGTTGCTAGCAGCTCTACCTACAGCACGTTCGCATATGGTATTAAAGCCTATAGATCTGGACCTGTGGGGGGGTGTATTAAACAATCCTAACTCTGGTAGTTTCCTGTTTCCATCACTGCTTAGCCAACCTCACCGACCAACTGAGGGGTGCTTCCTGCTGGCCACTGCACTGTAGATAACTACGGGACTGAGACTTACCCACTATACAAGGAGAATTATTAATTCACCGTGTTTTATCGAGATTGCCTCTTAGCCGATACACGCATGTGGCATTTGAAGGTCAAAACCAAACCCTCCTAGAACCATGTCAGCTTCTTGGCCCTCTTAGCACTGAGCGAGCAGTTTTTATCTTCTGATCAAGTGTTTTTTAAAGAACAAGTGCTCACAATCCTCAGCAGCCGGTTTCTGTTCATATTTTGTTATGTAACTATATATATATATATATTTCTAAACCAACCCTCCAAAAACCACATTAGCATGTCTGCACTTTTATTTTCAAAAAGGGGAACGTAGGGATCTGATCTTTTGGGTGTTCTATACCTTAATATTTAATGGAGGGAGCCCTGTAGGGTTTTAGCATAACACGCATCCACACAAATGCACCAACTTAACAGCTATTTCATTTTTTTTAATAGTAGACTCAACACCAGAGTAAAACCAACCCTCTCCTCTAGGAGCAATCCTTTGTCCAAGCTTATCTGGCCTTCTACAATTATAGGGTACTTTGGGTTTGTTTTTTTTTTTTTAGCGACTCACTCAGTGCTCAGAACAAGGGCACTTCCTCATTAAGGTAATGATGCCAAAAGCATGGAAACATCTCTGGAGTTCTGGCTTCCTGTGGGCAGAACCACCTGAGGTGCCATGCTGACACTTTTTGGGCAGGCAAGAAAGGAAACTAAAAGAAAAAAGTGTTTTGGCAGCCAAACCGAATGAGACCCGTGATGAAACATCTCACAGCGCATCGTGGCTTCCTGACTGTCCGAGACAGCACAGGAGGGTCTTCAAGGATGGGGCTCTCAAGAAATGCATTTCTGTTGTGTTATTTGCGGTGCAGATGATGTTCTGTGTAACAGCATAATGGTTAGTCACCTCTTATTTTGATTTTTTGCTGTGTTATCAGAGAACTTGAATACTGTGAGAAGAAGTGAATTTTAAGTTGACGAATCAGCATCTTGTTCCCATGGTGATAACACTAATTGAATATATCTATGAGGGCATGTATTAGTTAAAAATTAAAAAGATACAACACTAACAATACATAGCTGCAATGTGTACAATGGCTGATTTAACTAAATAAAAATGTACAAGTGTTAAATGTAGCAACAGTGGCTCGCTCGCTTTTACTGCCTGTGCAGGGACCTCAGCAGGGCTATCAGAGTTACAGTTCCTCTATGCCCCGCTTGCTCACTCATCACAGACACAGCAATGCCTTGTCAAAGGCATGCCCTAAGCTGCTCTTTCCTCTCTTTCTCCTCCTTTTCCAATAGCAGACAACTGAGCATAAACAAGTCCAACAATGAAACAAATTCAACTCAAACCCGCACACAGCAAGCGAACACCCCCACCTTAAAGGAAACCGTGTGCCCCTCTGGCACACAACTGTCACATGGGGCTGAGGACAAGCAGGGAAAACCAGATGGGGATAACTAATAGGGAATTAGAGCCCCATGTGCCCGGGTGAGCCTCACTGCCCGTGCCGGAGAGCATGGCAGTGTCAGGGGTAGGCTAGCACTGCTTTCTATATGTTTTTAAATCCCAGCCCGATCAGTTTCACCCAACAATGTTAGTACTCCCAAACAGAAACACTATTTTACTGAAAATAGTAAAAGTAAACACCTTTCCTCAAGTCACTTTTTTTTTTTTTCTTAACAAACAAATTAAATTCAAGGACTAACTTTGTGCTCTATATGCCCTCGCAACTAGCAGTAATAATTCAAGTACTAAGTTTCTCTTGCTTTCCACCTTGAGAAAAAAAAGACTTTATTTTTTTTTTTATCTATGTAGAAGTTACATTAACCAGAACCAACTAAGCTTTTTTTCTAGTCTGATCATAACACAGCTAAACAATGGATTTTATTAGCAGAGCCAGTTACATCCTGCCTGTCTTCCCAGCAAACCCTGGAAGATGCCAGTGGGGCTCTATGACCAGCAGAGAGCTGTTTATTCAATTCCACCATCCCTGACAACCTTGGTGGTAGAGTGGTAGCTGTCTCCTTTCATTGATGACTTTTTATTTTTACTTAGCATTCCATAAACTGGACTACAAGTGGCAGAGCATCCTGTGGGCACTTCCTAGAACACGTGGATTCACGACACAGAATTAAGTGAGCCAGAAAACACAGACCAAATTCTCTGCTGACAGCTCACGCCTGGATAATCAGTGGATTTTGTAGCTATAAGCTATATACTCCACACTCTGCAACCTATAATTTCAGGCCTTCGATAGTGGGCAACTTCCAGTACATTTCCCTAAGGAAATAAACCCAAATGGCTTCACTGGAACCTTAGACCATTCACCATATCCCAGGTCTGACTCTGCAATTACTGCAAGTGCTTGGCACAGGAAACCGCATTTGAGAACAGCCCAAAGCTACAACAGTTGTCAGGTCTCAAAATATCTGGTAAAGAGGTCACTGGCTGCAACCCTTGTCAGTGCAGTGACAATGCCAGAAAGAGCAGCTGTATCCTCAACCTTCGCTGTGTTTTCCAGTCACCTACACAGAGCCGGCTTGTCTTGCCAGGCCTAACCCTGTCCTCAGCTGTGGCAGCAGCCATAGGCACCGTCACGCTCTGCTTCCACTGCCAGTCTGGTTCCTGCCTCTGCCATCAGGGGAGCGTTACACATCCAGGAGCCTATCGAGCATGTGGGGAGTTACTTGGGTCTCTGCAGGTAAAGAGAGGAAGTAAGGTGAGCAGGAGAAAATACATTTCTGGTGTACTGGAAGGGTGTGAGGAGCAGCCCTCATTCCACGTGCACACTGCAGAGCTATGAAGACACAAGGCTGAAGCCACAACTCGTTCCTTCAGCTGTTACAATAACAGCCCAAACAAGGACATGCAGCCTCTCAACCACCCCTAGACAGGAAATCTGCTCACGCCCCACCACAGACCTGAACCCTATGATCCATTGAGCCAACAGGACATTTCCAGATCACTGAATGTCTAGTGAGGGCACCCATTTATTTCCAAAACCAACAGATTCCCTTCTCTCTCCTGCTTTCTGGATCTGCTCCATCAAATCAACATCCTTTCTGGTCATACCCAAGTGATCATCACACGAGGCCCAACACAGCTGTTGTCAAACCTAAGGCTAGAGCTGAGCTCACCTGTCACCTTACTTCCCTATAATTAAATTAAAAATATATGAAAAAGAGCAAATAAACACACAAATATCTCAACCAAATTAAGTAGCTGGTGTTCCCTCTGCTTCTATTGTTCCAGCAGCTGGCTGACTGTGAGGATTATCTTTTCCCCTTTGTCATAACATTTCAGATGTTATGTCCATAGGACTCCACAGGAGCTGTCAGAATGATAGGATTAAAGTAAAAAAAAAAAAAAAAAAAAATTAAAAGTGGCTGTGAAAGCCAGCAGAAGTGCTACAAATCTGTCTGAAACTCCCATGCTGCCCACAACACCCTCTCACTTCATAAACCCCAGAAGGAAATATCAGAATTACATCACAGGTAAAATGGTGGCATCTCCTAAACTTCCCCTCCCCAGAGTGTGTGGAGATGCTTCCCTTGAGTGGGATCTCCCCTCAAGGTTATTCCTCAAGGCTGAGAAATAAGATAGGCCCAGTTGTCAGAATGGATGAGCAATACCCATCTCTATTTACTAATTGGTTTTGCTAGCTTTAAAATCATTGCTTCAATATTCCTTCAGAAACAGTGCACTATACTAGCAGTTGCAGTATACTAAATTATTTTGATTAAGGTCTTTTAGTCTATTTATTATCATAATAAATAATTTCCTGTTTTATATATGTAAATGTGTGCTCAATTACACTTGTATGAGCCCTTGGACAAAAACCATGGACAAAGCCTGGATGTGCCTGCACCCAGACCCTTCTCTGAGGAGAGGTTCAGAAAGCCAGGGGGCCCTTCTGCAGCTCTGGACCCTTCTCCACGAACCTCAGCCTGCAGCTCCCACTCTGCCTGGGACAGCCTCCCACTCCATGAACCCCAAAAGAAGATCTCAATTACAACATTGGCTCCAACATTAACCTAAGTTCTGAAGAGGATGTGGGGAAAGCTACCTTGGAGACAGCCTGTTCTTTTTCAAGGTGCGCAGAAACAACTGCTATATCTGCAGGACCCCTCTGACTTCAATCGGTGAGTTGCTAGCAAGACAGTGGAGTCCTTCCAGCCTTTCATGCCAGGCACTGGTAACGACACAGCCTGCAGCCAGTCCTCCCTCCTCCACACCATGCTGTCTTAGCTCTGAGTTGCACAGTCTCAGGCTGAAGGGAAAGACATCTGAAGAAATATGAATCCCACACACCTAAAGGACCATTCCTTGAAATAATGCAGAGTAGTGAGTCAGTCCCAGCCTTTTTATCGTGCACCAACAGCCTAAGTTATACGATGAAAAGCCACGGGTACTAATCAGCAGGACTGAGTTGATAATATTCAGTATTAATCTAAGTCATAACTAGCAGTAAGGACAAAATCCCCAATCCCTGCTCACCCAGTCACCCCAAACACACAGAGAACAACAAAAGGAGCATCTCAAAGTAGCTATTTCTATTACTGTCTCCAGTGCAACAAGGAAAACACTAAAATACAGCTTAAAAGAGTTGGTTGAACTTTTGTGAGGTCAGACAGAAATAACCTCTCAGCTTTCTCTGAACAGAACTGACCTTGCACAAGGCTCCTATTGAACACCACTAGAGCGCAGCAAACCATCAGTGTTTCATAGAAAAAAACCAATAAAACTCCCACAAGGTTTTTTTTGCAGTCAAATACTCCACTATTGGCACAAACCTTCCCAGCCCTTATTCCAAACTTTAGAATTTAAAGAACATATGTATTTATTTACACTCAGAGTGCTCCCGTGTTCCCACCCTTCACCTGATTCTAAGGATTGCAGCCACAGAACATGAGGACTCTGTGCTCTGATTTGTCTAGAACCACTAGCTGGCAAACTTTTTGGAGTTTGGGTTTTTGTGTAATGGTGGTTTTTTGGGGGTTTTTTTTTGTGGTTTTTTGTTTGTTTGGGTTTTTTTCCCCCTAGTATTTTCTTCCTAGTCTGTAAAGCTCCCCAAAAGTTTTCCCCTTTTAAAATTCATTTATAGTCACACAAATATTTTCTCTGGTCAACAAAGAACATTTAAAAGAAACAAAAAAGGGGAAAAGGTGAAAGGTTTCTGCCCTCCTATTTCTACCTTAGCTGACTAAACCCAGAGAAAGTTGTAAAGATAAGGCACAGGCTGGACCATGTGTGGGCTCAGCCCGACCTGAGTCTTCAGAAAGTTTGACACCAACCCAAAACTGCTGCAGTTAAACTGTTCAATGTTTCACCAACCACTTTGGGAAATAGGACTTACAAATGCTGTATTGAAAATCCTCATTGATTGTAAAGTTAAAATACATTCTAAAGCCTTTTTCTGTGCCTTTCTACAACAGTAACAGTGCTTACAAAGAGTTACATAAACTGAGAAATACACAGAAAGAAGACCACTTGTGGTTAAAGTTAGGGGACCAGCTATGATTCCACAGCTATGATACTTTTCCCTTTGCATTACAAATTGTCAGTGGAGACTAAGAACACAATTCTTAATTTCATTTTCCACAAAGCTGTCTTTCATGGAAATTAATAGATTCATAAAAAAACCCAGCAAAATCTAGCATTACATAACTACATCCTTTGCTGATACAAATTTAAGTGGTACTCACTCAAATACCCCTTTTTCTTCATACACCTCTGCAGTACATGATAATCACATCACAACTATTTTAATAATATTTTTAGTTACTTTGAGTTTGTTAGAGTGAGATCAGAAGAGTTAACTGACCAAAACAACTAAAAACCAGTACCATATTTTGTTCAGTTGGTATTTCAAGACTCTTATCAAACAAACCATTTGAGTTCAGCACTTATCAATCCATGAAAAAATTGTGAGAAAACAAAAGTTAATGTAAAAAGTTATTTTCCATAAAGTGTAAGCCACAACTACTAGTCTGATAACAGATTTTCACACTCTTACTTCCTTCTAGTGTGACCAGGATGAACAAGAACATGTGAAAATAATCAACAGCAACCAGAGCATTTACATAATTTCTTTAAGCTCTACAAACTCTTAGTCTAATCAGCACTTTTTAAGAACCACAAAAAACTTCAACAGCTCTGTTACTTTTATCGAGGTGTGGACAGTTCTGAACATATTAAAAACTCATCAACATTAAAGTCCAGGCACATATCCAGTAAAATTCCCAGCAACACTAAAACCCATTACCCTCATAAACAATATTTTCATAAAAAAGGAACGTGAGCAGCAGTACCTTTGTCACAAAAGGACACCTAACTCCAAGCTTGTGAAAATAAAGCAGCACATTTAACTTAGCTGCTCTCACACTGTGACTAGTACGTACTTGAAAGTTCCCAAAAAATGAAACACATCATTTCAAGAAAGGCCCATGTGCTCCAGTTGAATATCAAGAGCAGCTGCGTGCCAGCACAGGTGGAAGCTCGCCTGGCAAACTGATACTACGTTTTCCAGGCATGAAACACACTTTTAAACTTAACGCCTCTTCCTCACAGCACAAGAAGCAAACCAAACCAAACCAAACCAAACCGAACTACATTCACCAGCAGATCACCTCCCGGTTTTTTTCTTTGCTGTGTAAGACACAAGGCCCCAAAACAACACATAAGACCTCAAATCCCACGCCCTAGGACACCCTCAGCCCCCTCACACAGGAGGGCCCCCTCAGCCTCCTTACAGGTGAGGCCCCCCCAC
>WEKY01040174.1:136134-261961 GCA_013390045.1 Picathartes gymnocephalus | reverse complement strand
ACCCCCTCACACATGAGGGCCCCAACTTCCCCCCACAACAAGGCCCCCCCAAAAAATAAAACCATGAAAGCCCACAACTTTTATCCAAGTTTTTACAACAGAGTAATGCCTGCAAGAGGATCAGATCCCTGCTTTCCTACCAGGAACTCAGATCAGCAGAACACGAACTGTTAAAAAAGCACCTATGAAGTTTCACCAGCGTCTGGCAGCCTTTTCCCCCCACCCCCCTCCCCCACCCACCATCCCTCCCCCNAAACATGCTCTTTGCCACACCATAATCCCATACAATGTACAACAAGGCCACTGAGGCCAAGACTCACAGTTTGTAGACTGCTCACAGGAAAATCTGCTCATTTCCACCAAGGCTCAAGCACCCCAAATTCCGCAGCAAATTCTTGAAGGTTTCCCCTCAGAGGAGTACAAAGCAAATCGCACAGCATGGGTGACCATCTCCCTCCAGCCGCCCTCAGAGCAATCAGGCAGCTGTGCTCCCTCCTTATGGGAAACGAGAAACACCTGGCACCTTACCCCACACCCAGGTGCAGCCAATCTCCTAAATGAGGGTGAGGGCTAAACCACCTTTAGAGAGCCAACCCAAACCTTTCTGTGATAACGCAGCTCCAGGTGTGGTTAAGTTCACTCTTTGGAATGGTAAAGGAGAATAATAAAAAATAATGAAGAAAACCCACCAAATGCACATATGTGTGAAGTCACTGCAGCTAAGGAGGTACAAGAAAGCTGCAGAGAGACTTTTGGCAGGGGCATGGAGTGACAGGACAAGGGGGGAATGGCTTCAAATGGACAGAGAGCAGATTTAGATTGGATATTAGGAAGAAATTGTTACCTGTGAGGGTGGTGAGGCCCTGCTACAAGTTGCCCAGACAAGCTGTGGCTGCCTCATCCCTGGAAGTGTCTAAAGCCAGGTTAGACAAGGCTTGGAGCAACCTGAGATAGTGGGAAGCGTCCCTGCACACGGCAGAGGGGTTAGACTAGAGGAATTTAAGGTCCTTTCCAACCCAAAATTCATGTATGGTGTATGGTTCTTGATGAGTCATTTCTAACTGGTGCCACAGGATATATTTACTCTCTGTGTTTTGCTTCCAAGAGCTTTGGGTCATTCACTCCAACATTCAGTGACTTAATTCCTCTTGGACAGGAGGTTTGTGGCCCTGCTGCTCCCCCTGCACAGCTGTAACCACTGTGCCACAGATAGCTGCCAGCAAAAACAGTCAGTCACCCTTTCCTAGGCACCCCAAAATAATAACCTTGTTACTGCTGCTGCTGCTATTATTATTTCCTCTAGGTAACAGTATCAGAAATACCAAGTGTGGCTATGGATGTACTACAGCTAGGATAATCCAGGAAAAAGTCATCAGATTATTAATTCAGGAGGAGACTGAGGCAAAGCAAGTGAGGTAGAAGGATGGCAAAAGGGAGGGCCTAATGGGAGAAGGGATAATACAGGCATACAAACAGGGCCTGGGTTGGATGACAGCAGGTGAAGTAGGACAATGAAACGAAACCTGTGTTCCTGACCAAGGAGTCAAACCTGCTTCTGTGTCCAGGAGGCCCAGAGAGAAGGGAGAAAGGCAGGCAGGACACATTCCATCCCCAAATGGCAACGCCCAGACAGATGGGTCACATTATCCTGTGCCAGAGCCCATTCCCAGCCAGGTAGTAAGTGCCCACTGCTTCCCACCGCTCTCACCCTTCCTCCAGCGCACCTAAAGGTTCTGGATTTGGGCTTGTCATTCCACGCTGTGTTGTCAGGCCCAGCAAGGGGCCTAAAAGGCTGTTTAGTTGGTTTAGGCTGGCCACAGACGACGCCTCCCCCATGTGCAAAGCAGAGCGCTCTGTCGTGGCCGGGTGTAATGAGGTGTGCTGTATTCCCACTACCAGCAGCAGCACATTGGCCAAACCTTCTCAGTATCACAGGAAACTGATGAGAAGACAAAGCTCGGGTCCTTGACTGTCTCCTCAAGCCATTTCCAATTATCGAGGTGGTTTGGAGTGGCTCCCGAGCTGCAGGGCTCTGTTTAATAGTGCTTTTATTGATAGCTGTTGGCAGGCAGGCGTAATTTTCCTTGCTCCCATCTCACCAAAAGCCAGACAGCCCAGAATTATGAGTCTAAACGAATGAGCCATTAGTGCCAGCTGGCTATTTCCAATTGAGTTATATCTTTTCTGTATTATATTACATTGTTGCCTAGAGGTCTTTTCTTCTGCACTAAATTTCCCTAGCTCGCTTATTTTATGATCCGAGTATCACGAGTGAATAGCGTACAGCAGGATTTGTGCATTTACTCCCAACATGCTGAAAAAGAAATTGCCATTTCTCTGAGGTCTTTGCAACAGAGACTCTGAATTACACTTTTTAAAGGGTGGCATTTATGGCCTTGCCCAACAACTGAAAGGTACCAGAAAAGCTGTTGCAGATTCCGGACATAAAGTCACTGGAATATTGAATGGTCCTGGCTGGTTTCTGGCTGGTCTTCCGGATAGACAGTATTTCAGCGTTGAAGAGAAAGCCCTGTGCAGGGACAATACTTACAAATAAATATGCTGCAGAAACAGCAAAATGCCTCATCCCATTGGATGTGGAAATACTTCTGTAGGAGGAGATGGGTAAAATTGCATATGGGAATTCAGGCCCCGTTTGATAGCAGCAGGACCTCTACACCCCTGAGAGCTTTTAAGCTCTAGCCTATGTCTGTAACCATCTTCAGCATCATTCTGCTATCAGACTTGAATTATACTCAACAGAAATATATTCTCATTACAGATCACCAAATACAGCTCCAAATTTATACCACCGACTACATCAGAGTCCAAGTCTCTTAATGTACTAAGCCTGTGCCAAGTCTTTACACCACTCACAGTCCGCACTTCTTACACCTCCCCATTCCACTCATTACAGCAAGCATTTTATCTACTTGTTATGATTTCTGCCTGAACTGTTACATCTGTCATTAGGAGAATTTTTCCCCTGTAGGTTGCTATTTGCCTGTACACAATGTATTCCATGCGTGCCTTGAAGTGTTGCCCAAGTCACAAAAAAATCTTAACCCTTAAATTGGAAATAAAGATGAAAAACAGCCATGAAAAATAACCAGGTGGTATATTTAGGACATATGAATGAGAAAAATGGTCAGACTTTGACACCAACTTAGAGAATGTACTTTCACTAGAAGTACTTCTAGTATCATTATATGTGTCTGAAAATGACCTTCTTTTCCCAAATGGAAGCTGAGTTTATTTTATTTAGCATGTGCATAAACTGTGTTATTCTGGAGCTTTCCACTCCTCATCAGGATGTAAGATCCTTCACACGGCTAAGTGCAGTTCAAAGAAGATACGTGGAGCAGAAGAGGATGACTAAGCCTAAGCCGTATCTGTATCATCTCTATACTCTCACCTGCCACTAAATTCACTTATTTTTTTTCACTGCAGAGGAGAAGGAAGGTGAAAATTAAAGTCTAAAGAGGAAATGAAAGACATATACACAATATTCCTCTCCCTCATGCTCCCATTTTCTCTCTCTGTAACTGCTGTTTCATTCCCTGAAACCAAACTCTTATGAGAAGTTGCAGCTCATCTGTAAAAAGGATTCTGGAAACTTCTCTAACGTTATCCTGAGTTATGAATCAAAAGCATCTCATTCCTCACTCATCTGACCTATGCTGACTCCTGAGGGGAGACAGACTGGCTGGCAACACAGAAGCGAAATGAATATTTCTCATAAATACAAATACGCATTTTTCTAGGTTGTGCTCAGATTCTTCATCATCATCATCATCGTCACTGCTGACAAAAAAAAGTGGGTGCTCCAATACATTGTCACAGAAATGACGAATGACTCCACTTGGGTTATTTCTGTGTGATGGTGGGACACCTGATAATGTCAGACTCTTGCCACAGTGTAACATAAAGTCTGAATTACTTTATGAAAATGAGCAGTTCTGGTCAAACCCATTTGTGTACAGACCAAATGACCTCACTGCAGCTGTACGAGCTGTGCTGTGGATATCTCAAACTGTCAGTCATCTCAAAGGGACTTAGACCCTAATAAGATCTGCACTGTAAATCCAGAGCTGGTTTAGCCTATTTCCCATTTGCATCTTCAAATTTGCTTTGAGGACGAACAGGAATAAAGTAGGCCTTGGTTTTCTTCCATAGCTCCCACAAGAGCACGTGCTCCCTGAAATGAGATGAAAAGCCTAAACTGGTGAGATTTATTTCATGTCGTGTGTAGGTAACTTCTGCCTCGTGGAAGAAGGATGTAAGTCTAGGTAAAGTGGAGGGAATTGACTCCTAAAAGTAAGAATACACCTAAACTCTGTTATCCAGCCCACTGTTCTGAAAGGTAATAAACCCACTGCACTGCACTGACCTCTGCAAGCAGATGCTAATGAAAGGGTGAAGGATAGAAGGTTTTACAGTCCCTAACTCCCCTTTTCCATCACAGTTAATTACAGGCTGAGGACACCACTTACCTGACTGGTCACCTCTCTTGTATCAGCACACCAAGTGTTTTCAGCCCTCAGAACAGAGTTGGATCTTTTCGTAACCAGGGCCAAAGGACAGGATCTCACAGCAATGACCTGGGAACAGGTTGCCTACAGAAGCTGTGGCTGCCCCATCCCTGGAAGTGCTCAAGGCCAGGCTGGATGGGGCCCTGAGCAAACTGGTCTAGTAGAAGGTGTCCCTGCCCACAGTACGGGGTTGGAACTTTTAGGTCCCTTCCAACCCAAACCTTTCTGGGATTCTTTGATTCTATGAACAATACAGATCTTCTTGTGCTCACGGTCCTGGAGTAGCTCCCAGAAATTTTGGTATCATCTCCTAGGTAGTGGAACTATCGTGGGCTGGTCATTAAACTTCTCTTAACCCTTTGTCAGGCCTTAGGTTCAAAAAAGTCACCTCTGCAAAAATACCTAATGGGACCTTTTGTTGTGTCCCAGGCTGTGCGTATGCTCTGTAGCATCACATTTGAACCCAGTCACTGTAAAACCAAAACCTTGTAGTTACATCTTCTCCATCATTCATCACCATCTCAAATCTCCCTTTGTCTGACTGCCAGCTTAGAAAGATTCATGTAGCATCTAAACATCAGATCAGGTTCTTTTTACTTTTCTAGGTCAGCAACAGTGGCAAAAATAGAAAAGAAACCCTAATAGCTCTGGGACTGGGTTTTTTCCTGGGAAGTATTTTTGGTGGTTTTTCTTTTTTTTTTTTTTTTTTCTTTGCCTTTTTTCTGGATGTACAAAGACAATATAGTGCTAATATTTTACAGCTGTCTTACTTTTGAACTGCTGGCAGATGCTGGAAGCTGGGTTTAGCTAATGTAATTAACTAGTGTTAATTCAGAGCTCCCAGGATATTCCTGCTCTGTGAGGACAGTGGTGTGTCGCTGCTGCCCTCAATTCGAGTGTTGCCCTCAGAACTGTGTGATGTGTCTTTTATCAGATTTGGGAAGTGCTGCACAGTTCCAGCTGCCAGGATGGATATGAACCTGGCTTTTCAGAGAGAGCTCACCTGGGGCTAGTGCTAGGCAGTGAGCGAGCATGAGACTGAGCTTTCCTTGTAATTCTGGCCATAAACCCTTCACAGGCAACCCGCAATCACTGTCATTCAGGGAAGGAAACTCACCCTTGGACCTAGAAACCCCTGCCATCCAAAAACATTGTGGCCTTGGGCAAATTACACACTTTCAGGGTCTTAGGCTGAAAGCAGGTAGGACGCAGTGACACCGTGAGGAGTAATTAGCTAGTGCTTTTAAAAAGCTCCCAGTCAAACACCAGAGCACGGCAACACTGCCCCTAGGAACACTGCCTATTGTTCCAGCTGCTGGCCGCATCCTGGGAACGGGTCTCACATAAAAGGGAGACACAAAAGAGAAGTGGAAAAAAAAAAAGAAGGAAGAAGGGCAAGTAGAGTTTCAGACATACAAGTAAATGATTCATTCCAAGGAGTGGCACACGTTGTTTTTAACGGGATAATGCCATGTGGTAAGAACCTCAGAGTTTCACGTGGGAGGAGGATGAGAAGGTTGGGAAGAGAAGGAAGGCAGGGAAGGAGCACTAGGCAAGGCAAGAGGCGAGCATCCGAATAGCTGGTGGAAGCACCAGAGGGGGGTTTTGACAGAGCGGTGAGAGGATCTAACAGAAGAGAAGCCTCCACTTGCTGTCTCCTCTCACCACTAAAATGTTTGGATCTTTGTGCCAGCTACTCCTCCTCAGAGATGAGTAGCGTGAGCTGCTAAGACCTCTTAAGGAAAACTGTATGCCTCATCCCCTGGCTCTTCCACTCTCCTATATCCCCTTTGCACCCTTTTGGCTGGCAGTGTAAGACTCGTGGGATGTAAAGTAGCTCTGCCTTGTCATGTGTGAAAAGCTGGCCTTCCTGGGAAGCTGTTTATAGAAAGGTGTGAATGTGGTGAGACACAAATACCGAGATCCCCATTCAGCTACAAAGGAGAGAATAAACACTCTCAGTGCACCTCAGGGTCCTAACATTGGAAACCCACTGCAAAGGAAGGATCACCAAAGCACTGGGGCCTTTTAAACCTCTGGGGACAGTTCTTCTATCTGTTCACGTATTGAAACACATGTATTTGTTTAAGAAAAGAGACTTGTAATGTTTCACGCTCTCAGCTTTGCAGTAATTAGTCCTCGTGGCATTTTTTAGCCTTTGTGGCACCTTCGCTTGACAAATGCCCAGGGAAAGGGATCCTTCCTGCTGTTGTCAGGCAGATTTTGACTATTTTTAAAAAAACTACATCCAAACAAAAATTAGATCCTTCCCTACTTTTCAGTGAAAAAATGGACAAAAACTGTCTCAGATATTCACTCAGTAGTTATGGCACTGACCTTGCGCAAGAAACACACGCTCAGATTCCTGGCCTGAGTGCAAAAGAGCAAAACCTCGTACTCGCGTCTCCCAGATCCCTGTCAGTGGATCTAAATCCAGGCCTTGAAATCAGTCTGCTGCTGCTATGCTTATCTGGCTTCATCACAGAGAATTTAACTATTTATACATAGTGCTTCAGTCCCAACAGGAGACTGAAATGGTGACTCCAAAACCAGATCCCAGAATGATGTGCCAACACCCTCTCAGATGCTGCAAAGTAGTTAATATTCCCAGGTTCTTCAAAATACTCACATGGAGTGTATTTCAGTCTTCAAGAGAAGGTAATTTTGTTCATTGTCATAGAACCCTCGAATCCACAGGTTCTCCAGGGTTTAGAGAGCTGGTGTGAACATTACCAATACAAAGAATAGCAATGAAGGGCTGGAAATGGGAATTGCCACATCAGTCACAAATGCACAGATTTACACCACATCCTCTAGGCAGCCCAAGGCCACCCAGAGGATCAGAAACAAAGCCTGCAGAAGGCTGGCTATGCTACCAATCCCCACAGTACGTGTAAAGGTGCTCTACTGTATCCAAAATCCTGCTCAGAATAACTTTTCAGTAACATTTGATTTGTCTTTGATTAGGTCTGTCTTTGAAAGGTCATGGAGAAAAGGAGGAATGGAGGAAAGCCAATGTCACTCTGGTCTTCGGAAAGGGCAGGACAGGCCAGCAGGTTGTGCTGCCATTCAGCCAGACCTGGACAGGCTGGAGAAGAACTCAGGGAAGCTCAACAAAAGCAAGCGTGGGGTCCTGCACCTCAGGCAAAATAACTGCATGCACCCGTACAGGTGAGGGCCTGACCTGCTGGGATGGGACTCTGTGGAGGACAGAGCACTGGCAGGAGCTGCCCAGAGAGGCTGTGGAGTCTCCTCTGGAGATGTTCAACTCTGCCTGGACATCACCCTGTGCAACCTCCTCTGGGTGAACCTGCTTTTAGCAGGGGGTTGGGACTAGGTGATCGCCACAAGGCCCTTCCAACCCCAAACATTCCCTTACTTTGTGATTTAAGGAGTGCTGTCTGTGGGGGTTTCACAGGACAGCTGCTACAAGAAAAGAATGTAAAGCTATCAATTACTCACCTAGAACATGTATTGCCTGTCACTCATCTCCTTTCCAAACAATTTCCAAATTACTTTAATAAACCATCTTTCTCATTTACTAAATTATATTACTTGAAAGTATTTACTTCTGATCAAAGCCAAAAGAATACCCATATGACAGTGTAAATGAATGTTAAACTCCATAAGCCTTCTTGCGTCGGTGGAGGATTGATTTCAACTACTTGAAAATGAAATGTGCACCTTTACAACTTCTGACTCTCATCTTGGTTGGGTGATTCAGTGGCTTGATGATTTAGAATTTTGATAACATAGTGGGATATAAACAAAACTTTCCAAACATACTTACTCGTTGGGTTAGTTTGGGATTCCATTCTTTGTAAAGATTTGCTTAGACTTGAGGTATCCACTTGAGAAACTTCATTCATTCATGAAGGTTTTGCATAACTCTATTTGCTACAATGAACATGGCAGGCAAATTTTGGCACGGCCCAGCTTTTGTGCTGTACTCTCTAGAAAGTTTTGTTCAGGAAAGAACCCCAGAAATCACCATTTTTACTTAGGGAGTAGATGTTCAGGTGCCCATTTTTTATGAGGAACTTACCCAAGTACCTTAAATTGAACTCTTGCTTCTTGCTCTGGTACTTACCTCTCCCTGGTGCACAGGACACAGCAGCAGTTCTATGTGATGTTTAATTCAGTTACGTCTTGCTCTAACGTGACAGAGGTGTGTGCTTGGGAGCATTCTCTTCTCCATCCCCACTAAGGGTTTGTGTTTAGGTAACACTGTTCAGCAATAACTTTATCAAATGAGCTGTGTGGCTCCCCAAAGGCAGGCTCTTACTTCCCCTCTCAGGCTGGCTGTTGCTAGCAGGGTCCCTTGGTGTTACTCAAGGTCCTGCAGGTGTCACCATCTCGGGCAGCTGTCCTCTCTGAGAGCCAGCCCTAGATGCCTTAGCAGGGTGGGAAAAGGAGTAGCAAGAGAGCTGAGCAGTCTCTTCTTTCCCTGTGCTGTTCTGTTTGCCATGAGCTCTCTCCTGATGCAGTGGGCTGTGTATTAATGAATTAACACTTCCCTCTCCCCCACACCAGCTTGCTGGATGCTGGGAATTACCTGACAGTGAACAGGGGACTTGGTGACAAGACACTGCTGTCAGTCCTGCCCTGACATGAAACAGCACCTTCTCATGGTAGGCTGACTTGAAGGAACAGAAGTAAAATCAAGGCTTTTGGCTGTTGCAAGGTGTGTCACATTTCTGATAAACGCTGTGCTGCAATTTAACACAACTTTTCAGAGGGTGGCTATACACACTCAGCCCTTGCTATTTTAAGGAAGCAACCCTGTCTCAACCACTTGTCACATCTAGCTAGTTAACTTTCTTAACTACTTAGAGGTCACTGTGATGAAAAAGGTTACATGGGCCTAATTCTCAATTACTTCCTACAATGGTCCAGCCCCACAGCTGGGTTCTGGCAGCATCTTTGGAGAAAGAATGTGACATTTCCATAACACAGAAATACTGCTCTTCTATCTCTTTGCCTTGGAAATTCTGTTTGCTATCAGCTTGTCTCTTTTGTGCACTGATTTTCCTCCCCCCACACTCTGATTAAATATTCTCCTCTTCCCCAAACTTACTGTCTGCAGTGCCTTTGGCCTGGGCTGGGTCTGGACAAGAGCTTGTGGAACAGGCAGCCTGGCACTGCCGTTTTGCAGCACGTGAGCACACAGAATTCCTGCCTTCTCCTCCTTCCACATGCACGCTGCCTTGGAAGCAGATCCTGAAACCTGTCCTGCTTAACCACAGGGATCTGTGCAAGAGAGGAATGGGAAGGGAGGAAGGCTTCCAATCAACTCTGTGTAGGTTTCCTTTCCTGTGAGGCCTGGATAGGCTGCAGAATTACTGTGTCTCTCCTTTAGTGAGGATGCAACCTCCCTACACTCCTGCACACGGGTGTCAGCTTACAGCTCTCCCTGCAGGAACCAGGGCTTCAGCACTTGGACCTTGCAGCACTGACCTCCAGTTCACCCACATCTGTCTTTTACCAATAATCTGTAAGGAAGAAAGAAGCTGTAACTCCTGAGGCAATTTGGATCAATTCCTCTATGACTGCAGTTAATTTTTTGGCTAATGGTGTTTTCTTAAGATGGGTTACGTATAAAGTATGACTGCACAAATTTAAGAAGAAAGAAAAGCCCCGAGAAGCATAAAGTAATTCTGTTTTCTGAGAGAACAGCCCAAGGAGATGATAAATTACCAGGGATTAATAACTCACTGAAGAAACAGTAAAGTTAATCCTAGACACAATGAACTCTGGATTTAATACACAGCCCTAGGAGATGTTACTTTTCTTCAATGTGCCCTGGGGAGGCCATTTTTAGAAAACAGAATCAATCTGATTACTTTAGGTACATGTATAAGGTATATTCAAGACCCAGGAAATGGTAATTTTCAAGCCCTGAAATATCATGTTCCTTACTCTACTCACATTAAAAAGTGAATACATGAAACCACTGGGTTCCTTTCTGCTCAGAGCAAATAGCCTCTTCTCGTGCACTCCTAAATAGAAAACAGTATTATAAAGCCACCAGGAGGCAGCAGATTAAAATATTTATGCTAGAAAAGAACAACCATTAAAAAACCCTAAACCAGCCCCAACTCTTGCCCCTCTCCCAAGTTTCCAGTCTGATATGGAGGAAATGTGTTCTCCCAGTCCCCTGCTCATCATTTTGCTTTACCCACTGATCTCTCTTCTCTGCATACCTGAAATCAGTAGCAATTCCGCTGCTGTCAAACAGTTTTATGCAGGAGCATGGTTAAAATGGAAATCAAACTTATTTCTGGAATAGCACTCACTGGAAAAAAATGAGCAAAAAAAGTAGGTAAAAGCTATGAAAAAATAGAAGACCTCCCAACAGACTAAAATGCTTTTGCTCCTTCTGGGGTTTACTGAAAAATTCCAACCCCCTGAGCTCTCTCCTGACCACCTTTTTTTTTGTTTACAAAATGCCACCCAAGAAGAAGCACTGGAATTGTGACCAACCCAGGACAGGCTCTGGCTCCCTGCCACACCAACGCCGCTGCTCCAGCTACGCTGCCCTGGCCCCGGTCCAGTTCTGTCTCTGACCCAGGAAAGCTGCAAGTTGTTTCCTCTCCTTCATCCTTCTTTTCTGCTGGTATAAAAGAGTGTCCTCAGCATGGTTTAAGCCAGCCTGAAATCACTACAGGCATATGTGTAAGCTTTTAAACTAGTACGTTATTTTAAATCCTAGTTATTTATAGACTTAAATGCATTTTATATATGTATGTTTTCATATTACTACATATATTTTATGGTTTTATAGAGCACACAATAACTGCTCTTACAGAGTCTTGTGTTACAGGCTGAACACATGTATGAAACACAGCAAGGCAGCAACAGCAATGTTGGAACTACCTAAAACATTTCTAAATATGGCCCTAGGAGCACAAGGTATGTGCACAGTCCACCAACAAAGCACAGCATGAGCAGTGTGCAATCGGCCCCAGGAAAGGCACCTCGGAACCAACCCAAGGACAAACCGCAAAAGCAAACACTTGTATTTTCAAACTGAAAATTCAGCTCCTAACAAAGTGCATCTGTGCCTCTGCTGTCTTAATTCAAACAGCCACTACACATTTTCCACTGCAAAGATCACAATTAACTGGGAAATTAAAACACAAGCACAATGTCAGCAGAAATCACAAATTTATTAATCCTTAAATATATCAATCATTTACCATTATGGCAAGAAATATGTACACTGTGTCCCATGGTAAACTGCAGTGTTCCAAAATGACAGAAGTGTATAATTCAGTTGTGGTGGAGAGAACAAATCACAATTTCCTCATGTTTTGGTGTGGAAGACAAACTTGATCTACAGTAATACGTCAACACCACATGCTATGTTAGAAGTATAAAAAAAACACCCTACACCTAATTTCTTAATTTTAAATACAGTTATGCCACTTACAGCCGCTTCACAAAAAAAAAAAAAGGAAAAAAAAGAAAAAAAAAGAAATTAATGAGAAAAAAATGAGGCCATTACTTTTTTCACAGATCCCATTGGCAGGTTAATATGGCTCAACACATTTATTGTAGATGCTTATTTTAAATATATATTGTTTAAAATCATGTAGTAATTATCAGAGAAGCTTAAGTCCATCTACCATACATCCACTAGTAACAACATCAACATTTTTAAGAATTGCTTCTGATTAGTGATCAACACAGAAAGGTGAAATGATACAAATTAGGAAGCTTTCCCATTTTAAAAAGTTCCGGCTGCCGAGTTGTAAATTCTGGACGGCTAAAAAGGACACTGACTGAAATACCATGCACTGTACAGCGCTGCGGGGAGCAGGAGCCTGCTGCTAACAGAACCACGGGGAGAACAGGAGCAGCCCAGCCTGGGCTTTCCTGGAACAGTGGAAGGGAAGAAACCGAAATTCTTGTGAGGTTGTATTTTTACAGCAATGTGAGGGAAGGAGAACTAGTCCCTGCTGCAAAGTTTGTGTTCCGCACTGCCAGCACAGCGTCTCTCCCTCGGCCTGGAGCCGGGACAAACCCGTTGGGATCACCGTGGCCATCGCCGGCCTCGACACCGAATGCTGCCAGGGGAGCTTGAGAAACTAAGAGCGGACTGAGGGAAAGAGGGGGAGACACAAACCTGTGGTAAAGTGTTAGGGTCCCACGGAAAACCGGTGTCTCCGTAATTCATTTCCAGAGAAGCAACAGCAGCAGCATAATGTAAGTAAACTCTTCATACTTAGCTTTAAGGCCTAATATTTCTGGAGTATATTATCCACACAACTGGTCTATATATTAACCAACATATTATATTTTTTAAAGCCTCCTTAAAAAATTTACAGTACATCCTAGAAGCGACAAAAATCTTTCTCTTTCCTTCCATTTTAATCCTCAAAAACTGCCTTTCAATTATCACTTAGTTCCTTAGAATTTTTAATTTTGCTTAATCATCCAACAGAATCTTTCAGTTAAGCAAAATAAGAAAGCAAAAAGGACTCAAAAGGAAAATGGAAGCTGCTGACTCACCAGAACACCGACAGTTAATTCTGGAGTGGTCAAGCTAGCAAATGAGGAGATTTTTCCAGTTTACACGGACTAATAAACTAAGAAGGCTGCAGCTGGTCCAAAGCCAAGATATTAACACTTCCACATTTCTCAGTGATTTTGTCCATCTATGATAAAAATCTGTTGTACAGTAATGGAGCTGCCAGTGGAAATCCTAACCATTCCTACCAGAACCAAAGAAAAATCCTGGGACTCAGGAGAAAAGGAGGAGTCAAAAAACAGTTTTTAAAAAAAGAAGGTAAAATATACTTTTTCTTTTTTTTTTTCTTCTTTTTTTAATAAACATGATAGATTTTAAAGTTGTCTGTCAAAACTTGGCATAAATGGAGCAAGTGACAAATGTACTGTGTGTCTACTGCTGTCCGTCCAATATCTCTTTTTGTCTTTTACGTCTTGTTATTCTCTATTTGCATGAAACATCACCTTCATTGAAATGTTAACAGTGTACAGATGGAAAATACAGCAACGTGGTGTATCACAAATGTGTTACATGAAGAACCTTCACAACTTCATGCACTCAGAAACATGCATGAAGAGAACGGGATGGCCAAGATGGTAATCAACCAGGTGCGTTGGGTACAGAAAATGCAACAGTGGCACCGCTGATATTTTTAGCTAGGAGGAAGGAAAAAAAACAGATTTCCATTACTGAGGTAACATCACCACCAGATAACAACACATGCTCAAGTGTTAGCCAATGCTATTGAAAAAAAAAACCACCTTGTCAAGATCATTAAGCACGATACTGGGGAAAAAACAAGGGAAAAAAACCTCCACTCAGGTAAGGCATTCTTTTATTTTTCAAACCACTTTACAGACATTTTCCGTCTTTACAAGATGCCAGAGAGGCTGTTAAAATAAATAAGGAAACTGAGGCAGGAAGCCAAAGGGATTCCTTAAGGGAGGGAGGGTGGAATTCAGCCACCAATCTCTGGGTTTAACTTAACTTCCTCAGCATGGACATTGCAGGCACTGCCATGGATTGAGGCTCCCGTACAAAGACTGGATCAAGTGACAAGGAAGAATCAGGTGTCATTCCCATGCAAGACATGCCAGAGCCAAATGCAGAGAGAGAAGGAAGGAAAGGAGGGGGAAGTGAGTATGTAGCTAACTGAAGTTGTAGCATCATTTGTATTACCGTAGCATCTAGGGGCCAGAGCCGTGGTGGGATTCCTCTGCACTAGGCACTGCACAAACAGAACAGACTCTTTACTCAGCAGTCCTGCTCTCTGGCACTGCACTTATCAAAGTATAAGAAGGTGTGAGTTGTGATCAGGGAGGGAACTTAAGCCTCATTGAAGCTGAAGTTAGGTTAGGGAGTCACTTTTAGGCCCACCAGCCCGTTGACTGCCCATATTGGGCAGGTGCACTCTCCGAGGACAGGCAGACACAGCTCTGCAGAAACACATTAGCATGGGTCCCTAAGAACATGGATACAGAGAACAATCTCCTACCGTCACTCCTATCACTCAGAGAGAAACAATGGATGAGACAGAAAACCAGGTTTGCCTCAACTGTCTCACAGTAAAACAATGAATAAAATTTATTTATAAACTAAATACATATTTGTGTTCATATTCTTTTCCAAATAAGTTCTCTGCCACAAGGAAACATTTCCCAATACCTATAGCTACCAAAGAGCTCAGTTCTGTCCCTAGATTTATGCACACTCCTTCCTGTAATCCCAAAACCAAGGAAGCTACAGTGTTTGCAGCAACTGATTCAACATCATCTAGGATACCGTGTCTGCAGAAGTAGATCACAGCTATAATTGTTTTTGCAACTTTATTAGATTTGAAATCCTCTTCAGACATGATGTGTAAAATACTTTTTTATTACAGAAATGCCATTATTAACTACTGTGCGTTGAAAATAGTTAAATAAGTAGCTGTAGACTGCATACAGTTCAAATAAAGGAAGGATAAACTAGAACAATATGTTAATTTTTTTCTCTAGTTTTCCAAAATGGAGTTATTGCTGCTCTGGGAAAAGAAAAGATGAAATTTGAGACAGAGTAAAAATGGTCAGGATGAGTTATAGAAGGTGATTTGAGCATGGGGCCACATGGGAATCTCCCAGTCAGACTTAAGAAGATGGGGAGTAAAGAAAGAATATGCAAAATAACTGAAAGAAGAATGACAATGTGCAGAAAGGGGAGCTACCAGCCCAAAGGAGACTCACTAGTCCTGAGCACAAGCAGTAGGACTGATCTCACGTAGCATACTGACACTTAGGTGGAAGGCACTATAACAAGAAAAGAAAACAGGAGCATTGTGCAAGGACAAACAAATAACCTTGAGGGCTGGGTAATCCAAAAATATTACAAGGAATAATAGGAAGTGCAAAGATCTGCAAAAGTTTCTATGTACTCACTGGTTGGAAATGAGAGTTGAGGATAAAGAGGTGGCTGTCTCAGATGTGCTGCAGATGAGAAAAGCACAAAAATCGTGCCAGAACAGAGCAGGGAAAAGAAAGACATTGGGGAATTAAATAAAGCCCTGAAGACAACTGGACAGGGAATTTCAGAAGAAGCCAAGCTAATGGAAAGGCAAACCTCAAAAAAAAAAAAAAAAAGACAGCAGTTAAGGTGGCCAGGAAAATGGAGATCCTATCTGACAAAGCCATCTGAAGTAGTGCTGGCTGTTTACCCTATAGAAGTAGAAGGTGGCGATGATCTGATTAGCCTTCCTACAAACCAGTTCATGTCTGCAACACCTAATCAGCACAGGAGAACAACGATGACATAGAAGAAGCAAAGATACACTGAAGATGACTAAATTTTACACTGGAAAGTAAGGCTCCTAACCATCAGACCAATGGTATTTTGGAAAGTGCTATGAGCAAGTCCAAAAACCTCCTCTGAATTCAAGATGAGAGCTGGTTATGGGATTTATGTGATATTCTTGCCAGTGCTACACATGTAGGGCTATGTTGCTAACTCAGGGAATCTCTCCTTAAGCCTGAGTCTGGCTCTAAGGCTCCTCTGTGACCCCTTAAGCCTGGACACTCCTCACAATCCCAAAATCTCCTCTGTCAGACTCCATAGGCACAAAACATTCACCAATACAGAAATCACCCTGCAAGGTCAAAAAAATAATTCCACGGTGATTTTTCTTCTCCCCCCACCCACAAAGAACCTCCTGCAATACCTTCCCAAAAAGAGAGGTGAAAAAAAAAAAACCAAAACCCAGAGGAAAAGATCAAATGATTCTCCAGTCCAACTCATGTCATTGTACTGTAAACACTGACTTCAGGGTGCAGTGGGCCAGATGAACCTGCTTCACTTGGGCTTTCTGGCTCTACACACACCCAGCTCAGATCCCTTGACAAACACTCCTTTATGAAAACCTCAAAGATTTACCTAACACTGTATTTCAAGGAAGTGTTTGAATATTATCTGTTGAAACACTGGCAGTGCAGCTGGAACGTGAGAAACAAAGGACAATGTGGCTCCTGTTCCCCTTGGTTTCACATTTTGAAATAAAACAGTTATCACTATGTAATAAAATTTCTTTTTTCCTAAATAAAAAAATAATACAAAATCATCACCATGGAAGTTTAACACTTCATTCTACCTTATTTCTTACTTCATCAAGTATTATTTCATATAGGAGAACGGTGTTGCAAGAAGTAAAATATGAGACATGATGAAGTTCAAAGGATGAAATCTAAGCCCTTACCATCCACACCAGGAAATTCAGCCACTCTCCACATTAAGACACCTCACACAAACAGAATTGTAACCCATACAGAGGGCTCACAATTGAGCAAAGCCAGGCCCGGACCAGTGCTGCCTAACTGGGAAACCGCAAGTCAGTGAGGTTTGAGCTCCTTAGTGGAGGCTGCAGAAGAAGAGAAGCCAGTGGCCTGAGGAGAACCTCCTAAGGAAGCCGTGACTCTTTATCTTTTCATTACAACCCCCAGCGTGCTGTCATTAACCCTGGTGACAATGTGGCTCAAGGAACTCAGTCGCTGCCTGACTGAGGGCATGGCAGGGCCTGGATGAACAGCACAGAGAAAAGCTGATGGGAGAGATGCGAGGCTGTCTCACGGGGATGTCAGAACTGTCCAATGGGGACTACTCAGGAGTTATGCATGGAGAGTGTGGGGAAAGAGATAAGAATGTGAGACGTACTGAGATGGCTCCATTTACAAGGTAAATGTGTGACCTGGCTCAAATGCAACTTGCAGTGAACATACCTAGGCCTGAGACAGCAGAAGTGGCCGGAAATCACACTAAATATTAGTCAAACTTCAGTTCTTCCCAATAGTGACACTTCTTTACTTGAAACTTTCTGGTCAGCTCTCATAGCTCCATGTATCCTACTGCTTTTTATTTTTCCAGGTTTTCCAGCAATTCTATTCCAGGTTTTCTAATCCTGTTCTGTGACTTCTATCAAGCTTTCTCTACATTGAAACACTTCCCTGCTCTTCAAGCTGTCAGTTCTGGGACCGAGTTGGATCGGTGGGCACCACAGTAGAAAACAGCAACCAAAAAAGCGCGTTATTTTAAAAATCTTCGGACCATATGCATACCAGTGGGTATAATACGTAATAAATGACCACAAGAAATGACACTACCAGAGGAGGGCTCACAGTTTTTAAGGCCCAAAGCAGCTATTGGACTACGTGATGTGCCTAGGAGCTGTGGGCTGGTGGTGGGGCTGTTCCTTACTTGATGGGTACGGTGGGCGAGCCCGAGCGGTGGAAGTGCACGTTCTGCCACTTGCCGTCACGCCGGTGCCACACGCGCGTCTCCTCGGACTGCATGGTCTTTGGCATGCCGCTGCCGTCCATGTACTGCGTCAGGCGGATGTACGCGATGCACGCCGCGTCCTCGCCCACCAGGTGCACGTGCGGGTTCAGGATGATCGTGTGGATTGGCTTGTTGCTTTTGGACAGAGCTATGAGACACACACACACACAGGGGCACACACGGGAGAAATCACATTTGCTCTGGGTAAGCCAAAGGAACTCATGCCAATCTGTTCTACACACAAAAATGTCAGGCCTACCAGATCCAACTTCATCATTAGGGTTTAATGATAATCACACCTGACAACTAAAATGCTTTGTTGAAGGAGCACAACTACTTATTGTACACTATTTAATAAGTAAATATGTTTAATCCATGTACATATATGGGTTAAGTAAAGTGGAGGGTGCCATCTAGAGTTTCCCAACATTTCAGTTTCACTGTTACGTCTAATGACGTTTGTACTTAGTATTTTCAGTTAAAATAATTCAGCTCTTAACTCATTCCTTATTTTGAATTTTTCTTTCCAAATACCTGAAACTCTCCTCTGCTCTCTGAGGTGCTCTGTAATGCATGAATGAGCAGAGCGGAAGCAGACTGAAAAACACCTATAGCAGAACTCTGAAAAAAAATAATACTCTCTTGCCCTGCCTGAGTCAATTAACTCCTAAACCTCAATACTCATTAGATGAGAGACACAAGGAACAGATGAAGACTCAGAGATGAAAAGGGAATATTTACCATTTTCGAAGTAAAACCGGTGGAAGTCCATCCCTTCTACCAGATTACCTAAAGCTTCAGGTTCAAAAGACGTAAGGCCTGGATCACAGATTTTTCTGTGGAAAAGAAGAAATTCTGCAATGAGCACATGTAGTTATGGACCACAACTTTGGAGATTATTTTTAATTGTTTCTTTCATTCCTACTGAAATTTTACCTACTCATGCCATCACACTGGAAAAGAACAGAACTTAACATGAGGAGAAGGCATGGAGTTGTGGTTTCAGCTCGATTAGTAAATTTGACAGCCTACTTTAAGTGGACCACGTTTCATATAAATCATGTTTTGACCAAAAAAAGACCCACAAGTCAGTGTTATTACAAGTAGGAATTTTTACTTGTGGTGATGAAAAATCGCTGCTGTGCAATGCAAGGGATATTTTTTATGCCTCACGTCATTACGTAAGCAAGACTTAAGTATTTTCTTCTAACTACACTAGAGTTATACTAGCAGCTCTTCTGAAAATGGCAATGTATGAAGCCAGGGCAAAGCAGCCATGAACATATCTTATGTTTTGTGGGGGCATCTGGGAAGGCATTTCAACAGAACACAACGCCCAAGCACAGGCACTCACATATAAACATGCATATTTACACACTGTCAAATACCCCAGCTCTCCTCAGCCCCGCCAAGAGGAGGAGCTTACGTGTAAGCTTCGAAGTCCCCGTTGTTGATGGCTTCAATCAACTGCTCGGTCACCTTGATAATCTCCTGCTTACGAGCTGGGGAGAGAGACAAACCCAATCTTACAGAGGAAGGCAAAGTGGAAGGTGACAGCTGACAGGTACTCTGCCACTCCCCAGCTGGCTCAACAGCCACCTCTCTTCCTTTCTACAACCAAATGACAAGATGTTACATTGCTGCTTTACACTGATTTGCCTTCAGTGCACTCCTGTATCCACAAGGAAATTAAACACATGTCAAGACCAATTCACTTCCCTATCACACTTCTAATTATCTTTCCTTCACTGAAGGATCTGCTGTTTAAAAAGCAAAACAAACCAAGCCCCAACTCTAAACTTCAAACTCAAGGAAGCTGATTATTGTTTTAGAACCAGTCAGGCTGTAGTAGCTCTCTTGTGCAAGCAACAGTTGTAATTCCCAGCACACTCCCACACATAGATTTGACCATTAACACAAACATGCCTGTAATGTCAAAACTGAAGTACCGAGAGAGATCACATTCTTCTTCAAAAGAACATGCTGGGGAGCACACTGAGAAAGTAACTTTCCAATGCTGTGTTCAGAACTGGCACTGTGGTGTTAACCTTTTCCTAAATGCACACCTGAAGTATTAAGGTGAAAAGGACCAAAAAGAAACCAGCAAGGAAAAATGTGATGGAGAAAAAAATGGATATAGAGGTCTAGCAAGGCTTTTTGGGAGCAGCTCTTGACTGTTAGCACTGGCTAAGAGCATTTCAAGTATGAATTGTCTTATTTTGCACAAGGACTGTGGAAAGAACAGAGAGTTCTAATGAAGAGAGCAGCAATGCCTCCATTATTATAGGTTTAAATAACATGGGCCAGACTGCGTGGACACTGTATGGCACTGCCAGCACCACCCAAGTGGTGGGATGGCTGAGTCAGAAATAATGGGGCACTCTTACAGAAGGCTGGCAAAAAGAAATCCAGAACAAGCAGACCTCGTGCAGTGAGGAAATTACCAGTTCTGCACGCAACATCTCACATACATATAGCTGAGCTAAAGGATTTGATTAAATAATCCAGTAACACATCTCAATCAGAGATGAGGAAATTACAGACCATTAAATCAGACAGTGGGAAATGAGGTAAAAATCTCTGATCAGTTGCTACATAATCATGAGCTCATGTTAATGGATAATGATATAAGCAATCAATATGTCTGCAATGGTACTGTAGTTTCCACACATGAGAGGCACAAAACTACATGGACACAATTTATTGTCACTTGGCTCAAGACAATTGGCAATATTCCCTTTTACACTCATGCCTTTCCCGAGTTTTACCACGGTACCTTTGATGCTGAGATATAGAAGATATAATTCCACATCAACCCCGGAAGGGAGAAATTGAACCGTGCTGCCAAATTGCTGGTTTTCCTGGTTTTAGTTCCAAAATGAAATTGCAGTGGAACATATGTTTTCATGAAGCTTTCTCACAGAAGCCACCTAGTATTAGAGAATGAGGTTCCAGCAAAGTTTCTCTGGGCTGTACTAACATCTGGGAGAGCAGTGTATGCAGATGTATCCATGGGATGTCAAACACATCCATGAGGAAGCTCTAGAGGCCAGCAAAGCCAGCAAAGGAGATTACAGCACTTAGCACTGGCTCCAATCAATCAGCATCCAACTCCAACACTGGTGTCAGCATTTGTGGAAAGACTTCACAGTTCCCAATGCAGACCGTCAGGAACAGGAAGATGTTGCCAAATCATCTGCCTTTCAACTCAGTCCTCAGTTTTTCTACAAAATTATCAGCACCACATGAAACTCTATGAAAGCCACTATGCTACTCTCACCTTTCAGCGACACACAATTACACACATTAGAAAATTACATTTCTTCCTACTTAGTGATCTGATATGCAGTTTCCTTGGCAGTGAGCCAAAGGGAGAGGTAGAGCACAGTTTAGAGAGAGGAATTCCAGAACTGATTTATCCTATTGTGCAAAACTTTTTGCCTCATTCCCAGCCCTTACTCAATAAAAGAACAAGGCAGTGTGAAATAACAGCAGACATCAAAGACTAATTAAAATACTCGGGAGCCACAGTGATTTTACACAAACCTCCTCCTGATTGTTTTTAGCTTTTACACCTTCTTGTGTGGGTAATTGTGGGGGTGCAGGGAGACCAAACTGAGACCCAAAATGTTTCTGCTTCATTGTCCTTGAAGCAGAGGTTTAACCTGAAAGGAAGGAAGAGAAAGGAGATGGGAAAACTGAAACACAACAAGTAGAAAATTGGAAGGAGACTGGAAAGCAGCAGAAGGAAAATACAGCTGTGACTTGGTGGCCACGTGCATCCAGTCAAATCATTGCACTTACCCTTAGTGCAAGGGATAGAATAGGGAGGGCACTGGAGATCAACTAAGGTGAATGGGGATTGGCAGGAACAGTGTCCTGCTATTGCAGACAGCATCTGACAGAAATAATTGGCAGTTCTTAGAGTGGTAAAAAAAATCACCAAATTTTCATTCTAAGTTTGATGGACTCCACATAATGTGCTCTTTGATAACTCCAATTTTTTTTCCATCTAAATACACACTCCAAACTATACATGGACAACACAAAGCATTAGGGAAGAGGCATCTGGCCAGTTCCCATCTGCCAGATAACTGTCACTTACAATCTCCATTTGCATTTGACTTTTTCATTATTTATTTTTTTATCCAATAGTAAATTTGGCTTGTATTGAATTCTAGGACAATTATGCTGTTTGATGCACAGTGGCAATTTCATGCTATTATACTTTTCATTTGATGTGCCGTCAGGACTCCCTAAATAAAACTACAGAAACTAAACTTCTTAAACTAAACGGACAACTGTAATGAGATTCTGGTAAAACTGGTTCAGCTACTTTTTCTACAGAGTGTGGTGAAAGTCAGTTCAAAAAGTAAAGCCTGACCCATCTATAGTTTCTTAGAATATGACAGTAGCTTTCCAGAGCATAAAACTATATACTCTGTACACAAAGGATAACTGAGCAAAAATAACCTCTTTAAAACAACTGAGATGTGAGGGAAGAACACTGCTGACAAGTCAATAGTGCTGAGCCATTTTCCTGAACACCAGTAAGGAAACAGACTGCAGACGCAGCAAACTTGCGTGGAGGAGATGGTGGCTCTAGCATTCTTTGCTCAGAATATGGGTGAAGTAAACACACTACAGAAAAGACCTCAGACCTGTTCCTTAAACAGCACCTTTTCCCCTATAGGGTGAAGGAGTTAAGGTTTAAGCAGTTAAAAAAAATAAATCCCTTGCTTTGGCAAGTGAGTAGGTATATGACTAATATAAAGACAGTTCAAGCAAAAGTATTATGAAGAAGAGCTATAAAAAGACCAAATAATAAGAAAAAGAACAAATAAGAACATTTCCAAACGCTGGCTAAAATGTTTTCTGCAGCACTGCTGTAGCACATATGTTAACTTTAAATGAGTCATTGATCTCTAGTTATATTTCACTACCACTTTTCCTTGCTCAGCTACAGGGTGAGGGATAATCTTTCAAAATTAAAGACAACCATTAACACTAAGATCTAAACAACATAAAATGAGGAGAACCACCACTTAAGCAAAAAGCATCTAACACTATCAATACTTTCAACCTACAAGGAGCAGTTCCCCAGGTGGTGAAATAAAATATCCCAGGAAAACAGAAGTACAAAACAGCAGCAAGAACTGTTCTTCCAGCAGGGAACTCTGTGGCTTTTCCTCCCTTCCTGTAGCCCCAAGAAATATGTATAAGCTCAATCTACAAGAGTCACACAGAAATGACAGATATTTTGGTATTTTGATTGCAGAGAGAATGTGCAGCACAAAAATGAGCTGTAGATACGTGAAAGTGAAGCCTTCAGAAATATCCCTACCTGAAACTTCAGGTTTTTTGACACACAAGCAAAGAACCCTTGTAACTCACTGACCACCATATTACCCATCATTTTTTCCAAAACTGACACCAGTGAAAACAATCATTGAAATCACTTTATGCTTCACTCAGATATTGGAACATCTTCCTCCTGCCGTCAACCCTTCAGACTCCTGACTGCCATCACTGTACTGCAGTGGCTAAGCAGAGAAACACCTTTCCAGAAGAACAAGGTAACCTTGCTCCAGATTTGCACATGCACTTGGAGATGATTAAAATGATTTTGCTGCTGACTTGCTCCCATGTTGTTTCTCAAGGCAAAAACCCTTAAACCTTTTCAACTCGGTACTCTTAACTACGTATCTCGGTACACCTCAGATTGGATTAATCTCACAACATTTTGGACACATATAATACAGACAAGTGAGTTTGTTCCCTCAACTCCCCTCCCTTACAGTTAAGGGAGAGAAATCAGCACTTTCAGGGCACAATTCATCATATCCTAAAATAGATTTTTAAGACAAGTGTGACTCATCTGACCTATTTGAATTGGCTAAAGGAGTCTAGACAACCAGCTCAAACACAGATATCTACATTGTGGAGGAGGCTTAAATCCAGGGGGACAGATCCCCCCGTAGTGCTGTTGTTTTAAAACAGGACAGTTGGTATCGAGGGGACAGCAGTCTGCTAAAATGGAATGGCACAGCAGGAGGGACCCAGCTTCACTTCCCATCTGAACATTGTCCCAACAAAGAGCAGTTAGATGGAAAGCACACAGCCAGTCAAGTTATTTCTATGCTCTGGAAATGACCAAAGTCTGAAAAGAAAGAGGAAGAGACTGGAAATTTTATCCTGTGTTGTATAATAAGTTCTGGCTGTGTGGATGTACCAGATTCATTCAGCTTTACAGCATGGACTGTTGAACATCACACAATTTTCTTTCAAATGATTATCATCACACCACTATTTGAAAGTTCTCTGCTGATAATTTTTCTGACAATTTCTGCCACAAATATTCCAATTAAATAATTTCTGAAAATAAAAGAAAAGAATGGGCTGCATGAATAAACAACTGACTGGGTCTCAGATCTACATAAAATCCACCTAGACCGTCAGATAACGAGGCATGCTCCAGGGGACTTCTCATTTAAGAAGTTTATCGAGATACAGTGTACAGAAGACCACTGCTTATCTCTTAGGCCACACTTAAGCTTTGATAGGGACTAAAGCATCTGAGTTGTCATCTCACATGTACACATTTTTCCTAGAGCCTGCTGATTCCAAAGACTCGCTCTGATTCATCGAATTATGACACGGATGGATGATCTGCAGAATTTTATTAGGGTTATTCGGTATCTTTCACCTATCTGGAAACTGCTAAGCCTGCTACTGCCCTAAAAAAATGTAAATTCTTTAGCTATGTCAGCAAATATCTGAAAAATTATCCCAGAGCTTTTCCACCCTGAACTGACAAAATAGATCCAACAAAATTAATGTGTCTCTTTCAAATAATGTTAAGCAACTTGTCACATGCCATACATAGTATATTCTTATTTATATGGAATCAATTCTGTCTAAAGATGCTCTCTCTTTATGTGACTATACTAAAAAATTATACTAATATTTATACAGCATAGCAAATGTTGGCAAATGTTTATTTTTTAATGACAAGTCACCTACAGTCTCAAGTCAAAGCTGCATCATGGTCACTGCACTTACAAGACAATGCACTATGGTTTCCCAACAGGTTACTTTCATAGTGGAATCTGGCTGCTGTCTCCAGAAATGGTGTTTGAAGTCTTGATGAGTGAGACATTAACAAGCTTTGCTGCTGTGCACATTTTTATTTAAACTGTGCTCCTGGCCTAACCACTCAACTAGTTGAGAGAAACAGGACGTGTGAGGCCACCAGCATTCAGATCGGAAAATGCTGGGCATGTAAAGGATATTGTGTGGATATCCATCATGGATGGAATAAAGCTTTATGGGATGTGTTACTGACATGTCAACCCCTCCGTGTTACACAGCCCAGATCTCTCCTTCAATTCCTCTCTTTCCCCAGGCTCTGGGCAGTTTGTAGTTGTAGTTTGATAAACACTCACCCATACACTGATAGAGCCTATCCCGCTCCTCCCTCAGAATGAAGCTACACTTTCGGCATTACCTGGCAACGGCTGTGACCAGAGACAGCCCATCCTCTCTGGGACTGGCTCCTCTCACCTGCATTAAGCTGACCCCACCAAAAATTCCACTCATGTTTAAAATAAGGTTTAGGCCAATAACATACAGCCCATGTTCCCAGGGGCCTGCCTGGATCTTACTTTGACCTGTGCAAATGCCTGTTCTTACCACCACTGCAACTGCCCTGACACACACTGGCTGCAGGATCAGAATCCAGCAAGCTGAACCCTCACTACCAGGAAATCATTCCCTGTTTCAATTCACAAGGTCCCACCCCTCTAAGGAATTTCTGGTTCATTTATGAACAAGGAATGCTCTACCCAGGTCTTTTACACTCTACCAACACAGTGCCTTTCCCCTCTCATATTTTAATGCTGGAGATTTCCCTTATGGTCGCTTGGTCACTGATCATCCCATATCTCACCCTGAGCAGAGCAGGACATTTCCCAGTTGTCCTATCATGCTGCAAGTTAACAGCTGCCACAGCAGCTTCAAGGCTGGTTTGTAAATGCGGATGTTCAAGAAAGGAACTTGATATAATAAACGTAACAGGTAATTAATGCTGAGGCCCTATCCAGGATCCAAGCAAGAGGTGAGGCAAATCTCTCTTCCTAAGCTGAAAACTACTGCAAAGACTACTCCTGCAAGATACAGCTTTCTGAAATACGGACCTATTTATCCTGCTGTACAGCTGATGAAAATATTTTTACAATTAACAACAAGAAAAAATACCTAAAAAAAAATTACTTTGTAAAGGCTAAGCACAGATCATTCATAGATCAGGCAGATCACAGCATTGACCTTTTCTGAGCTTCTGTCAGATGGTGGGGAGGGAAGAGGAGAGACAAAGGAGATCATCTGACAGATGAGTCTCTCAACTTACATAGCACAGAGGAAGGAGTGGAGTGGGAGAGCTCAGACTCAAGCGATTGACTCTCTGAGTTTGCATTTCTCATGGACTTGCCCGCTGAATTGATGGAAAGAAACACAACATATGAACAAACAAAGATGAAGAGGTAGAGTGTGATCAGACTCCTCAGCAGGCACTGGCAGCAGGAGCGGCCTCTGGGGCACGGCAAGGGTGGTGACCAGTGGGATGAAGAAGCAATGGAAGAGGAGGAGTGGTGGGTGGAACTCAACCTCTCCATGTCCTCCTCCTTTGTGAAAGCTGTGTGAGGGTCAAGTACATGTGAAGGAAGAAAAAAAGAAGGCCAAAAGAAAAATAATGATAATTTAATTAGAAGCAGTAAGAACTTAGAAAACCTTTGAGCACACAAACAATGTTAATGATGTACTTTCAGGGGCAGTGTGGATGCCAAAGAACAGTTGTAAAGGTCATAGGTGTGAGTGACTCTGTTCAGATGCCAGCGCAGATTTACCCCGTATCCAGTACTCAGATACAAAGGGTTTTGAAAGAGCTTTGGAAAAACTGCTCTTGGAAATTTGAATGATTTTTAAGGAACGTGTATTCCAAAAGAAATAGTTTAAACTGCTTTCTTTCTACCGTTAAATAAAATTAGGCCAACAGGTATAAAATGAATTACAAATATATGAAATATTTCGAAGCAATGTACCTTCCAGATGTATTAAGTAGCACAGGTAAGTCACAATTTGTCAAATCTGTAAGTGCCTTACAACTCAGCAATTTTCCCCATTGGCAGGCACCACTCTTACTAATACTTTTGCTAATTTTTCTCCGGGGGCAAAAAGACACCATGAGAAATCCAGATCTCCTGTCCATGGTAAATTTAACAACTCACCTTTCTGAAAACCTGTGGACAAAAATAATGGTGCTATTCTACAGCATTACTTGAAAAATCAAACCCATATCACAGAGACGCTGTACAATAGTTCCAGTCTCATTACTATAGGAAGAAGAAATCCCACAAACAATCCGAGAAGGAGGCATTGCCTACAGTTGAATTCTCAGCATGTTCTTCCTGTCATATTTAGGAGGGATCACTGTCATGTAGGTAAGACCATGACTGGTGGTTAATGTCAGAAATTTATATTAGCAAGGAACCTGAACTACAGCTTCAAGTAATTTCAGACTCAAATGACAGAATTAGCTCATTCCTAAAGTTATTAAAGCTCACCGTTTTTTGGCAAGCACTCTTTCTAGTAAAAGAAATATGTTCCAGTCCTGAAAGAGGTAAGTATATACATAAACAAGGCAAAGTTACAGACACTTAGATTTTCAGTAAATAAAAAATGAAAAGTAAGTCTGATTTTACTGTCTTCAAGTTAAATACCTGCCTTCAAAAGTGAAAACAGGGCAAGATCCTGACATAAGGGGAGAATGCTCTATGCATCCCTGACAGGAGGAGAATTTGATCCTAAAGATACCTTAATGATAGGTGATGTAAGACATTTTTAATTGCTGTCTTAATGGATCCTAACATTCGTAACACTTGGCACAGACACACTCGTGCACCCGCTCCCACAGCGCACGACACACAAGTGTGCTGGGGATGCTGCACCCCACACAGACCTGTGGGAGCCACACCTCTGCAAAGAGGCAAATCAATACCAAAGAACAAAGCCCTTGACGCACAGCTGGATGTTTTCAGCCCGTGTGGGCTTCAGGAAGGAAGGGGCCCTGGCCCTGTCTGTGCAGTGCAGACGCGGCGCTGGGATACCGGGAGCAGGAATAATGCACGTGGCCCGCACACCTCTGCAGAGCTGTTCCCTGCGAGGCGTGGATCACACTGCAGTGCCATAAAACACACACCAATACTATGCTCAGTTACAGCCACAGCCCCCTGCTCCTTCCCGGGAAGGACAGAGCCTCTTCCCATGCTGTACTCCATGCTACAAAGAAAAGCAAAAAGGTTTTAAATGTTTTTTATCATCCAAGGTGCAAAACGTTCCTTCTAGGTCTCAAATGTGGTGACAAACATCTTGAGCATACATGTAAGGACCTGGAGAATTCTCCTACTCCTACCTCTGAAATCCATTTAATCCCTATCAGTATTTTATCTCCAGTGGCTGTTGCTGACAAGAGAACAGCTTTCTTGCTGTTCTCCTACAAAATACACATCCAGGAGTCAAGTTTGGTGTGGGGGAGAAATAATCTTTCCCAAGTGCCTTGCTAGTGCAGGAGGCTTGAGCTTATAATAGGTGTCAGGGTTGCAGGACTGCCTATTCCCTGAATCATTCTACAAATTAGACCCTGGGGGCACTGTTAGCTTTAATTTATAATAAAACAGTGTGAACAGTAGCCTCCAGAGGAAACATGGGAAGTGTGAGAGGAATACTAAAAAGTGAAAAACAAGCAAGTTCATGAGCAATTAGTAAGAGGGAGATTATATTTGTCTTTTAAATAAACAGAAAATTAAATCCCTGTACACTGTGCAGGGAAAGCCACAAGCAGGATCTTGTTCCTCAAGTGCTTACTGCAAGATCCCCTTTTCTGTTTTGGGAATGCCGTATCTTGTGGCCATCCAACTTGCCCTTAACTCTGATACTGCAGAATCATATAAAAGAATTGGGCAAATTATTTTCATTGTTGTTTTTTCTTATAATTGTACCCTCCTGAGGTACAATTCTGTGTGCTAAGGTTCAGATAGAATTTTCTAACAATCCTACTGTCATAACACCACGTTACATCATCGCACAGAAGCCCTATAATTAAATTATTCACTTAATAAGCTTAGTTGTTAAACTGCACCAAATGGTTTGACGGAAGAAATACAAAGTGTTATGATTAAAGGTAAATTACACTGTATTTTCCAACGCATCAGCTGCAGATCCCTGTAATTGTTCTCCTTTCACATTAACTCAAACCACCACCACTTTGTTGCATCCATTCTCCTGTTTTATCTTACTATCACCTCTGACCCACGTTTCACCTGTACATATACCACTTCTTTGAGGCCAAAAGTCAATCTTTTTTGTGAATCAGAGACACACAAACCCAACGCTCCCTTTTCAAACCCTTTGCACTTTGAAACATAGTGTTATTAAAGTAGGTATGTGTAACATCACAGCAAAATGTTTAGAGGGGGAAAAATGGAAACAAAACTATTACCTGTGAAGCAACAAAACTAAGTGTATAAAAAAAGTTTTGATGTCAGTTTTTTAAAGAATAAAAGAAGATTAAAACAAATGTATGGACACAACAAAAGAAAACCAAAAAAATACACTGGCATCTGAACAGAATAAAAATAAAAATGGTGACATGAACAAAAAACCCAAAAAACCAAAACCAAACCAGAAACACAAATGCATGCTAAACATAAACTAAGTTAAAGGTACAAAGCACTGACTTGGACATTTCTAATCTACTTCTATTATTACTGGAACTAATATCTTAGTTAAAAAGCAGTAACTTTATATTCTTAATCCCAAAACATCATGGGAAATTGTGTTTTGGGAACTGAAAAGTTAAAGTTAAGTCTGACACACATCAAAAGTAATTTCTTCTAAAAAAGGAAAATCACAATTCTCTTGTAAGATTCACTAGGGGTTTCTGTGTTTAATGGCCTACTGAAATACAAACACAAAACTCATGTTACTGCTTCTCCAAACATCTCAAGCATCAAATCATACCTTTCACATCCTCATCTTCAATGGTCGTGTTGGAACTCTCTGTTGATTCCTGTTGAGAAGTAAATATGAGTTGAATGTATAAAACAAGCCAAGCCTTATTTGCGTGCCTTGGAAAATGACAGGATTAGTTACAGGAATCATGCAAAGCCTTAAGCAGGGTGGGATGTCATTCACAAACAAATGGTCACACACTGATTGAGACATTTCCACCTGAAACAGATGTCAAACATTGCCATTCTCCACAGGAGGGAACTGAAACACAATTCCTGCACTCTGATGCTTTTACTTCACAGGAATGTACAGGAAAGTTTTTTATCTTTAACATCCAACTGTACAAAGTCCATCTGAAATGTATGAATTACCTCAGCCAAGTAGGAGAGTTTGCCATTTTAAGCTTAGCAATTAAACCAACTGTGCAAAATAAGTCATTCCATTCCAATTTCACCTTCTAAATATGCAGGCTTCTGCAAGCTACAATTTATGATTTCCTGCTCATGTGACTTATGCAATGTATATTCAGATGAAGTCTCACAGTGATCTGAAGCATATTGAATCAGATTATCTCATTTTTATAATGTGGTTTTTTGGTTTTTTTTTTGATGAGATGGAGAATTGATCAATGTATGGTAAGAACTTTGACAAACTAAGGCACCTTTGTAGCAGTATTCTTCAACCGACCAGTCATGCAGAGGAATGACTCATCTATCAGACAGTTTATTCTTAAGCCATCGCACTTAAAAAGGCAAGGATATTGTAGCTCAGTCTTTCCTTAATTACCAGAAATATGAAATATAATAGGCAAATTCAACAGGGCACTGTCAAATTGAACAGCTTCAGAGAGCTGGAAAGTTTTAAGCAAGAAGGTTTTATCTTTATACTTTCTTGAGAAGTAAAACATTAATTATTTTTTTTTATTTGCAGCTCAACAACGAAAAAGATAAACTGATCTGTTTTTATCTGAGAGAGGACAGGACTGGTATTGCATTTAACTCTTTAAAGGATTTTTCAATTAAATAATGAAAGGTAAATTTGCCAGTGCCCTTCATTTACTATGTCCTCACAAGGCTGAGCCAAAGGAATGTTCAAGAGGGCTAATGCATTACTCAGACCTTCAAAACCCAAATGTGCATTGATAAGTCAAACTACAGGAATTAATTCACACACAAACAAAACTGAACAAGCCATCATGCTGTCCCTGCCCTGGCTGTGTTAGATGTTCCACTCTACACGGACATATCATGCTCTAGCACTTCAAATATTAGATAAAGTACTTACAAGTGAACAAAACCCTCACACAAATACAAGTTGTAAACACCATGCAAAGCTCACAGGGCAGATGTAGCCTCTAACACTGAAGCATCCACTCCAGTTGCCATACTACAGGGATCAGTCTTTCAGATAAATTTAGGAGGAACTCTCCGCATTAAGTGGTTCGTTTGTTTGCTGTGACCTTCTGGGACATTGAGTATCTTAGTTGCTGAGATTATGTAATAAAATCAAGTAGATGTAGTCATGCCAATATTTTATCTGGGTTTTCAGCGCTTTAGTGGACTTCAGCGATAAAGATCAGCCTGCTGTTCAAACACAGGCTGCTCATGGCCTATGGGTTTAAACTTGGGGAGCTGAAAGAGTAATAACACGAAAACACAAGTTCTGTGTTGGACAGATGCAGGGGACGTAAAGGATTGGGACACACAAGCACAACACACACCATCAGCACTTCCATGCCTGAGGAATGCCTGCATGCGTTATTTTGTCACTCAGATCCACTCCTGCTGTTATGAAATAACCACAGGGAGTTAAGACTAGATAAATGGGATATGAATTAAGTCGACACTGCAAACAGTGAAATTCTTGTTGAAGCATAAACTCTTTTCAGGAAACCTAGGAACATGTGTTATATGTAAATGATGGTATTTCCTGGCCCTTTTCAAGTCCATGCATGAAAAAAACAAAACAAAACATGTTTTAGGGATCAGCTGCCAGACGTAAACATCACAATACATGAGAAAAAGAAAAGAGCATGAAGAAAACATGTAAAAATCAAAAGACCTCTTTGTCACTTGAAAAGTGAAATTTTTTTGGAAACTGCCCAGTGATGTTATGGAAGAAAACCAAAGTCCTGTGCAAAAGACATGTCATGACATGGTGTATAAGCATGCTGAGAAACAGCAGATGGGATAACTGAAATGACATGTTTCTCTGAGGTGACGACTGCATGTAAAACTCAGGATCATCTCACCACACTCTGAGAACAGCACTCTTAGGTTTCCCTTAGACTGCAGCATTTTTGGCTGAAAGGAGAGAGACCCCCGCTCCCCGAGCGGGGCTGCACAGGGCACTGAGTTCTACCCATTGCTACCGACTCCCCCAAGAGCTTCAGGTGCTCAGAAGCAGCAGGACGCACGCAGCAGATGGACACGGATGAAAACAGGCTTGAGAAACACTGGGTGTAACAAATGCAGGAATGAGATTTTCCTTCACAAATTCTTGGACTGGCCCTATAGTGCTGTGGAATAGTGGATGGAATGTGTGGTGTGGAAAAGCAAGATGGAGTTGATTCTTTCTGAATACCTTATTTCCATCAGGGTTGTGGATTACTGTAGTTTGGGGCTCCTGAGCGAGAACAAAATAAAGAGAGAAAGAGTTCCCATTGGTAAATACATTTTCATTGGTGTGAGGGAGTGCAAGAAGAGCCAGCTCACAAATGCTGAACACTGACAAGAGTTAAAACAAACGTCAACTGTCGCCAGGGCGTGAAACTGGATGTCTCTAACACAGATTTCCTCAACAGCAAGCCAGCAAAAAAGGCCATCTCACCTAATGGAGCAGCATGCAGAGACCTTATTCAGGACTGGCGTGTGCAGGGCTTTGAAGCTCTGGGGACCTGCAGAGGCTCTTCTGCACGAGGACAGGCCAAATGTTCCGTGTGCTTTTCTGTCTGAGCCTGGACACGCATGGCGGCCACAAATCTTTAAGCTTTAATAACCTCTTCTCTTTATGTTTGCATGTATTAGCACGAAGTGATCAAATCAAAATACAGAGGAATCAATAAGGATTAAGGATGAGTTGACTCCCCCTAGACACTACCGTGGTTTGGAATGCGTGGATTGCCCCCAACTTGGCAGAGCTGCATAAAAGCAAGCAAGAGAGGTTTTTGTGTCATTTAAAAGTGTAATTTCCCCAAATTCTTTCCCCTTAAAAAAAGGCTCAATAATCTTTGAAATGGCACTTAGCCAGCATGCTTTCAGCATGGGCCATTGGGCATGGCTCTGTCTGGGAACAGACTGCCCCAAACTGCTGCATGCAACCTGCTGGCTGGGCTTTAGGAAGTGCTTACTGTATGCCTCAGTGCCAGCTGCTTAAAAAAAAATCCAGAAGACAAATGCTTCCAAATGTGTGTGTGTGTGAACTACCCCATTTTCCAAGTTTTATATTCACATGGGAAACAACAGGTCCCAGCATGATGTATTTAGGCACTGGCATTTACACTGGAGAGCCCCGTGATACACAGGTGCCTTAGAAATAGGGCTATTAATAAAAGTGAGACTGCGGTAAACATCCAGGAACATCACTCTGATTTGTAATATGTTCTTAGCAGAGCTTATTAATGAGTAATGTCTCCTGCTGATTTAAATGGAAGAGAAACAAGCAATATGTTTAGCTCTAGATGCCTCTTGATCCCAGGGAAGACTTGCAAAGTCCTGCTGAGTTTCAGGAAATATGGAATGAAAATCTGAATAAGGTCTGTTTTATGGCAGCCTAGTAATAATCCTGTTAGCTCTCCTGGATATCAGTACTTTAACTAAGACAAAGCAGAGAAAATAATAGAGCCAGCTTTTAAAAATTTTGTTGGTGCAAAAGGTTAGCATTAGAAGGTGGAAACAGTCATCAGGCAAAGAGCTAAGAGCAACACCAAGCGCATTCTACTCACTTTCTGGCACAGCATGCAAAAAATTCAGCTACAGTTACAAATGCTATGACTCTACCGCATCCAGCTTCCATTTAACATTTTCTGTCAATAAACACGCTCTAATGGATTTCCTCACAAAAAAAAGACAGCATAATTCAAACAAAAAGGTTTTCTAAAACCTATTTTTAGAAAGCAAACAGAGTAAATGCATGGAAAAGCAAAAAAAGGAAAAAATAAAAAGAAAGAACAAACAGAAGACAATAAAAAATTTCCAGATAGCATGAGAAGGAAAATTCTAGGTATACCAGCGCTGGGGTAGGAATATTTTCCTTGGGGCTGGTTACCACGTTGGTTTTGTTGTTTATCTGTAGGTATGCAGAAAACAGAAACAGACAGGCCTTAGAACTCACGGTAGGCACCGTATCTATATCTCTGCACACAACATCTATAGACAGGTATCAGTATCTATAGATAGATATAGATATGGAAATAAAGAATACAGAAAGATGAACTTAGGAACTTGCAGGAACACTAAGACTAGCTCTGGGAGCTGACTGGCAGCTCCTCCCCATGGGCTGCCAGAGCCCTGCACCAAGGCCTAGATACGAGATGGATGAGTTGAGCTGAGACACTTAACAGAGAGCCCTTAAGTAGCAGCTAAACACGTTTAAGAAGAATAAAGAATTAACATGGGTTGGAACAAAGTCCTAAGTAGCCACTGTGATTTCATGACATGCAATGGTGTTAAGTCATTGCACCCAATAGTTCTTTATTTATAATGAATTATCCCTACCATAAATAATATTTGATTATTCGTAGTGCTCCAAGAATCTGTAATTTGTTCTACTGGCTTCTGATTCCCCTTTGGAATAAATATGACTGACTCTAGAAAGAGATTGGTGCCTCTTTAGCTTTTTTGGTGCTATTTTTAGCAGAAAATAATTGGCAGCTTCCCAGTGTTGGTACTGTGACTTGGAAGCGTGAGGTTTCCCACTATGGTACCTGTAGTCTTACCCCAGCCATCAGCAACTCTCTGTTTAACTTTACATATAGGTCCTCACGATACTTCTTAAGCTTAATATAGTACTATACCTTCTGGCATTTATCTGTACAAAATATTAATTCAAATTAAACTGCTCAGCAGGAACTTTAAAAGTATCCGATCCTTTAAATCCATTTTTTAAGCTCTAACTTTCATTAATAACATGGGGTATGGGAAGAACAGAAATACTAAAAATAATGTAGTGAGCCACTTTTTACATGCACTAAGAAGCAAGATCTGAGTATTGTAGAACTGGGTTGAGAGATGTATTTTTAATTCTCTAACAATAATTAGGAAAAAATACTATGTACATTTTGGTCATGTCTAATTTCAATAAGGGTGGTACAAAGCATCATGCAGAACTGGGTATACAGATACACATCATCTGAGAAGACTTTGATCCAAAAAACAGAGTTCTACTGAACCCTCTAGTCATTGTACTTAGTAATAAATGTGCAAAGCAAAAACATAAATGCCAGAATTTGTTTTGCTAATGGATTCTCCTAAAAATGTAATTAACTCTATGGAAGGGAAAGAAATTAAATTCACAGACTCCATATCCTCAGCACTTTTTGATGATGATTTTACTTTGGGCCAAGCATGGCAGCTGACTTGTGGATTTCAGGAATTGAGCCTGCAGCTGAATCCTTACTTAGGATATGTTTAAATTATGGAAATGGCCATAGGATTTGCAGTAATTAATTACAGACTGCAAATTTTCTTATTTTAACCAGCATTTAACTGGCTTTGAAGACTATAAAATAGTTTCATTAGTTAATCAGGGAATATTATGTTGACACTAAATGTTATTTAATAATACTTGTGATAGAAACCATTCTTCTGTACAGAATAAAAATAATTTTCTTTGATTTAAAAGCAAAGTTCACCATGCTCTACAGCGGGAGGATGTGGAGGAGTTGTTTTTTAAACAATGGTCTTTCTACAGAAATTGTCATTAAGAGAATATAGGAGTCATTACTGAGTTGTGTTTATGCCCCGACTTGGCCTAGATATTGTCAAATACATTTCATTTCTCTATACACAATTACAGCTGTAAGCTGTAAGATTGTCTGAAGTCAGGACAGGGAGAGAACAAACACCTTTGTGCATAAAGTCTTTCACAGGGAGGTGTAAGTATTGGCAAGAATTTTACTTGCTTTGATATTTATGGGATTCTGAGATGGGCAGAACCCTGAACTCCTTTCTCAGGAAAAAACTTTAAAGAACGTTTCAGTAAATGAAAGTTCTACAGAAGAACTGTGGAACAGTGGGAACACAAACAAGGCTGTGTGTCAGCAGACTAAACCTTCCAAGCAAGACAAAAATTGCATATCACATTGCATAACTACAAATTCCTATTTTTTGTGACAGTGTAGTCACTGAGAGACTATGAATTAAAAGACCCTAGCAAAAAGCAAATAGACATGAGGAAAGAAATGAAGATTTCACCAGATTTCACACAGTCCTATTCAGTAGCAGCTTAATATAAAAACTCAAGTGATATCCCAAATGAGTGCTCTTGGTTGAATACATAAGGAAAACAGGTTAGTCAAAACTCAATTCCAATTTTGCCTGAGTAAGGAAAGCAGGTTTGGGTCCATACTCCCTTGGTGGAAGCCCTATGAAAATAAACAGTGTTCATTACAGCTACTGCTGAAAACTGCAGGAAATCTACACAAAACTTCTTCAGCAAGATATTGATAATCCAGCATTCATTAGGAACTGAGAGAGAGAATGTGATTCAAAATACAGTTATTTCTTCCATGTAAACAGAACTTGGTAAAACTCTTTGAAACTTTGAGAGAAAACAGCAATAAGCTGTACATGTTTACTTTCTCATAGAACAGAGACATATTAATCTATGAACACGTGGTGCATTTTGCATGTATTTTTAACAGCAAAGAGAAATCATTCCAAAAGGATTACAGTATATTCATATGAAACAGTTACTTCAAAGTTGATTTGTGCTTAACCAGTGACCTTCTGGTGGTGTGAAGAAGGAGAATGTTTTATTGCTGCATCGCTTGCCAAAAGTCACTCTCTGAGATGTGACAGTAGTGCAGGACAGACAGACACACACTCCAAACAGCTGGGCACGACTGTAGAAATGATTATTGGCCTTTTTTCCATAGAATATGAAAATATTTTAACAAACAAAGCCTGTATCATGGGGCTTTATCTTTCACATGGTACTTCTGTAACAAAAAGCTAACACACACTTCAGATTTGGGACCCTGGCAATACCCACACTGCACCTTCCTGGTGCCCCTCCTTTGGACATCGTGGATCCTGTCACTGGAACTCTGCATTCACCCAAGGAACAGAGGATTTACCTACATAACTGCATGGCTGCTCACACTTGACCAGCAGCTTTTGCTTTCCAAGGACAGTTGGCTTCCCAGTGAAAGGTGTGGATGAGGGCTGTTTGCCTTCTCTCTGCTGGCAGCAGCAGCAGGCAGAGCCCATCCTCACAAACACCTCAAAGATCACATTCAAAACCACCATGAACAGCAATAAAGGAAGTTATTGTGTGGGGTCAGGGAGGCCACAGGACTGGAGAGTAGGTTGAAGAGGAAGAAAAGTTACTGAGACTGTCAGTTGGGACATCTTGGGACACAGCCCTGAGCTGTGAAGGAAGCTGGCTGGGAAACTCTAGCGTGGGAATGCTGGGAAATTGGCTTTTTCACTCCTGAGCATTTAGCATGGCTGGGCTACAGTGGCTTGATTAATGCAGTACCATATCACTGTGCAACATGTTTTGTGTTACATTTCATTATATTAATACTATTAGCTTTTAAAATAAGGAGGTTTTAAAAATGAAGAGAAGGCTAGTAACAAGATTACTATTTTGTTACTATTCTTATTTACTAAGAACAGCTGCATTGGCTGATGTTACATCTACTTTTTTGGTTTTGTATGTCCCCAGGTTAAAAAAAAAGTAAAGACTTGCTTGAAAGAATGGCCGAACAATTCACTGTGGATGGCATATAGCAACTGCAGGCTTATAATTCACAAGGTTGTACTTTAAAGTCTTGCAGTTCTCACAGTATGTTAACAAAGCTAAATGCAACTGTTTGATTTCTAAGTGTGAACGTTTCACAGGAGGAAAAAAAAAAAATCTGTCGATAAAGATCCTCACCATCATCTGAACACTCGAACTGGACTTCCTTTTCTGAATTGACCAGTCAGAGAGAAAGGAAAAGAAGAAAACGTGACTGGTTGGATTTGCAGTATCAATGCATGGAGTACAGTATATTTCTCTTTTGGCTTTTTTTTTTTTTTTTTTAAATAAGAAAAAGACAGCTACAGCTGTTGGAAGGGGTGAAAATATGCTACGGAGTATCTCTACAACAGAATCTCAATAAGAGCATCTCAATAACAGCAACGACAAAAACAGACTTCCCCAGATGTACATTTACTCCCTTTGCTCCACATAACCATGCACACTAACAGCAGACACATAACATGTGCTGAAAAACAAAGAACGGAATCCCAACAAGTGCAATTTAGGCAAAATTTTGGCAACAATTGTTTCCCATATTATAATCAAGATTGCGATAGAACAAATAGCATCGTAGACCTGTAGGAGGAACGATATTTCAAAAGGAAAACTGGTCAGAGAGAGCGCATAAAATTTATCTATTCCACAATGAAACACATTCAGTGATAGAATAGTTCTAAATGTGTGCTTCTCCATGTGACTGGGATCTCCACTGCTTGGCAGTGAGAAGCACTAAAATGGTACTGTATTCATTGCTTTGTAGGCCAGGCTCGGGATTTTTTTGATCAGCAAAGTGTGCACATGTCAGACAGCAGGCACAAATATACTGTGAATCTGGTATTTAAGCAAGTATTTATAATTTTTTGTTAAAGTAAGACATTAAGATTAAATAGAAAATTAAAATTCAGGTCAAAGACACCCTTCTGAGTAAACACACAGCACAGAAGAATATCTTGCGACTCTTAAAATGAAAGCTTGAGGCATTATATTAGTCTTTAAGAGTCCTCTGAGAAAAAAAACCAAAATACATTTTCTGCTGAGGGTTTTTTTTCCCCCCCAAAGTATTTATGCAGAACGTTCATTTGTGAAGCATCTCTCCTCCTGCAGGGTCTGGTGATGTGAGAACAGGAGCTCTAAATCATGTACGAAAGCTGCCAAAATGTTCCCTTCTTAGTAAGGTCTCTTAGTCAGGATGAGCTGATCTGAGACAGTAAACCCCTCAAGTTCTGCCAAATATAGCAAGTACATCTGGCAGAACACACCTCATGTGGAGCCAAGCCTACCCATACAATTTTGGTCTTCCACGAAATCGAATGCAAAGTCAAGGGGAAACACAGAGGCAACAGAGCTGCACATAAACACTGATGCCTAAAAAGCCCACCACCGAACCATTATTTACATGTTAATTGATAACTCAGAGTCATTGATTACATAATCATTCTTCATTAAAAAAGCAAGAAAAAGCATTTTCTCCAGTAGTTTTTTATCTTCTGCTTACTTAATGCTGGCTTTTCAAGTGTTTGTTTTATTTCACTTTTAAGCTTCACCTACCAACTTTAACCACTCCAAATAGCTAGTGAGAAGCACTTACTAACAGATTCTATGAAGGAAAGAAATAGCAATACTCAATTCTAAAACCTAGCACAAGTTACAGACAGATGGAGACTAAGAATATATCTTTGAAATGGAAAGCAGTTGTTTAACCTACCTTAACTCCATCCGGCTTTTTCAGTAAACTCTTGGCTGCTGTAAAAGGAGACAAATAATTTCAATGTCAGGTGGTTCCCCCGAGGTCACCCAGCTGTGCAGCAAACCCCCAATGTCTCCCAGCTCCAGGTACGTTCTCAGCTTTTATTTCCTCATTTTGTTTCTCTGAGCACGGGGAATGAAATCTTTAGGAAACTACCAATCCTTAGGATTATCAAATATCTCTTTTTCCATTGATTAAAGCTGTAAGTTGACTGTACTTATAAAAGGAGAGAGCTCCTTGGGTGGCAGAGAGGAAATGGAAGCAGGGTGAGTGTAAAAGCAGCAGCTTTGGATATATTCATTTTCTCAACTGCAATATATTTCAATTTGTTGATTGGGATAGTTTGATAGGACTATGAATAGGTATTGTTTTGATGGCAGGGACTTGGACCAGGTGTCTGCAGAGCCCACTGGTATCTCAGTGATGGTACCAACATGCATAATCCCCCTCTGGGCACTTCCCACCGTGATAGCAGCAGCCTCCTTGCGTGAAAGGGCAGCACAGTTGCAAGGAAGAAAGGAAGGACGCTTTGATAGCGAAGGGTTGTTTTGGAGGGTTGCTGCCCATGAGGCAATAATAACAAATTCTATGCTTTGCTTCAGCTCCTAATGAAGAAAACCTGCTATTTTCTGATTGTTGTACACTGATCAAATTTCTTCAAAATTTCATTTGCCATAATGTTATTCACGCGTCAGGCTTTAAATTCCACCACTTAAAACTGGCAGCAAATAATTGCAATTTGCTAAATTTGGAAGGCTAACGTGCAAACAAGCACAGCACAGCTCTGAACCTGAAAACATTCACAGCAGAAATACATGCTGGCTGACCTACCAAATCCATATAAACTATTCACTAAAGCGTAAATGCTTCACGAATCACTGCCAAAGACTTGAAGAATAATGAATTACACAACAAGCCTGCCATTACTGAGGTTTTACTGTTGTTTATGACCCAATCTTCCCATCAGAAAGTGTTCCACAGCTTAGGTTGTAACAAATTGTTGTTCTATATATAAGGGAGACAGTCCTGACATGGAGCTCCCATCATTACTGGCATCCTTATCTTAAAAAACCCCCCAAAAACCCAAACCAATTGGACCTTGCATGCCCAAGGCTCCTCAAACTGGCTGAGGATACTGGAGTTATTGATTATGTGGTTTATATTTAAAGCTAATTCTTGTAATTGTGGTTTATTTTAGAGCTACATCCGCATTAAGTGCTCATTTTACAGCACAGAAAATGTAGGATCACCTCAGCAACTGTACAGAAATGACTAATGTCCATTACTGTGTTGTTTACATGAAATAAACCCTGGAAAGTGAAGGCAGGTTGATGTTTCTAACTTCACTAATATATCAGCCTTCCAAATGCAGTTGAGTAACTATGGACATCAGCCAACGCTACCATTAGATCTCCCACACGGCCACGTCTTACAGCTAAAATGAACAAAAATAAGTTTGCCTGTATTATGCAGTATGACCACTAAATGTTTTCATTTAAAGAAACGTGTAAGTAAATACTGAAACTAAATTGTTCTCCATATACTTTGGCACTAGGACACTCCCTGTGACAACGTGTGCTTTCAGGACCTCAGGCAAGAGGGCCTTAGATTTTACATTAGCACAAATATTGTGGGCACTCTGTTAACTTCAGGAATTTATTTAGGGAAAGCAAAGGGAAGGAGACATTTCTGAACCCTAAGGACAAAAAAACCCAGAAGTTAATTGCTTTCAAAGCCTGTTTTATAGCCTTAGCACTTACAAAAATATGGTAAAACAAAAATTAGTTCTTACAGACTGCTGTAGGTCCTTTTGCTAAATTTGTGCATGCAACTTCTGAGTTCTTTTGCTGCTTGACAAACACTACATGCTCTATGTACACAATTCAATGAGAGGCAGTAAAATGAGGGCACCACAAGCAATAACACCATTTATTGCGTGTAGGGCCCTGCTGGCACGTCCTTCGGAATGTGCCCAGGATGGATTACTGTGCACTACTGAACATTACAGGACATGTTCCACAACTCTGCTGGGTTTGCCCTGGAATGGATTTTTAATAGTATTTGGATTCATCTTTCTTTAATCACAGATACCGCATACAAATCAAATATTTAAAGAATTTGCAGGAGCAAAGCAATCAGCATATTCTAAATTAAGCCCACAATGAGAGATTTCTTGCAACTACAAGCAAGAGCTATAAATAAAACCTAAGGCAGCGCTACCAGGCCAGAAAGCAGACTGGAAACAAATGGTTTGTGGCAACACGGAGAAATTAAAGTGATTGAGGACAAACAGCAGTTTGGATTGAGAAGAGAAAAAAGATGTTCCTTTCACGTGCTGAGGGTCTTACCTCACAAGAAATATACAATCCACATAAATGGAAGAAAAAAAAGGAAAATAAAACGCTTTTATAACCACATCATTATGGATAAATGACCTTTATAAGCATGTTTTGCAATGAAATACAATGAATAAAGAAACTGAAAAAATAAAATGTCATCAAGAAAAAACACGGGTGGCTATGGTGTATGACAAGTAAAAAAACCCAAAAAAAGCCAAAAACCATGTTTGCTTTTCATGCTGAAATACTGTTTTAAAACTACTTCAGCTTTTTGGTTTATGGAAGTTGAATTTGGTCCTTACATATATAGACAGTGACGGTTATGAAAAGGGATGAGGAATGATTTGTTTGTTTGATACTTAACAGTAATTCATTTTTACAAGAAGTGCAGCTGACAGCCTTCCCACCTTTTAAATGAATTGGCAGACACTGGAATTCATTAAGCACTAACCCAAGGTAATTTAGATAAACACAGTCCTCTGTAGGTATGAGACTGATCAATTAATAAACGGCCTTCTTGCAGCCATGCATTGAGTCCCCGTCTCTTTGTGCCATCGCCTTCATTTAGGTGTGTATTAAAGAAGGGAACTTAACTAAGAAGGAAATTGTATTTTGAGTACTACGCAAATTGAACAAGTTGTTCTTGCATTCATGGTTATGTAATTTTTTTGGATGAGTCAGTGCTTATTATTATTCAAAACATGCCCAGAGCACTATGATGCTTTTGTCTGTACAGTAGATTATGTTGCACTCCAATAGTTACATCACAGAGTAGGAGGATATGTAAAATTACTGATTTTTAAATCTGGTGTTCTATTTCACTATTCACTGGAAATCTCCAATGGCAAAATGAAAAATACAACACAGCATCAATATTCTGGCAATTCTACTACTATGGACAATTCTAACTCTGCTAACAGCAATTTTAGCTTTTGCTATTAGAATTGGTTTAGTGTAAGATCTAAATCTCCAGAGTCATCGGGACAAAACTATTTCACAAAGAGGAAACAACTCCTCTTACATCCAGCTAGGCACTGCTGGGCATTAGAAAGAAAATGGGGATTCATTACTACATTTCTTACTCCTTAGCAAAGCAATAAAGAAATGAATGTGTACTGATTTTATTTTTAATACAGGATGCAACAGAATCATGGAATGACTTTTCACATATACAAAAATATGCAAGTTCTAAATGTTGTTTGGTGACACTTCTCCATGTGGAGCTATACACATAACTTTCAATTTGCCTGCACCAAAATAGGCATGAAAATACTGCCTGTCTTTGACAGGTAACAATCAAAAAGCAGGGAAAGAGTTCAAATTCTATGGAAGAATCAGACTGACACCTGTAAGAGATTTCTTTGGCCCAAAGAGATTAAATTCTTGTTTGCTTCATCACAGGAAACAGCATGAGATATAACATATTTAGATACTCCTGAATGAATCCTAATTAAATCTCAGCCTTCACAGACATCAAAATATAAAGACTGCATTAATTTGGAGCTCAATGAACATACCTGAGAAATTTCTGGTAGCCAGCATTGTTGTCAAAATGGCCCCCTGTGTACACACACATTTTCTCAAATTAACATCACACTTGTGTCAAACTCCGAATGCCAACACAACACAATAAAAAGGAAAATATATGAGCAAATGACACCAATTACTGAATTAAGCCTGAAAGAATGGATTATCTGTGCATTACCTCTCACATGCCATGTCAAGAGCATATAAATTGTAATTTAATCTTAATTAAACACCTCTCAGCAATCTTGATAATCGCAAATATTTACCAATTATCAGTATGTAATGCACAAGCCAGGATTATTCAGAGGCACAGCAATTATTCAAAATACATAGATGAATATGTGAATATGAAAGAGACTTTACTATTGTTTTTAGATTCTTTTTTTAGGGAGGAATAGAAGCTTATTTGTAATGTGCATGTTAGACAAGTTCACATCTGCAAAGTTATCATGTCTGGCCAGGAAAAACCAAAGGATAATTCAGAAGAATAACCTTAAGGATTTTCCTTCGGCAAAATACTTTCAGTGTGTCTAAATACAGAGGATTGTTATTATTTTGAAAAATAATAAAAAAATTCTATTCGCTTTCATGAAAAGTTTAAGATCTTCAAGCCAAAAGCTGATCTTCTATCAATAGGTCATTTAAGAATAATATTTATAAAAACTGTGCACAGAGACCACTTGTTTTGCACACGAAACACAAGCATAAGCTTTCATTCTTACCTTTAGTTTTCTTCTTGCATTGAATTTCTTCAAGCAATCTACAGTCTCTTGTCTGTGCATCATAGAAGCAACAGTAGAACGTTGCTGAGAGAAGAAGAAAATAATTATTTTAAGGCACCCAGCCAGCTGCTTAGCAGTTTGTTTACTCTACAACACACACATTACACCCCATGGTCCCCAACCTGGGCCTTTCATTTCTATCTTGTCTGACTATCCCATTGTGCTCCTTTTACTCAGCCTTTTCCATGCGTAAAACCCACTTGTAAAGTCATGGCATGGAATATACTGAGAACAGGAGAAAATTCCTGGATCCAGGAACAGCCAGGCAGCCTCTGCTACCTGCAAATTGACTTTTCAGAAGTCCCTTAATTCCCTGCGCACACATTTCATGCTCATCTGAATGACTTCAGGGAAATGAAGATGTGAAGCATTATCTAACTCAAAGTTACTTTCCTGCACTTTCTTTTCATTGAGAATTTAAAATAACACTCTAATTTTGGCAGAGAATGTTCTGCACAACACAGTCAACTCAAAGGAGTTAATTTTGCAAAAACCTTAACCTAAGCTGAGATCTCAATATAGTCTACTATTGACCGTACCTGTGTAATTGTAATTTTACAGTTTATAGTAACACAGCTGCATGAACAAGGCCAAAAGTTATCCTCTAAAACACCTTCACTAAATGCTGAAGCAAACTACAAGCTGATTTGTCTGCCAAGTGATGGTGTTGGACCTGTGGAAATTACTTACACAGATCCATGGATGTTTTAGTGCTTCTGATGCTGTGATACGTTTCGCTGGGTTGATGGTGAGCATTTTATTGATAAGGTCTTTTGCTTCAGGAGTCACCGTGTCCCATTCTGGTGAGGGGAACTTCAGAAAAAAATACACGTGTGTATATTGTCTTGTACAATCTTTACACAATTTCACCTAAGGATCCAGTACTGCATTCAAATAAGAGCTTAAAAATTGTAAGGCTCTGTCTTTTCCTTGTCATCACTTACAAATTATCCAAATCTGAGTATCAACTGCCTCTCGTCTGTTTAACATAATATGATTAGATGACGTTGCAGAATTCATATGCCACCATATCACCAGCTCTTAACTTTTCCCTCTAGGAAACTCCTGCTTAGAAGTACAACTATAAATAAGTGAACAGACGGAGTATGCTACATACGTCATAAGCACCAGCCTTGATCTGCTGGTAAAGCCTGTGCTGGTCTTCATCCCAGAAGGGAGGGTATCCCACCAGGAGGATGTACAGAATGACTCCTGCAGAAAATTTACACCAGTGTTAAGGGCTTTCAAGAAACAAACTCCAGAAATTAATTTTGCACCCAAAGATCATGTAAAACAAAAGGCTCATGAGTATCATCCCAGGCACTGAAAAATACTGCCCCTTCATACTGGGGAAAACAGTAGAAGTGGGGTTGACAAGGTAACTTCTTACGGAAAATACAGGCGATAACGAGCATTTGACACAACAACAGATCGGGAACACTGGAAATGTTTATCTAGCTGGAGAAGTAATAATCCATGATTCTGGATGCTCTAGGAAAATGAATTTTTTACTTCTGGTTTTATCATGGCTTGTACTGGTGTCTGCAAGATTGTGTTACAACTATTCTCATGCAAAGCAGATTTGGGAAACTCAAATTTCTCTGTATTTGATCAATAGGAAATTGAAAAGACCACCTGCTAATCCGACAGAGATGATTCCCTGTGACTGAAGAAAAGTGCTTTCATAAATATGACCACATACTAAATGTGGGTAGAAGTGAAATAAGGAAACCAGCCACTGTTCTCAGCTGGGGAGCTGCCACTTGCCAGTACCTCAGAACACAGTTTTGAGAACTGGATGACAAAGCAATTGCTCTGTACTCCATTTCAGAAAACGTTTCATTTTGCAGTTTATACCTGCAGATGGGGTATATTGGTCAGACTGAATTTTAGGCTCCTTGTGAACCGAAACTAAATGTCCAGCTCACACTATGAACTGTTGTGTTTTCTAACTAATTAGCCATCATACACTTGCAGCTGTTCTTTTAATACTCTTTGAAAGGGTGTTGTGTAGACGTGGTCAAGAATGCCATGATAACACAACTTAGTAAATAATTTTTTTAAAAAAGAAGCTTGTAGGCTAACAAAAAATCCAATTACCTCTACTAAAAATTAATACTGAATTTTATTAAATACCTATTTTCTGATGCACAGTATTATGTACCCTGGATATCATTTCTCACCCTTAAAACACTTCACAGTGGATTAAATATGACATTCAGAGTAATTTCTTACCACACGCCCACATATCCACAGGTTTTCCATAAGGATCTTTTCGTAATACTTCTGGAGAAAGGTATCCTGGAGTACCAGCAAAGCCTGTCAAAGGGCAAGGCAACTCTGGTCAAAACCTGTATGTGCTCTGCAAAAAGCAACTGATTCTCATCTCGGCCCACAAGCCCCAGGACATCATTTCCCAAGCCATGGACTCCTTTGCCCATTTGTTTTTTATGGCACATGACCTAGAGGAAATGCTGACATTTTATGGGGGACCAACTAACAAGGCAGAGCGGCAATATATATATGCATCCTATATATAAGGAGATATAATTTGCACAAAATTAGAGCTACATCTAACATGATCTTTCCACTGCAGAACTCGTTTCTGCCAAGTCATTCCCCTTCTGGAAACATCTTTACAAAAGTTTACAGGAAGCATCTCTGAAGAAATCTGGCCTTTAAAATTTATACGTTCTTCATCCTTTATTCATTACCAGCAGTGCTGCTTTCTCTGAGCAGAAATGCAAAATGTAGGTATAAATACTACTTTTCTTAGGACACTGTAAAGGATAAAAACTTAATGACCACTAACAGTCTGCACCATTTCAGTGAGTATGTCTGCTCCTTCAGGCATCTTTGCTTGAAAATAAATGCTTGGGAACTCCTGAGAGGTGAGAATTTGGTGGCTTTCAGGAAGGACCACATGCCATTTGTGCAATACCACCCTGGATTCCACAAAACTCATGAGAGATGGTGCTAAGACATAAAGTGTACCTGCAGAAAAAAAGAAGCCTTTGCCCTGCAGTTGCCAATTATTTTGAAGTGGGAGGAGGAAATGAAGGAACACATTCTATTCTACTGAGAAAAGAGCTAAAATATGGTCACGAAAAATAAGCTTGTTTTTTGCAGGCTCCTGATATGGAAGCTATGAATTGTTAAGGAGTACCATCACACAGGAAACACATCTTAAGCTCCTTGGAGAAGCTGAAATATAGATGTTCTAAGTAGCTTTAAATAGAGTGCTGTTGCATATCTCTTCTTGGGTGTAGTGCTTATTTTAAAGGGGAAGCAAAGTTGTCTTGACTCTAAAACTTACCACACCTCAATGAACGTTACTACGCAAGACTTGAAAATAAACTTTAAAGCAAAATAAATATAGTACTTAGCTAACCTTATCTCTCAATGAAGATACAAATTAGCTCTCAGAAATAATTGGCAGTTTTAGTACACAGAACCACAGAATGGTTTAGATTTGAAGGGATCTTGAAAATCATCTTGTTCCAACCCCCTGCCACAGGCAGACACCTTCCACTATCCCAGGTGGCTCCAAACCCTGTCCTTGGCCTTGAACACTTCCAGGGATGGGGCAGCCACAGCTTCTCTGGGCAACCTGTGCCAGAGCATCACCAGCCTCACAGGGAAGAATGTTTTCCTATTATCTGATCTAAACCTACTCTCTTTCAGTTTGAAGGGATTCCCACTTGCTCTGCCACTACATGCTCTAGTAAAATAGTCTCTCCCCAATATTCTGAGTGGTTTAAAGCAGCAAACACAGAAGGGTACACAGCCCTGAGTCCAGTATAAAAGAAAGAACACGTGGAAATAGCTAACTGTATTTATCAGGTTATTTTAGAACTGCTCAGAGGGACCCCCAAACAACTGTGTACTTTTCAGAAAAGTGTTGCTACTTGTAGTAACTCCTTTAGCTAAAGCAACTTGCAAAGCTGGAAACTGTGACTGCTCAGTGTCTAGAAGAGATTGCAACACCTTGTACTCCTATCTCTGTCTGGTTTTTCTAAGTGTCCAGAGGCCCAGGACAAAATCCATACTTTGTTGAGCTCAACCTGCCTGACACCTTCCCAGTACATTAAACACCTGCTGAGAGGGTGGCAGGTTTCAACTAAACCCTGTAACACTTTCTACAAATAGGCAAAGAACAAGTTTGTTTTGCAAATGTGCAATTCCGTTGTATTCGGACACACAGAGTTCGAGCCAGTTTCCTGCTGAGGCACAGCCATGGTTCAAGCAGAAAAGGGACCATCACACCAGAGGACTACCCCAGAAAAAAGGAAAAAAAAAAAAAGAAAAAAGAAAAGCATACTGATGCAGAGCTATAATTGGAATCAGAGCATGCCATGAGTCACTAAGTGCTGCAGAATCCAGTGGAAAGCAGAAAAATCTTCTGAAAGAAAGCAAGAAAAAGTTCAAAATGCCCAGTCCATCGGAGTTAATGTTCTGCCCTGTTAATGCAGTCCTAAAGCTGAAGGCAGGCATTTGGACCACTCTGGACAGGTTTTGCAAACAAGTCCCAAAAACAGAACCCACCTCATCTTATCGAATACCACCGGTTTTTTTCAAGAAAGAGCCCCATTAGACTACTTTATTTTCATTACCTTGCTGACCTTTCCTTACATACATATTTTAAAGACGTTCCCTTCTCCCAAGTTTTCATGATGGTATGAGCCTAAACCAAGCATTTCACAAGAACCAAATAACAAAAAAATAAAGTACAAAATTTTCCAGGGCATTGCAACCTCCTCTGCATCACCTGCAGGTACACTATACACAGAAAATATCCCTCAACTTCAATCTGCTGATTTTTTTTCTTGAGATGCTTCCTGTTTACCTGGTGTTTTTGTCATTGTAACAAACCGCTTGTGTTTTGCCTTGTTTCTATTCCACTCCTTTTGTAGTGCTCTGTTTGTTGATGTGCAAGAGCAATCTCCTCTGTCTTTTGTGGATTACTGAAATCCATTTATAAAAAGGCTGGATTTAAAACAACGGGCTGGCTTATAAAGCTGCCAACATATGTCCAATGGTACTGCCTGTGCATCTACATGTACTTATAGCTGTGAACACCCAACCTCCCAACTCATTGCCCATAAAAACCTTCCTGCTTCTGTTCCAAGCTCACAACCACTTTGTTCCATTTCAAACTGCACTTTCTAGCTGCTCTAAGGGAGAATAGGCAGCTGCTATAAATATTTTATTCTATAATTTCTTCCACCTGGGATTTACAATAAATTTTTCCCCATGCTTCACACCTGTTCAAAGAGGGTGGTACGTGAGACACGTGTTATCACAATTGTACATGCACTATTGTTTAAAACTATCAGTATTAAATATTTTCTACCATTCTCCTTGGGGCATCTCTCAACTATAACAAGCAATCTGTAATTAGTGTCTGGCTACAGCCTCAGGTGCTCAATACCCCCTATTTTCCCTTTCATTGAAGACACATTCCAAAGTGCTTCAGAATCAAATTTTCAGGTGTTTCCAGCTGTTCAGACAGAATGTTCAGACTGGGCAGGTACACTCAGCAGTACTACCCTACTGTCTTACTCCTCAGTCACCTGAGGGGAAACCACCAGTCTCCCTCCCAGACTCTACATCCGTATTTCCTGCCTATAGATACTCAGGAGAAAGTGGGAGAGAAGGGGTTGTGTGCACCTAAGTCAAATTTACAGGCTGACAGAAGCTAGCACAAGCTAGGAGTCAGGAAACCCAGGTTTTTCAGGGTCAAAGAATCACACAGCTGCATGTTTCACTCTGGGGTGTGAGTGGGGCTGTTTGGGAGGCTTAACCACTACACTGAATAAATGGTGAGGAAAAAATGGTATTTACTTACCGAACCAAGCCTGTTGTTCTCCCTGGACTTCTATAGCCAATCCAAAGTCTGCCAGTTTTACAGCCGCTCCCTTGGATTTGCTAGCTAGAAGTAAGTTCTCAGGCTTTATACAGAGAGAGAAAACAATTGAGATGAAAAGATAAGTAAATACATTTTAGACACTTTTTTCTTTTTTTTCTTTTTAGTTACGGTAGGCTGGAAAAGAACAAATACTTAGAGGAGTGAAAAAGAGAAGAAGCCCATGAGTTTTTTCCATGAAATTGCAAAACTTGCACTTCCCATTCCTATCTGGGAAGAACCACCAGGCCTGTAACCAGCCTTCATGGGCTCATGCCAGCAAGACTAAGAACAGCGTGCAGAGAAGGAGGACGGCCAGCATGGACATACGGAGCTGTGACACCTGCTGGTGTGACAGGACAGGTCAGAGATTCCCAAGAGCTCACTATTGGAAAAATGGGGCAGGAAACTCCCAAAAGACAGGGATTCATTGATGATTAGTCTAGCCCATGCAGTTTGCAAGATCAGGCATCTACAACTGCCAAACAGAAATGTTTTGCATGACATCCCAACAATAACTGCCCTGTGATCGTATTTGTATTTAGAGGGCAGGTGTATTTACATTGAAAATCTTTCAGCAAAACCAGCACACCCACGTTTGTGCCTGAGAGAACCTTTACAAATAACAATGTTAGTGAAAGTTCCCATTTTGCTTTTTTTTTTGTAGGGTATATTGGCCACATCTGAAATGAAATGCTACAGTACACTCACACAAGTAAAGGTAAAGGATTTGAACATAACAATTGTGTTCATTCTACTATTCATAATGAATCCTTTTAACCCCAGTTAGCAAATACATCAAATGTAAATTGCCCAAAGACAATTTTATTGTATGAATGTTTGCTTTAAAAATACAACTAAATAATCCGTTGGTTTCTACAGTACTATTTCAGAGAACTGTGACCCTCATAGCATTTTCTTGCCATGTCTGTCTTTCCAATCCCCATCATTTTAAAAAAAGGTTTTGTTCTACATTTACAGAACAACAAAACCTCACTTTCATAGGTATTGTTGTGACTCCTCAGAAGCAATTTCTACAGTGGTCTGTGACAAGGGACTTCACTGTATCCAGGCTGGTGCTGGGACCGCAGTCCTGCAAACTCTTCAAATTGTCTTTCATGTTCAACCCAGCAGCAATGATATCACTTCCAGGGGACTATTTCTGCGATTGCAGTTAATCCCATGCATGTACTGAGGTTGTAAACAATTAAGATCATAAGCCTCTTTCAGCAAAGGCTATTTTTAATACATGTCAGGTATACAGCAAAATATGCCTGGGCCTAAGTAAGACCTCAGCCATGGTGATACTTCTATTAATTAACAATACAATGGGCCCTGGCAAACTCTTTAGTCTAAAGCTGGTTTTTTCCCCTCTCATCAAACTATGAAGGAACATTTTTTCAGCAATTTACCAACACTGTTCTCTCACTCATCCCTTTATTGCTATGTAATAGGTTAGACAATATTAAAAAACCTTCATCAATAGTTACTTGATTAATCTTTTATAACCACAGTTTTAAAAATTTAGATGAAAGGCCCTTGGAACAAAATATAATCTTTATATTCACTTAAAGTATCAGTAACCACCTCAACTACATTATATGAAACACTGACTGCATAGCTGAGGACTCTTCTTTAGGTTCATCAACACTGATTTAAGCAATGTCACACTCCTTGCCATTTAACAACACTAATTTCAACACACGGTCACATAGTTCTGCAAGGTTTCCTCTCAGAGTGAGAGAAGTTCACAGTAATTAATTCCTGGAATGCTTGCATAAACCTCTTAAAGTAATGGATGATCCTATTTGGTTGTGACCTTCAGGCAAGCCAAAAGGAGTGAAAAGCCTCATCCCTTCGGATGAAATACAAGCACCACCCCACTGAACACATATTGCCTTCCCAAAAAGTGATTTTGTCCAGAACACTGGTTTTGTGTTTTCTGCTGCTGGTGTTGTTTTTGTTTGTTCGTTTGGTGGGTTTTTTTTTTTTTCCGTTTTCCTCTTGGGATTGTTTTTTTATTCCATTACATGTCTTTTCTCTGCAGAAGCACCACTTTCACACGTGAGTATGTTCCACCAGACTACCTGCTTTACTCCCATGCCAAAGACAAGAGCCTTTTGGGCCATGCCATGTGGGACTGTGTGCTTAACCAACATGCAACAGCCATTTGAGGCTGGCCAGAGGCACGTGGGTAATTATCATGCATTAACTGGGAATGAGTGCAATTACTTGGGAAACATTAAGAGCTCCGGGCAGGACTCGCTCCCCAGATTCAGTGGTGTCACCTTGTGCTCCTTGGTGACGGGCAGCAGCCAAGCATGCACAATGGCACTGTTAACTGCTAAAATTACTTACAAATAAATTAAAGTGATTTATGCCATACTTTTCCAAAAGTCTTTAATCTTTTAAGATACCCAGTACTTAAGCCTCTGTGTATTTTTCCTTGAATACACCTAGAGCAGCCTTCCTTTGGTGGAAGATAAGAGGGTCATAACCACAAAATCACAAAACTTTCACGAAAGCAGGAATGCTGCAGCCTGACAAGAATTGGAATTCCTACCTGGAAGTGCACTTTTACTAGCTGGGAAAGCCAGGTTGCCAGTAATAAGTTAATTTGTTTCTGGGTCTAGAATCCACCACCATTCTGACTTACGCCAGTGGTTACAAACAGAGCAGCAACAAGCACTTCTGCAGGTCACAAGAGGCTGCAAAAGCTCCTGTCCGTTTGCTACTAAATCAGCCTAGAAGGAAAGTTAAATAAAACGAGGTCATCCAAAATCTCCACACCCCCAAGCACGCCATCATGTTGTGGACTGAGTTATAGGAAAAAAAATCCATCAAGTTTTGCAATTTAAGGATCCATGCCAGCCCATAACCACCTTCCACATCTTGCTGTTCTGCTCCTGGCATCTTCTTTCCAGCACATGGCGTTCTGCTTGGATTTCACCACAGTCTTCCATTTAATTCTTTGGGTTTTTTGGCTTTTGCCACAAAGTTGTAACTGAAGAAGGATGGTTTCCTGTTTCCTCAAGTTTTCACTTTCCCAGATGAAACTGGGCACTACAGCTTGGCAGAAACACATTTTCTCACACTGTTTTTTCAATTCATCCTGGATTTGCCAGAATAAGAAATCCACACATGGTCTGGAGCAGGCAACAGCTGGATTTAATGCATTCCCAAAGAAAAAGTTGTTTTATGTGAATGTATGAAAAGTAATAGAAAGCATCCCTTATTCCATCAGCTTGCATAGCTACAATCCTGTTTTTTAAAATTCCTTTTGATGCTAGAAGCATAGGACTGCATGTATGGTGTGGACAGGAACCACTGGAGAAGCTGGACAAATACGACATCCTTCCATTTAAACTCATTCCATGTTACCCAGCTGCCATGCAAGACTTACAGACTGGACAGAGATTTGTCAGTCTCCTGTTGTACAATCAATACACAGGAAAATCCAGAAGTGCAAAATAGGTGGAAAATTTGGAGTCTGCGTCTTTGAAACTCATCCTCTCTGAGCTTTTGGAGCAAACCCCTTTGTGCTCCTTTACGACAACAACACAGACCTAATAAAGCCAGACAAGAACGATTTGTTTGGGAGGTGAAGGCTGGCAAGAGAGGCGACAGCATTCTGATTCCAACATTATTACCCATGATAACCACTAGAAACTCTTATCCTAGGAGGAAATTTCTGCTCCCCAGAACTCATTCAGAAAGAAAAACTAAAGCCCAAGAATCCGTGCCACAAGGGATTAGCGTGTTTTCTGCCTTAGCCCACACACCATTTTTTCTCTGCCTTATAAAGGATCTGATAGTTCAGACTTCCATTTGATTTCAAAATATACCATCTTCTTTCCTTGAGGACCGTGAAGCCCAAGTGCCCAAATGAAGCCCTCTTCCTCATCCAGAAGGTAAGCTTACTATGAGCTCTGGGACAGCATTCTCTCTTGGAGCCTCACAGTAAAAGAAAATGATCTTGACTTGCTTCTTTCCTTGCCAACGTGTTTTAAATGCAGAGCATTCCTGCAGCCAATGCCTTTAGCCATTTGGATATGTACACAGTTAAGAAAGAGGGAATGCTCTCTTAGCACAGAGTTTTCTTTAGAAAGCTTTCTAACCCAATGTTAAAGCTCCTCTGGAAGGAACTGGGCTCCTCCGGTGAGTGTGGTGAGAACACTGTAGAAATTCCTGCTTTGTACAGAGGTTTTGTAGCCCAGCCATCATCTGGAGGAGAGAGAGGTCTGTGTGCCAGTGATCCCAGAGCAGCTGACCTTCTGACACTAAAATGCATGGCATGCAAAGGCTACTGTGCTTCCCAGAAGCACTCCAAATTCTGCTGATGAGAGATGGGAAGTTGCCCTCATGCCCTGCCCCAAAAGCTCTGGATGACACAGAGGAAGACCAGGTATTTAACGAATACACGCAATGCTTAAAAAGCACCTCCTATTCTCCCTGTACTGCCCAGTGCTGCACAGCCAGATATTGGCCAGCCTCAAGGAGATTCCCTTTAGTGAGCACGAACTTGTTCTTGCGTGTAGGTGAAGCCAAGTTAAAAATAAATGAACCAAGGGGAAAAACAAAAAGAGGGAAGAGTTTACATTTCGGCTGCTGGCGGCCCTGAGGAGCAGGGATGCTGCTCCGTGAGGGCGGCGGGGCAGCAGCACTCACCTTGAGGTCGCGATGGACCACGCCCATCTGATGGCAGTGCAGCACGGCCTCCAGGATCTGCTGAATGCAATGACTGCATGCAAACACCATGGGCGCCCGTTAGTTCCAGCACCAGGCGACGGGGTGGCGGCCGAGGGCGAGGCCGGGTGTGGCTGTGCTCCCGCCCCGGCCCGCCCTGCTCCGCGCCGCCCCACTCGGGGCACGACGGCCTCAGGCGCCGCGGGGCCGCCCTCAGAGACAGGCGGCGGGGCGGCTGCCTTGGCTTTGCTTCGAAATTAACACCAATGTCGTTTTTGACGATAATTTTTAAAAGGAAGAAATTTTGCCGCTAATTCAAGGTCGTATTAAGTATTTGGCATCCTCTGTGCTTTTTGTTCCGTGCTTACTCAGAGCCTTCAGAGAGGCATTAAAGAATTGTAGAAATGGATAGAAATCGCAGCGGCCATGGAAGTAGTCCCCAAGCCCCCTCCAAGCCAGGTGGTCCAGGTCAATAATTAGCTCCTAGCCGCCCAATTTAGCCGGTAATTAGCGGCACTTGCCTGAGGGCTCGTCACACCCGAGCGCAGCAGCGTGTGGCCGCTCGTTCTGCCGCTGCCCCCCGGGCCTCAGCACAGCCGTGGCGGTCACATCTGCAAGCTGACATACATCACAGCCAGGGGTCACCTCTCTGTGCCCGCACAGCCACACGGGGACAGCCCCAGCACGGCACCGGCACTTGGCACAGCGCGGGCGAAATGCAGCGCCTCGGCAGGAAACAATTTTTGGGCAGCCATTTTCCCCCTTTTGCCATGATGTATATTAGGCCTGTAGACTTGCAAACTGGAAAGAGGCGTCATGCACTATTGGTTGGACTGGTTGTTCGAAGGGTGAATAGGACAGGCAAGGGAACATCGCAGACATCCCACCCTCTGCCCCTACCCAGCAGAAAGAAAACCCCAAAATTCTTATATCCAATTGATGGGCACCAGATACTGACCTTCAGGTCTCTGTGAACTATGCCATTTAGATGACAATGATTAACACTTTCTAGAATCTGCTGTATACAATGACTGCAAAGATACAAGGGCAGAATGGAAGGGAGAACATTTTAAAGGCACATAATCACATTAAATACAAAATAAAATAAAACTTAAAAGAAAAAGGTAAAGAACAAAAACAGTTTTACACCTCTTGACAAGTCTTGATTGCAGTTTGAACTGGAACAACAACATTGTTGAATATAAAGATATTTCCAGCTCCAACACATCCAAAAAACGAAAAACCAAAACCAAACCAAAAAAGACATTTAACGTGGAACATATGACACCTATGAGACAGAATCATCAGACTGTATTTTCAATCAGCAGTATGGAAGCTTTTTCCAGTTTCCAAAAACTGCCATAGGAAAAATAAAGTGGAGGCAGTAAAACAATTAGTGGCACGTTTTAGTTTTCTTAAGTTTTTGTGGTGAAGTTAACATTACAACAAGTGCTAAAACAAGAAAATGTTCAGAGATGATATACAGAAAACAAATGAAACAAAAATAAAGTCAAAAGCTAAGGAAAAGCAAAACATTTTTCATTTTGAATCAAATGGTTTCTTTAAAACTATTAGTAGAATAAAGCCAAGTCATTCAAAAAGGTGGCATGCATTTTCATGTAAAACAGTGTCCAGCTCGAGTTTAGTTAGGAGTCACTTGGGGAGTGAAAATCCACATTAAAAATTTAGACAGATGTTTTAGTTTGGTGCTTTCAGTAACTGAACTAGCACCTATTTTTCCATACCCAGGTTTGCAAGTTTTGGCCAGTCTATGATGCCAAAAAGCACAACTAAAATACTAATCCTTTAGAGCACTGGAGCTTTTTCAGATGCTTTTTTTGGCACTAAAAGAGCTTAGAATTTTTTTTAAAGACATCGTTGTGGCACAAGTGAATGACAGTAATATGCAGTAGTCAAGGTGCTGCTCATCCAAAACCTTTTGACCACGGAATTCAGAAGGAATGGTCATAATCAGTAACTGGAGCCCAAGCCTGAAAACCCTTTCTTAGGCAAGTAGTTCACGACTCACTGCACTGTTTGTCTGAGTACAGACTACTGGCGTGAGCAAGGGCTTTCAGGAGCAGACCAGTGTGACAGTCCTGGGAGAGGCATCCACAGAGAACAGGAACTATTGCTAGAGGCATACACACATACACACACACTATATATATATATATGGAGATATATATAGATATATATATATATAAAATATACAAAATACAGAGATGCATCATAACTAGGTATTTCACTTATTTGGTCAAATTTTTACTGAATATATAAAACACATATATATATTTATATATACCCTATATATATATGTATATACACCTCATATATATATATATATACACATATATATGCACAGCCTCTTCCAATATATCGTAATTCTAGAACAGAAAAAATCATCATTGCAATTTTTCCTTTTAATTCCCAACTACCTTAAAAACACACAAGGACACCATATGCTGGCCTTTGGCATCAATATTAGAAATTTGCTTCAATCACAACAGGAAAAAATGATTTGAAAATTTTTTAAACATAGCTCCTCTTCTTCCACCCCATCTAAATCCCTAATGCTGTTTTCTGTTCTGCAGTGTGTTTTGCTGTGTTTTGTTCTATATTTAAATGCCTCAAGCATTCCTACAATGCAGTAAGAGCAAAAACAGTGGAAGCTTCCTAATATTCAGAGTAACTTCTTGTCTATTCATTGTTATACTACTACTGTTGTTGGGAACATTTAATTCTTTCAGGTCATCTCCCAATGAATTCCAAATATAAAGGCATAATTTAAAATTACATGTACTAAATATGTATTATTGGAAGGGTGTGTTTGTAAACACAGAAACATGAGGATTCTTTAAATTTATTTTGAGATCAATTTATGTGAAGAGTGTGGTGGTAGAACATATTTTCTTTAAAGTAATTGACCACAATGTTTAAGATTCTTAATTTCATGACAATATTTAAGATTTATTATTATATGAGGACAAACATGAGATAAGTGGCCCTGATACTTTATGCATGCAAATTATGGTAATTGCCAACATATTCTTCAAGTTTTTCAAGAAGCACTTGCAGAAAATTGCCAGAGATTTCATATTTGAGCTCAGACTATGAGACACACAGTGTAATTGCTTATTGATGAAACACAACTAAAATTTTTGAATTGGAAAAGGAAATTAGCACTTCTGGACCGAGAATAAAAAAAAATCACATTTAATGCAAAGTTCTTTTAAGACCAACTTATGCTTCAAACTTTGATCAGCAGTTGTAAGAATCTGTGGACGGGATAGTTGAACTGTTGTGTCCAGTTTGTGGAGGAAAAAATGGGTAAAATTTTAACAAATTGAGATCCAATTCCAGCTTTTTCCCATCAGCAGACACCAAGATTTCCTGTGAGTTCATCAGCCTTGAGCTCAAACTGCCAAATTGTGCCCTTCCAAGTCTAAGAGAACTGCTGGAAAATCCTAGAGTCTTACAGACTGTGCTAGGGAAACTGATGCCAAACACCAGGATATATTTAAGTAACCATTCTAGAATTATCAAAGGCAACACTAGAAAAACAAATTACTTACCTGGCATCTGCTTCACTATAATATTCTCTTGCAACTATATCTTCAAACAATTCACCTCCAGTGACTCTGTTACAAAAAGCAAGATGGGGAAAAGGAGATTTCAGAAGTAAAAATGTGCATCTGAAATTAACTTGACAGGGAGAAGTCAGAGAGGACTAAGTGAAATATTTGTATAAAAATGCAAGAGGTTTTGCAGCAAGGTGCAGGAACTAAAGTGGAAGGATTGTCCATCCAAATCATTACATGAATAAAATGGATGTGGTGGAAGTGTAATCATAAATAGAAAATAAAAGCCAAGGGCAGCAGTGTATTGGGTAAGATGCCAGACATCAGTTATGGATGTCAAAAGGAAAGAGAAAAACTTCAAGGATAAAGGGAACTGACCAGCCAAGAAAATTGTGGCTGAAGTTCAGTACAGTTCAGGATAATTTGAAAACTACAATATCAGGCAAAGGTAAGAAATGCTAAAATACAACAATGCTAAAAAAGGAAAAGGGTCTTTCAGTGTAGGTCAAACCACAACAGAAGTGTACCCAGGTGCCAGAGGGGGTGGCTTTTTTGTGCTGTGGCTAGAAAGAGCGTTACTGAGTTGGAATGGAAGTATCAGTAGAAGCAGGGTACCTTAATCAGTTTAACAGCAGATTTTTCCTAGAAAATTTTCATTTATCTTTGTGGAGAAGGTAGGAATAGCTTAGTTAAAGAACCACTGAAAATAAGTTAAATATAAAGGAGAAACTATGATCCTGCAGCCAGTAACAGAAGCAGCTGTGCATCGTTGCATACTCAGGAGCTCATTGTACAACCAGTGATTTAATGGTACAAAGTGCTTAAAAAGAAATAAAACTGTGTTTTTATATCCCAAAGATCACAGACCGGAATGAGCCCTGAGCAGGATGATGGCACAGTCTTGGACTGCATCTGAAATAGGGTGACAGCAATGTCCTCAAGTGCAGCAGTAAAATCCCTCCTCATATTGTACCAGTTCTGGTCACTCATGCTCAGAAAAGGGAACTGGAAGTGCAGCATGAACAGATAAATTGCTACCAGGCTACCCAGTCACTCACTCATCAGATCTCCTCAGAGAAGCAAACCCAGTTTAGCTTGGCAAAAAAAAGGTTAAGAGGGATGAAAATAAATACAGAAGACCAGCCATAAGCCTGGATCTCCCTAGAGGAGAGTTGTAAAGGATAATATGGGCATGATAATACCTGAGCATACAAAACCTATGAGTAAATACAAGGTTAAATCAGGAGAAGTTTTCTAGCAATCTTTGTAAGATGAAGATTAATGAGCTTTTCAAAAATTTCATAAAACTTGTCTGCCTGTGTCACAAGAGGGGACTCATAGCCCAGGAAGATTCCTCCTGTAACTTTTCTCTCCTATGGCAGAGGCACAGCTAAATGCAATTCTTCACATATACAGGCGCTTATATAAATAATTCCTAGACGAGAGGTCAGTGGTTGTATTTCATTACTGGTTACGAATGCAAATATTGGCACATTATATTCCCAATAAATTCCCAAATGTAAAAGCTTCAGTGGGCAACAAGATACTTAAAGATTGAGATGCTTAAAAATCTATACTACAGTGAACACAATTACTATTGAATACAATTAAGTTTATGAGGATTAAAAAATTAAAGGTGAGCATACTTGGAATGTTCAGAACTGTAACATTCACTTGCAAATTACTGTACTAACACTTCATTGAGGATCCCAGTTTTCAGTCACATTAGATGATGACAAAATACCCTGCTCAACCAGCAGCCCTGCTCTTTTCTTGGAGAAGGCCAGTTCAAGAACTCGATTTTCATTATTTCATTTATATTTGGGTTACACCATCCTTATACTGAGTTTACACCTTAATGACTCTCAACATAGAGACTTTCAGGTAACATAATGCTATTTTGTACAAATGTCTGCAGTAAAATCTGGAGGAGGTAAAGCAAATTAGGTGTTGCCTAATTTGTATTCTCTCTCTTTCTGTCTTCTACCTTCCAGAGACTGGCTTTGGTTGCTGTAGCACAAAATGTTTGATTGATGCATATTTTGACAGCCTTTCATAACTCCTTTTTGCATATATATTTGCCTGCCACAGTTGTGGTAAAAAGGAATAATTCTCACTTTGTGATGAATGAAAAAACAAAGCATCCTTTGATCTTACTCTGTCCTAAAATACTTATTTTTGATCCACGCCAAAGAAAGAAAACAAGAAGCTTTAGTCATCAAAGTGCCTTTCAGTGGAAGAGAATACCAAATTGATGTTTGCTCTTCTCCAGCACGGAGGGAGGAAGGGGATATGAAATCTTACTTGCTGACACTAAACATTTGCTTGGTATTCACAACCATTGTTAAACGATGGAAAGATTAAAGCAGGAACAGAGCAGGTGAATTTCAGTGACAACCAAACAAGCAGTCAGCAATTCCCATGCTTTGTCACTCCGAAGGATACCTCAGGAACAGCTCTCCCAAGAAAGCTAAATGGCCACAATGAAGGCAGGCAGGGCAGGGCAGGGCAGGGCAGGGCAGGGCATGAGGAGAGGCCAGAACCCACCTGCACATGCTGAGCCTCTGGGCAAACCACGACAGCCCTGCTCGTGGCCTTGGCTCACTCAGTGTCCCTGAGCAAGGTGCCCCTGCAGCACTAACACCACCTGCAGCCTGCAGGTCCCAGGAAGCCACTCACAAACGACTTTGGTCCTTCACTATCCTTCACTATAAAGCTATGTGAACAGGTGTCAAGGTACTATCTCCCTGCAGGATGCAAATGGGAACAGATCTCAATGCCTACCTGACACAGATATGTATCTGGATCCTGGGAAGTTGCATTTCATGACAGGCTATTCATTATATAAACTCTAGTAACTTTCAGGATACAACCTAAAAGCTAGTGGTTCTTACAAATTGCTATGGTTCTTTTGTGATTTTTCAGAATAGCAGATTAAAGTGGCGACAAATGAAGCACATGGGTTTGTTTACACAGAAGAGCTACAAGCAGCATGTAGAAACACCCAAGGCCCTCTGCACCACTTTGAGAAAAACTGCTGGTTTATGTTTACAAATATAAGAGAATAATTAAAAGGAACACACAAATTAGCACAGACAGCTAAACCAGCCTCTGCTGATGATCACACTGGCGTGGTTTCCTCCTAGCTTACATTTATTTCTTCAATTGCCTCCATAATGGAGCTGGGAGAAAGGATCTTACAGTGACCATAGAATTTTTAAATTTATCTATGGCCTTTCTACTTCTGAAATAGAGGCCCAGGCACTTACCTGAAGCAAACACTGTTTTGCAAATTAGGCTATTTTTCTGTATTTTCTGTTTATTCTACACAGTATGGTCCCTGCACTTAGAATCCAAAAGGAAGGCCAGGATTCTTAACGTACCAATTGTTGCATCTCATCAAGTGCATTAAAACAGGAGACACTGAAAATAGAGAATCTCATTGACTTGCACAAGAGAGTCTTCAAGTGCTACAGCTGTTTCCATTCAGATACAGCAATTAATACTGACAGAATTGATTGGATTTGAACTCATCTAACATCATTGACGCTGAAGACAGTCTCATTCGTGCGTAGCAACTGAAACGGTCCAACAGATGCAAATCCTGACTGCATCTGCCTTAACCAATAGGGAAGAAGAACGAAAACTTCATGGAGTCCATTAATAAATTCATGAAGTTCATTGTTCAACACCCATTTCCCACATGGATTTCCAGAGACTCCCATCTTCCCATTTAACAGGAGAACTGTTCACCCAAATGCACCTCTGTAACAGAGTACATTAAACACTGTTTCTTTCTCCAGAAAAAAGTACAGCCTGAGGTATACAAGTGAAGCAACAGGCTGCAGACATCTCTGTGGCATTTAATCCAAAGAGATTATTAGAAATTCAAAATAGAAAGTAACAACGACTGTTTTTTTCCTATCCACAGAAAGGGCAGTCTTCCCTTTCTTACGTGGGATGCAGTCTGAAAGAAATTTCTGAGGAAACAGTCATACTGAATCCCACACAGTCTGAAAGAAATCATTAAGAAAATGACATGATGGCATGTGTGGGTGGAGTGACAGTGTTACACCACAGTCAGGCTCCTGCTGAATAAAAACTAAATGAAGAAAAGCAGGTTCTTGGCCTTCGTGTTCAAGAAGTGCACATGGTACTTTTTTATTGTGGCAGCTCTTTTATGTACTTGTCAACAGGGAAGTAACCACATGTTTGTAACTGCAGTAAAATATGAAGTTTCACTAATAAATAATGTCAGTGAGCATTAAAGCAAGGATTTCTTTATCTGAATGTGAAAAATTAACTGTGAACAGGCATTCTCAGTAATTTGGCAAAAGTTCCTCAGGAATGCAACCTGTTGCTTCTCCAAAGAGAACAATCAGTCAGCAGAGTCACTACCTCTGACATTTAACATTGTCTTTTTTTGCAAAATAAATAATTTTTACAAAACCCTCAAACCACATGGTCAAAACATAAAATCTTTATATAATATTTGAGGCTGTTCCTCTGTCCTGAATGGGACTGACAGGCAACAGAGGAAGTTCCAACCAATGCAGAACACTTCCTGTGGAATCTAGTTCTCTGCCAAGGCAGTATCTTTGGGTTAGGCATTAATATTTTATTTCAGAACATAGGCTTCTATTTGCTCCCTTACTGTCGAGATCTAGATACTGTTATCTACAACTTCGAAGTTGTTCAAATGTTCTAGTTCACATCACAATCATAACCCCCTGAGATAAGTCTGGCATTATATATTACATTTAAGGCAGACGTGGACTAACTGCAATTATAGTAGGCCACAGTTTCTCACAGTACAGCAGTACAACAACAACAAAAAAATAGCCACTAGTTTTTTAAAAGGGATATTGTCCCTAAAACTAAGAAATCTGCATGTGCTTCTTAGAAATGTTCCAGATTAAGAAGCTTTTTCCAATTCCACGTAGAAAGATTTCCTTTGTAGCCCTTAAGGGAAAAAAAAGCAAAACAAACCCCAGTGCATGTCAGAGAACAAATACGTGTGTTGTGCCCTGGAGCCGTTTCCAGGCCAACAGTCACAGCACTTACCTGGATAGACACAAATCACATCCAAGCTTCTGTTGAGCCCAGTTAGGATTTGAGTCCTGAATCCCGAATGCCTTCACTGCAGACAGGCTATTTAATATTTGTGTATTTCTAGTCTGAAATCTAGTGCTGAAGAAGTCTTTACAGATTTCTTGTGGAAGATCCAGTTTCTAACTTACCCATGCTGAATGCAAAGACTTCTGTTTGTATGCTTAGAAATAAGCTATTTTACATTTCTGGGGAAAAAATGTATTCTCATCCTAACCAGCAAAACCACGGGTGGGCTAAGAAAGCTCTTTGGGTAGGTGGGTGGGTGTGTTGTCTGCTAAACCATAAACTGCCCTGGAAAAATTTGCAGTTTAAAAAGATAATTTTACTTAAGTAGGTCAGTTTTGCAATACAATTCCTATCGTTCGGCTTTGTCCATATCCAAAACCATAAGCAGTAACTTTTCAAAGCGAGTGGAAAAGTTTGCCCATCCCAGGGTAGAATGAGGAAATCAGTTTCTCTTTTTAAGTTAAGAGCCTGAGACACACAGTTCATGCTATCATCATCCCTGCTTCCACTGAACAGCCTTATCTGGAAAAAACCAAGCTCCATACAGGCACAGTCACTACATGAACAACTCATGGGACTTAAATTCCTGAAGCAAACAGGATATCAGTAGGAAATTTCCTTTCTATATATTGGGCACTTTACATTCTGAGCGGTGTCAAAATGAAACATTATAAAGCAGTAAGATATCAGTACAGAATACTAAAAGAATCTTTCCCTCTCTAAACTCAGGCTTACCTTTTTAATCCAGCAGTGGAGATTTTCTGTAGAGAAATTAGTGTTCCACACCAGAGCTTTTTTTTATCTTTCCTTCAGACAACTGGCTTGCAGCAAGTATTTTTTTCTGAGTCTCTCTTTGCTTTGTTTTGGCAGGTGTCACACTACTTTCACTTACATACCTACACTTTATATTAAAATCCACTTCACCAGGGGATTTTTACTAGTTTTTAATATGGAATCCTTACAGTGACACTTACAAATGAGTTCTTGCACATGCAAATGATCAAATATATTCCTATCCGTCCTGCTGTTTCTATCTATTTGTCCAGCTCATTGCACCAGAACCGTGCAAGTGCAAGCTCTTGCATCTCCAAGTTTGAACAGCACATCCCCAACATGCTAAACAAATGCAAAACAAATACTTACAGGTCAAAGACTAAGTAATGGAATCCTTCTTCTGATATGCTGTCATGGAGCCGCACTATGGAAAGGGGGAAGAAAAGATAAACACCAGTCACCTTTTTCATGTCTTTGATGGCTGTTGTTGCTTTGGGGGAGAAGGGGGTTATAATTCCTCCTGCAGAGCTGGTATTGCATCTCTGTGTGTTCTCAGCTGCGGAGTTTGGGGCTTTGTTTTAAATTCCCTACTCTCAGAATTGCCTTTTTCTTTAAGTCTTACTTTCCTAATGTCATACAATCTTTTTCTCAGCAGTATTACATCTTAGAAGCTGTAAATAAAACAAGATGAGGAAAATTCTCCCACAATTACTCACAAATGTCAGAAGAGTAACAACCTTCAGGGGCTTGTTAACAATTTCTCACATGTACAGTGAAGAGTTGCAAAGAGAGAAATCTCCTGGCCAGTGTAGAGCATCCTAAATAAGACCCCATGCCATGTTTACATACCTCTCTGTGTCCAGATCTAAAGTTTTCCCTGAAAATGTGCTAGTCAGCTGCAGAATCTTCCCTTTGAATTTTAAGAATTCACACCACATCATGTTACAACTATGAATTAAGTCCTGCGGTTTTCCTTAATTACTTTAAATGAAATTGCAATTTCCAAAGGTAATACAGGAAGCTTTGTCAGTAGTTTGATCCAAATAATTATCACTTATAGAACCAAGTAAGAAAATCAGGGTACCCTAAAAGTGATCTGTGTTCAAAGCTGAGCTGATGAAGAAAGTGTAAAAGAAAAGTATTTTCAGATCTCCCCAGATGGTAACTTCCTGTATTAATCATTTTTCATACATGACAAATAAACACGACTTTTAAACTTAATAATATTTAGCCCAGAGAAACATCTTGTGTTTATACAATACTGAAGAGAAAACCAGCTCTTGGCTGACTCAGTGTGCAGAGCTCGTGATGATTCAGAAGAGCCAAGTAGGTCTAAATCAGAGTTTGTGGCTTTGGCTGGTTCTCTATTCCAGATTACTCCATGATTTTATGAAGGGCCAGCCAACACCACCCCTCACGCTCCCAAAAAACCCCCGAACATCCCCAAATCAGCTTGTCTTTAAAGCAAATCAAATGTGGGATGAGACACCATGTACAGTGTAGAAGGGCATCCTCACATTTCTAGCTGAGGACAGAGACCCCTAAAACATCAGGCTGTCGGGCACATTCCTCTGTACAGCAGCATCAAAGATACTACTCATGAACTGGGATTTAGTACAGACCCTTGGATATGTCACAGATGCAACACAGCCCTAAACCTGTAAAATTTGGAGTGCAGCTGGTCTGCTTTGTATCTACATCTACAAAAAAGTTAACAACTCTTTAAACTTTAATACATAGCAAATTATAACTTTTGATAGAAAAGTCCTGTTCATGAAACAGACTAGTTAAAGAACTCAAAGCATGGCTTTCTGTGAACATTTTCTCAATTCAGAGCAACATTCTCCTCTGCCATATCCCTGTTACCAAGCAGGCCAGGATGGCACCATGGGAAGGGGCTTCTTGAGCTTCAGTTCCTGCCTGAAGCAGAAGGTGCTCTCACTTTGTCACGTCCTTCTCTAGAACAGGACTTGGTTCCAAGTGCCCACAGAACCACGGATCTGTCCCTCTGGACTAGAAAGAGGCTGTTATTTGATGGACAATGTTTTGCTCAGCCTGAGCAGCCTAATTTCTTGCTAACCAAACTCGAGTCTGACACATCTTCAAGGATCACATTGTTTCTTTTCCTTTCCTCCCAAATGCCTGAATCACAGAAGTGAGATGGAACAAATCCTTCTCTGAATCAGGATCATATGCCCCTGATTGTTTCTGAAAAGGAAAACAGGCTGAGGCAGCCAGGGAAGATGAGAGCTGCCTTTTGGCAAGTGCTTATGTTGGTAACTTCGGTCAATCCAGGCACGTGGAAATGCTAAATAAGTGAGGGCAGAGGAGAGGAATCTCTGGTGCAGACAAGACTGAGTGCAGAGCAAAGGGTGCACGATGGCTCCAAGGCTAATCCAGCATGGCCCAGACATTCTGCCTGCACCCAGCCTGCCATGGGAAAGATAGGGTATGTTGGGATGACAATTTGGGAAGATACTCACTAAGTTTAAGAGGGGTTGCACTACAAAAAGTATTTGTGCAGTCGTTGCAGGCAGATACAGCTCTTGCAGTCACTGCAGACAGATACAGCTCTTCACACACACCTATCAGGCAGGATTCAGTCACGACAAACCAAAAGGCAGCAATTACAGAGATTATTCATCCAATATAATAACTCTCATGAGAAGCTCACACTGCCATTCCTATTTCTCCAGAGTCACAAAGCATTCATCAGTAGTACCAGTTCCATTTATCTTTTCTGAAAGGATTTCAGTTAGATCAAATCACTATTAATTGCAGATATTTCATCAATGCTGTTACCAACAAACACATGAGAGGGCAGAAAGGAAACTGGGCTAACTCCTTTTCTTCCTGCCTGCTGTAGCTCAGTGGGCTCCAGAGAAGGTACTTAACAACCTCAGGCAAAGTTGTTGCTCATAAGCAAGCCTTGGAATGCCTGACAGGAATTCAGGGAGCTGACAGCTCTTCCTTTTGGAGAAATACTGTAAGCCCACAAAACATCAGGAATACCCCCTGCTTTGGCTTCAGCACTGATTTCATCTGAAAAACCTTCCAATCATCACACTAGAAATATCCTCATAATAATTCTAGGGAGAACTCCTATTAGCTTGATTAGTTTCCATTTAGCCATTAGTGTGGGCCAGCTCCAATCTGACTGAAAAGTAAAATCATCTCCTCTATGTGACTGTTTGTGCTGAACTGCACTGTTTTGTGCCTATCCCACAGAAAACAGCTTGCTATAATAGCCAAATAACTTTATTATCTCCTTTTTGAATTTCTGCCTTTAAAGAAAAAAAAAAAAATCTAAATAATAGTATTCCACATACTTCCACTGAAAATCAAGTTTTTCCAGGCAAGGAGACAAGTCGATAAAGATATACATATCTAAACCTATTGCCTTATAAAACATGTGTGTGAAACTGCTCATGTGACCATTTTGCTATATTTGGTATCTGAATTAGTTCACATTACAAAGACAAATTACTGGAGAAGACTGAACTTCATACCAAAGTTATGGTGCATGGTCAGCACAGCAGGTGCACAGATGTGCCCCGAGGTGCCAAACTGCTGGAGTGATGCTCCTTGGGGAAAACTCTCTCCATGCAATCCCATTCATTGTTTATGAACAGAACATGGAAAGAGATGAACAGAGTCAACTGTAAAGACATTCATTTTCCCTTTGGTACTAAAGATTACGATCTGTGGACCCCCAGAGGCACTGATCCTGTCACTCTATGAAGTTTGGTGTCTCAAATTAGTGCGCTACTAGAAGTTACAGGGCTCATTCATCAGTAGTAGAAGTTTAAAATGGGTTTGAAAGTCACAAAAGTTTATGTGATATTTGCTGACATATACAAATTACTTCAAGTTTCTGCTTTCCTGCAATGATGAAAAAGGGAAAAGGGTGCTTTCCCTCCATGTACACTTCCAAAAGTGTATTACAGTATTTATGCACACCTTATGTAGACCACTTACTGAAACAAACAAACAAACAAACACCCCAAACCAAAACCCCCACACCTTTTCAAAAATGAACTTAATTACTTAATGGAAGGAGCTTGTGCAGTGGTTTAATTTAACTTTGGGTGTTTTGTGAATTGGTACCTGCCTGCCAGTAGATACAGGATAAATTGTTGCATTTGAAAATGAAAAGGCAAAATAAAAATTGAAAAAAACCCTCAGTCACTGAAAAGCCATAACCAGATATGTTTTTACTCATATTTGAACCACTCAATTTACAGTTTCAAACACCTGTCTATAAGCATTTTCTGCTGTCCTGTCTCTGACAAAGAAAGCCTCATGCTCAGCAGAACTGCTTGGCTGAGAAGTGGAAGATCTGCTGTGGCTTAGCACTGTCAGGACTCACATCTTCCTGCAGAGTCACCCTTTGCCACCTTTACCTGTTCTACTGCATAAAGCAAAATGATGACGGACGGAAAATAAAGTTACTGCTCCAACTTTACCAGAAACTCGCGTAGACACCAGTGCAGAAGCCTTCACGGCAGTGCCAAGAAGGGAGACCAAAGTCACTATTCATCCTACAGCTTTTAATCTGGACCCCAAGGGAAATGTGCTGAGATCCCAAGGTAAGCACAATAAACCTGCATGAGAAAGCAGAACTGAACATGAGCGGGTCTGTGACCCGCTGCTCGGAAGTGCTGCTGTTGGCTCTGCTCCTTTCAAACAAAACATCTTCACTGCAGCCTCAGTCTCAGCACCTCAGTGCTCCATTGTGTCCCCACGTCCTCTTTTGAATGCATGGTATAAATAATCTCTGCTGAGCCACCAAACCCCTTAAATCAGTGGTGCATAAGAGTCACAGCTATAGCTCCCAGGCAGGGAACTCAGCACGAAAATGGAGTCTGTGCTGTCCTTACTGCTCCTCGCATTTCCTCTCACACAATCCTGTTCTGCTGAGACCATGGAAGCCTGGGGCCCTCTATAATAAAGCTCATCAGGTACAGTAAAGAGAATTTGGCAAATATTAAGAGCTGTTACCTAAGAGTCTGCAATATTTAGAGGCTAATCTGGTAAGATTAGTACAATAGTAATGCTCCAGGGCAGCTGCTTTCTGAACAACACTAAACACAGAGTAATGCTTTGCATATCTAAGAAAATAATCCTCCCCTGTGCTGTCAAACACACCAGCAGTAAAATGCAATACTTACAGTCATTAAATGACTTTATGGAAATCAGCAGTGCTGTGTACACTATTAGCAGGTGGCCTGTATTCAGCAACAGCGAACCAAAACTATGTAACTCCCAAATTCATTCAAAAGGTAACTTTTTTTGTTACAGTGCAGATTTGCAATTATTTAGGGCCAAAAAATTCAGAAAAAAAATCCTATTCATCTGCATCTCAAAAACTGGTATAATAAAAATGATGGGAAAAATAACTAGAGAATTTACTATTTGGAAATACAGCCTTTTCCCCCAAGTGTTGCGTACTATGAACAAAATGCCATATATTCCAAAAAGATTCATTTGTGAGCAAAACCCTCCCCCATCAAGGCCCTCACACAATAAACATCTGTATTCTGCTTAAATGCCAGTCTACTGCATGCATGTGGAGAAGTCACTTTGCCAAAGTGTTAACACTGGCAAAAGACTCTTGCTACAGAGAAAATGAAAAATTACTTGTCAAAGTAGATAAAAGATCACATTTTGCACTGAGACTGAGTGACTCCAGGTACTGATGTCAAAGTAGATGGCCTCAAATTACCAGCTCTTTTGTCACAGAGAGACTCTTGCTTCATTTCTGCTGGGTGAAGACTGACAGTCTTTAAAAATAAAATTTCCCAGATAAAATTAACTAATTAAAAAAAGAACACAAACCCAAGAGGTATTCCAAAGCATATAATTCTGTGTTGGTAGTCCCCAGGGAGAGCAGTTGTGATAACTGACAGTTACCTCTTTATCCCACAGGTTTTAGTTGCTTTTCAGCACACTATAACACAGGTGTGTGCACATTTATGTGTGCACACGTGCCCAGAGCAGTTCTGTGCAATTATAGCCTGGATCCATGAAGTTAAAAGGAACAGCTGTAGCTACACACCTTTAATTATTCATGTATGAAAACAGCAGAATTGTATGGAGTAGTTGTTGCACAAAAGAACAGGGGACTAAAATGTACACCTGCACCTTCAAGTCTTCATTTAATATATAACCGTGTCATTTACTGGAAATCTGGTGTTTCAGGGTGAGCCAACTCCTCTTTGCAGCTGAAGCCCTGATTTTGTAAGTTTAACAAGATTTTTACAAAGCAACAAAAAGCCTTACAAATGTCATCAGATTAAGCCTTATGAGGATAACTGCATGGATTAAAAGCAAGTGTGACACAAATTTTTGCTATGAGCAAACTGATGTCTCAGCTGCCAGTGTTGATGCTTTAAGCACTAACATTTTTTAACTATTTTTACATTCATCAGAACATGTAAGAAGAGGAATAAAGACACAAGAATTTCATGGGATGTTAACTAATAAAAGGACAATCTGTTACACAGGGATGTTACATCAATTAAAATTAACAGGCTCAGGAAACCACACAGTGTACTTTAATGGAGGGAATGCAATTGCCCAATTATCAAAATTAGACTTCATCCCTTTTAATATTTACAGTGCTAAAACACCCTGGGAACAGATTTATATAAATAATATGTATCTACAAAATTGGCTATTGGGGAGCTGTAATCATTGGGGAGGACACAACCTTCCTTCTTGGCTCTCCTCTCTTAGAATACATTAAAGAGAGACATATAAACAATTTATACAATGACCACTCAGAGAAGCATGTATGTTTATTTTTTAAATGCTCCCCTTTCATGAGGACCAAGCCCCAAGGTATTCAAAGGCATCAGCTTACGAAAACAAAGTCAGTCGACTTTAAATATTTTAAACAAAAAGGAAAGCAGAAAATTGCAATCCTGTGGTAGGACTCAAGAGGTACCACAGCAAAGAAACCTCTCACACAGGAGCCAGGTATGCCCCAAGCAGCCTTAGACAATGTTTGCAAAGCAATTACCACTGTATTTACGGCACCTTTACTTAGTAACAATTACCTTCAGGAAACCCAGACTAAATCTTTAAGCCAGTAGCAGCAATAACTACTACTAGATTTCCTAAAATTTTTCAGTCTTGGCCTTTTTGGTTTTCAGTTTTAAAAGCATTACTTTATCAGCGTAAAGATCATCAAGTAAAACCAAAAGGTGATAACTGTGGATTCAAGGTAACCTAGTAAAATTCATTTGAAAGTTGCTTAGAGGAACATTGTAAAGAAATAAGAAAAGATAAAAAATTATCTTTACTGATGTTTATGTCACATCCTGATTTTTTTTATAACTGAGTAGTATCTCAAGTCTGACAACTGCATTAAATGCCCTGTAAATTCCCCTCTTCCTGACAGAAATCGCATGCAAATTTATCCTCATTCAATCAGTGGACCACCAATAAACATTTTGCCCCCTCTCTTTCCAAAGGCTGATGAAAATGTGACATTCCTGCCTGCTTCTTCCCCCAAGATGCACAAAATTTTTCATTTTACTAATAATGCTAAAAATTCATTTTCAGGCTAAAAAATAAAAAGAATAAAATAAATCCAAACCCAAACCCAGTACTGACTTAAAATAAAACCAGTCCTTTTTTTAAAGGAAGTACTTTTAAATCTGTCACTAAATGGGAGGTTTCTGCTGTAAAGCAGATATATTACGGAGAAAATAATTGAAACAATTTTTTTCTAGAACCTATTTAGAAGAGTGTCCTGGTGACTTTGATGGAATATGATCAATAAATTATGGTAAAGAAGATGTTTTTAACAAACTACCTTCATGAGGAATTTAATTGATGATCATGTAATGCCACAGAGCAAGCTGGCCATTTGCTACTTAATGGAATGCAAGCCTTAATTACTAAGGATTTCCTTTCCCCCAGCTGTGATGCAAATGGCCACAGACAAAATTCCACTTGGCTGTTCAGGGGCACTTAACCACTCTAAGAATATGACCAGAACAAAAAGCTGTAACAAATACACTCCTACAAATAAACACTTGTAAACATTTGCAGAACTCCCTTCCATATGGACTGCATCTGTTGGGAAGAATACGCACACAATTCCAGTGTGACCCACTATCTCCATGGAAGTGTCTCTGCCCTGATTTCTGTGTCCAACAGCTCACAGGGACCTGCAGGCCAATGAGCCTGTAAAGAATCTGCCACAGCAGCTTCCCAGGTAAGTAATAATTGTGCACACAGAGATGTGCTTTTATTGCTTTATTCATCCTAGACACAGAGCTGCTCTGCGAAGTGGTACTGTAAATAAGGGAGACTAATTATGCCTGCAGAAACAAATCCCTTAATCTCATGATCAAGGAATCCCATCATATTTCATTTCAGCTACAATAACTGTATTTCCATAAGGCTAAACTTTCCATTTCCTACAATAGTTTCCAAACAAGAACATGCATCTGGAGAGAAAACCAAGCCAGCAAATTTCACTGCTAAAACATTACCGTGGTGGGGGACAGAAAACACAAGTGCACTGGAATTGTCTCATCCAGCTCCCAGTGCCGTCCCAGTGCCAACTGCGGAATGTGAACCAGAGGGAAAAACCCTCTGTTGTAGACTCTGCCCTTAAATATATGTTAGGCACTGCACAAAACAGGCTGAATGTAATTTTTCAACTGAGACATATCTACATGTCAAAATTATCATTACTGTCATGCTGATCTCCTGAAAATACGTAAGTTCAGAAAAAGCTGCTACTGTGCTTTGGTTTTTCACAAAAACTATATTTAAGACCTTGTAAACAATAAATAACTATAAAGCTATAAAGTTCATTTTACCTCAAGCTGGAATAAATAACATTTAAAATGGAAATTTAATTTTCAAATGAAGTTGTCTCTGGGAATTCTTGTGCACCCTCCCTGTGGGAAGATGACAAAAGAATATACAAAGGAACTTTATTTGCTCTTATTTCTTGTAGACTGTGGAGTGAACATTAGAAGTACTACTTGTTAAGGCCTTTGCCTACAAGAGAAAAATGCTCTAGTTTATGTTATTATGTTGGCATAAAACCAAAGTTTATGCTCTCTTAATTCAGCTTAAAACAAAGCATCAGCTAATTTAAACTGAAACAATTTCCCAGTTTACAGAGCAGTAGGTGGCCACAAAGAAATAGCTACCTCAGTTTAAAAATAAATTAGCTTTTGATTAGGTTAGGGGAGCTTTTATATGCAGACAGACCTAAAATTCCACTTCCTATGTGGTAAGTGTAACATGATTACGACAGTGCTGGAAGTGTTACATCAAATATAACTCCTACTGCCAGTCCCTCTCCCTGTCTTTGCACACAACAGGAATCAGAGGGATCTTCAAGTATTCCACGTTTGCAGTTTGTTCCCTCTTAATTTCTCTATGGTAGCAACAGGGGAAATGTAGGGACTGAGTGTGTTTCTTACACTCACAGCAAATGTGAAAAAGCACTGTCTGAAAAGTGTCAAAGAAGAAAAAAGTCAGGTTAGGTAACTGGTCTCATCCATCCATTGAATGCAGTGAACAAAACCTTGCTGTAACCTGGAGAACCAAATGCCTCTACAAATACCCAAGACAACATTTAAGCAGTAGGAGCTCTCAGTAAGTTAACAGAGCGTAAGACTGAGCAGCTCAAAGTCCTATGCTCAGACAGAGTGTTCCCATAATGATCCCACTCCATCTCTATCCACTGGGCTGGGCTCAAAACCATCTATATTATTTTGGGAGTGAATGTGCCTTCCCCCTCTATCAATTAACTATCACAGTAAGTCATGCTACCACAACTGAAGACAGCTATAAATTACTGTCATTTTCCTAACGTGCAAGTTCACAAGTGAATGATGATCCCAAATGATTCAAAGTGTTTGTTTTACAAAAAGCAGGCAATGCATATTGACTTAATAGAAGACAGACTTGAGGCTTATGGTGAGAAACTGCTATTGTCTTTTAATCACAGTCTCACAATAAATGAAAATTAGAGAGCTTGTCCTGTCCCGTGGGACCACTTGTAGGATTGTAATTAGCTCAGTGACAACCCACATAAACTTGGATGGAAATGCTGCAGGAGAGAGCTGAAGCCAGTCTGTATTCACAAACCCAGACTACTAGCTGCAGTTGAAATCTCTTTCTAAATATTCCTCTCATTTAGCACATCCAGTAACTCCCAAAATACATATATGCTACAGAAGATAGCTGCAAGCCAGTCAGCTGCAGTTATGGTTTTAGATCATCAACCAAGTCCTTCTGGGCAAGACTGCACAGTCAAATTCAACAGAATCCCACCACTAACACTATCGACATCAGACCAAGTATAAATTGCTGAAACACAATTAAATAACCCTCAAGGTCACCCAGTAAATAAATGCACACCAAATCTATGAATTAAACAGCACTACTTGGGTGGTACAATCACTGAGACAGGAGTGCTACTCACTGCTGTGCAGCACAAGGGCAGGAGCTGTGGATTTAATTACAATGCAATACGTCTTCAATGCACAAGTATCAGGAGCAGAGTGTCATGCTTGGCACAGTGTGGCTGGAATGAGAAGCTGGATGCATTTAAAGGAGACAGACATGTAGAGGACAAGGTAAAATTAGAAGCACATTCCCATGGGCAGTCCATGAGAATACTAACACTCTGGTGAAGCCACTATAAAAAGAGTTTCCAAATTTGGAAGGTGACTAGGAAGAGAGAGGTATCATTAAACCCCTCACAACTGAAAAAATGTCTGGATCAGCAGTTTTGTAGGAGTAGGAAAGTCTCCAGTGCCAAAATCTGAAAAAGCCCAGCCTGAACTGAGCAATTACAAGCTATTGATCCACTGCCAGTGATGAAGGTTGGTGATATTTGCAGGGTCAGATCATTCATTCTGTGCTGGGATGCAGCAGAAACCTGAGGAAGCAGACCAGCTTGCATCCTTTGGAATGCCACGGCTTTGACAGATACTCCCAAGAGCAGTGCAACAAAATCAGGATGAAAAGGGAATTTGTGACTTTTTAAAGGCAAGAGTTTGAAGGAGCGAGCAATATCCTAAAGGATGCTTGAAACACTAGCTACAAGCCAGGGGTGGCTGGGCAATGTCTGTCTGCCTGGAACTCATCAGTGCTGTTCCCTGGCCCTCGGGCATCAGGGGAAGATAAGCCAGGCTGGCACCAGCCTCTCACACCCCTGTCATGCACAGGGACAGGCAAGGGTGACATCCCAGCAGAGTGGTGGACATGCTGGGCCAAGCAGGCAGGCCGAGTTGTGATTTTCCATGTGGCATTTCCAACATATAATATCTAAGATATTATAAAATCTCTTACTGAATGGGCAGTGATAGAGATGCAGAAGATGCATATAAAATGCAAAACAAGCAGAAACGGGATTTCTCCACGTGCCATGGCACAGACAAGTTCAGCCCATAAAATGCGCTTCCAAATCCACACCTTGCAACCAAGGAAGTCCTTCATTCCAAAGAGTCTGAAGCTGTTTACAGTTTTTAGTCTTTTTACATTTACAAATTACACTTTCTTTAGGAATTTATGTCACAATATTTAAAAATGAAAGCAAATGCAATTTTAAGAAAAGAACAGAAACATCCTAACAGGGATGCAGCTGTATTGCGGGATATCCACTTTTTCTTCCAGTACCTGGTTTGCTGCTCAGCAGGGAAGACTAAAATAAGTCTTCTCCAGGATACCAATGGCAAGACAAGAGGCCAGAGACATGCTGGAGTCTGGAAAATCCCAGCTAGGCACAGAGACACATTTATTTATTTGTTTGTTTATTTATGTATTTATTTATTTGCAGGGATAGGAATGTGCTCAAACACTGGAGTGGTACCTGGAGTGGCTGTGCAATCTTCCTCTTTGCAGTCTCCAAACTCAGCAGGATGGGCTCTGAGTAACCTAAATTTACTGGACATGGTTTGAGCAGGGAGTTGGGACTGGATAACTTCCAGACATCCCTTCCAACCCACATGATTCCATGATCCATGATACTTTTTTGCAGGGGGCTGGGCAGGTAAGTAAAGCAAGATGTCTGTGCAGATGGGAGTAGCCCCATGGATTGTCTCTCCTAATGAGTTCCTGGCTTGGTACTGCCTCTGGAAAAGGAGCAAAGATATTCCAAGGCTCCACAGTGAGCTCCCAAAGCACCACTCCTGATTTATGATTGCAAAGTCAAAACATGACCCATGGTCTGAAATCAGATGTTCCTTTTGCCTCTTTCTGCTCCCTGCTCACATGCCCAGCGTTTCCCCATCCCTTTCCTTCTCTCTGCCCCCATATCTGAACAGATCCTTCTCTGCTTGCCACAGGGAAACGGGGGGAGTGAGGTGGGATGCAGCTCTCAGGTGGCACAGACAGCCCAATACTTTCTCCTCAGAGGCACCTTTTCCAGAAGCAGGGTGACATACTGGGTGACAGCTCACCCGCCATGAGTTAGGATGCCAAACACTGCAAATGGGTAGATTTAGGCTGCCTGGGAAAGAAATGCTGCCTGAATGATAATTCCTTACTTTCTCTTGGGAAAAGGAACAGGCCAAGACAAAAGTGTCCCACAGAGTGGGTTCAGCCCAGAGCCACAAATGCCAAGGCTGGGGCAGGATGATCACAGAAAACATATGACAACAGTTCTACCACCCCTGCAGGAGGCTGCTCTAATGCCATCCAGTGACACCCATGCACACCACCCAATATACTGCAACCTGTTTTCAGTTGGGGGTTAGTTTTTCCTCACCCCCAGATCAAGTAAAGGTTCCCAGTATTTGGGCATCAATCCAAGAACCAGTGTAGAATTCACCTATTAGACCATCAACAACATTGTCTAAAAGCAAAAGGAACTTAGAATATCCCCTAAAAATGCTCTAAAATGTCTGTGCTAGCTTTACTGAAAGAAAAAGCTTAGTTTAGCTGAAGTAGTAGAGATCTCTGTTTTTGGAGGAAAGGGTCCAGAGGAAAATTACATATTTGTGGTTTAGCTGGGAGTCATGATGTCTATCCGTATGCATAACACGTGGTTGCAGATTCATAACAAACAAAGCTTTCAAACAACAAAAAAATGTCAGTTCTGAAAGATCCATCTTGTGTGTGCAGAGAGAGAGCAATTCATTTCAGTCGAGCTTATTTCCATGCCAATTATGAAACTCTTCACTCCAGGAAACACATATAGAAAGTAAAGCAGAACAAGAGATGAAAATACAAGTGGGAAGCGTGGCAGCCACCCAAGTCCTGACCCCCCCCCAAGCAGGATCCTCAAGAGAGGTGTTTAAATTCCACTTCCTGTTTCTGCGGATTACTCTATTTTACATTTAAAATGACTAGCTGCAAAAGTGGAGAGGACTTCAGGGGAAGAAAAAATGTCTAACAGAATCTGGACACACTATGAAAATAATTTTCACGCATTTAAGGAAACATACAAACAGAGCTATAAGCAGGGATGGAAAATGCTTCAAGATCTGGTTCACACTTGATTTATACTGAATCATTACCTATTTTGGTGCAAATTAGACATGTACTTTCTGAGGCAAAAAATTAAAAAAATTGGTGGCAAACCTTAGCAAAACCTCATTTCCTCGGTCTATTATGGATGCTGCTAGAGTTATCAGGGATATTACAGCCAGCAATGCTTCACTTGAGCTAAAATAACCTTGTGCTCCATTAAAAGGAAAGACAATTAATGTAGCATGGCAAAGAGTGGTGTCATTATCTGCACTCAAAGGTATTTTTATGCTCCACAGTAACTCAGAAGAGCAAAACTTAAAGATGCAATGCCACTTTTAGGAGAATAAAAGGATTCTGCTGCAAACAAAAGAGACAAAAGCTGTAACACCCAATAGAGCTGCCTTCCCCCTTTGCTGGTACACTCAGATCACATTATGTGATGCTTCATATAGCTCATGCTGAAAATCACTGACACATTGATTAGCACTAAATAACTTACAGTCTTTTAACTACTGGGGGGTTTTGATACTCCACTCACTTCAGAGCCACCAACAGCTCTACAGAAAGCCCCTCCACACCAAATCCTTACAACAACAGAAGTGAAAACTTTCAGGCTTTTCCTCTTAAACATCAACATACATTCACAAGAACTTCACCAACTAAAAGGAATCAGATGCACAGCAGTAGCAAAAACTGCTGAGAAGGAGAAAGCCTGCAGAAAACCCAGCTGCAACAAACCCCACTGTGCCCCCCTGTGTACTCTTGCCTCGTGCAGTCTCGTTCCAGTACATTTAATTTCACAAATAGCAACTGCAAAACCAGCTTCTGTATTCTGTTGCTGCACTTCACTAGTCAGCTACTTGCTGTAGCCACAGCTGACTTTAAACATTCAATCTGTTATTTTAGAATACTCATTAAATTGGCTCTTACATTAAATATGAAATCATGTTATATCACTGGTTTATTTGGTTTCTTGATGTTTTATTTTATTTCTCTCAAGGACTATGGTTCACTTTATTCATCATGGAAATTGCAAATTTAATTAATTCAACAGAATGGATGAGATTTAAAATTGTTGAAGTGATCAGCTCATCTAAGCAATAAAAATAATTAAAGGAAGTGAGATTCTCTAATGCATCAGTCCCATGTAAACTAGAGCTTTATATAAAAAGCTATACTTATTTATTTGCATAGGTATAGTTAATACATCCCTGAGGACCATATTTATTGAGCATAAATTTATATAGCTGGGGATTGGTTTGATTTTCACTGCATCAGGAAAGAACTATGTATTTTTGACGTAGAGTGAAACCTTAAATTAAGCTCAAAAAAAATATTGTGTTAAAGAACTACATCCACTCGACCTGAACAGGCCTAATTTTCACCCCGTGTTGGGTTTATAGAGTAACTTAACTAATACCAGCTGAGCTACTCACAACTGTGCCACAGGAAGACAAATGAAGTTCAGAAAGGAGTTAGTGCATCCACATTTTCTGTATATTCATAGTGTTTCTCTTGAGATTCTTGGGAATTTTATGAAGTGCCATGCACACCCCTGGTGAATATAACCATAAAGGACATATATTGTTGTGCATAAAGGACACAAAATCCCCACATTACCCACTGTTCAAAAAGGACAAGGCAGTATACAGTTTCTTATTCTTCCCCACATGAGGAGTTTAGCAACTTCAATGCTCATGTTTTGTGTTACAGTGGGGAGAGGAAGTATTGCCAAAATGCAGACTTTTCCTCCTCTTCTTGTGGCAAAAGGAGTAAGTAAGCTGGACAGTAGCACAGAGTGTGGTGAGGAGCAGTGCCAAGTTTGGGTGCTATAAATTTCCTCAGCCACTGATGAGAAGCTCCCAGCTCAAAGCGTGGAAACGAGCAGCCTCCAAACGGACACCAACACACTCATGAAACCCCATTAGGGATTTGTCTTTTTCCCTGTGTCCCAGTCTGTTCTGCATCTAGGCTGCCTCTTGGCCTGCTGCAACGCCAGCCTGCCTTGGAACGATGCTGCCCCATGTTCCCATCTGCTGGTGCAGCTCCAGCTCTCCACGGAGCAGGGGCCTTCCTGCTCTCAGAGCACGCTCGTGGTGATGCCTCAGCTCCAGCCCGGCTGAGGCCGGACCAGCAGATCCACAGGAACACGAACAGGCCCAGGCCCCTCGGTGCTGGGCCGGCCCTGTCTCTGCCTGGCTGTCCTCCTTACCTCTAAGTACCCTGACTTACAGAGCCATTCAGGGACAGCCTGGCCTGGTGCCAAAAGGACTTGATTTATCACCCGAAGGGCTGCCACATGTCAGTAAAATCTGCTGCTGCCTTTGGGGAAGGGATGAAGATTGATCACAATCAGACTTGAGCCTGATGTTGCTGGCTAATGGACCCTGCCTGCCATGGTTTGTACACTGCCTGTAAGGCCTGGGAGGAGGTGGCAGAGGCAGGGAATGATGGGCTGTAAGACAGTGGGAATGCAAAGCCAGCAGAAGGCCCTCCAGTAGTTACAGAGAGATCTTGACTGTGTAACTCCCATTAGGAAAATACTACCTAAACTCAGCACAAATCCTGCAAGAGCAAACTCCACTTGGGAAAAAAACTCCACGGTTTCACCAGGTTTGAAACAGCAGTTTTCCTGACTGGGTCGGAGTTTGCATCATCAGACTAATGCAGATTTTATCATTATTCAGGATCTCATAAACCAAAATTAGCAAAGCAGCTGTAAATCAGTGCCAAAAGTCATAACAAGATGGTGCAACAGTGTTACACCACTGAAAATATGTCAATTGCAAGACTAGAAATCAGCGTGCTAATAACTAACTTTACCTGAAGTTAAAAGAGCACCAAGAAATCAAAGTTTACCAAAAGAAGATAAAGGAGAGAAATCAGAAAAGCAACACTGGATTTCTTGGTGAAGAGATGGTTACTTTCTTTAGCAATTTCCTTTCCAAACTTCTAAATTAAAAAATTGGGAGCATTAGTACACATGGAGCTGCTGGAAAAGTAATAGTTACCCAACAGGACAAATCCTGTGTGGGTATGTGCTCAGCATAGGAAGTAAGCTTTTAATGTAACTTGATGTGCAATCTCACAAAGAAAAAGCACTAGATTCTCCGAACAGCAAGGCTTAACCTACATTTTCATCCATTTTAGACTCTCTCTAAAAAAGCAACCTTCTATACACTGATGTACAGCCATGTCACCACAGTAAGAAACTGAGAAACACAGCAATGCTGAAAATCACACTAATGCACAAACTCCTGCAGCCCAGGAGCTCTGTTACCACAGGAACATGAGCTGTGTTTGCCTAGAAATTTCCTAGTGCAGTGTAGCAGGGGTTAGATTACTCAAGCAGGACTGGAACAGGAGAAAATACCACTATTGCCAAAGACTGACTGGGAAGAAAGGATTCTGGGTCTTCTCAAAGTTTCTTCTCAAGGCCTGCAAGTTCAGCTAATGGCTTTTACCTCATTTTAATTCCCACACAAAATTCAGCAGGGCTTGCTTTCTACTACAGAGATACAAAGGACTGAGGTAAGATGACGTAGGAATCACAACACTGAGTATTGGTGAGGAGTAACTAGAAGTGGAAAGGATGAGGAAATTCTGTGGGTTTTAAACAAACTTTCAGATATACATTACTTAAGTGGGAAATGGAGATTTGAAAAAAGAGAACAGAAAATACTGTTTGTAATCCACTTTCCTGGGTTTTCCCACACCATTCATAAGGCATCATAACTACAAGGCTGGACAGAGAAGAAATAATAGATTTATTAAAAGGATGAATAAAAGAAAGAGATGCTGAAAAACGAACTGAATTAGTTATGTGCAAAGCAGGGTCTGCACAGAAAAGTTCAGCTTCCAGAGGTGTACTGGAGCCCTGCCTGTAGAAGTGAACCAACTTCTTCAAGGAAGATTTCTGTGACACTTCTTGGCTATGAACATGAACAGTAAGGTCTGCACAGAAACAGAATCATTTAACAGTCAGCCTTTCTTCAACAATATTTAGCTTTCCAAAAGTAACTGCCTGTACAAGGTCATCTTTGAGAAACCACCCAATCAATTAAACTAGATCTCTACTTTCCTACAGAAATCACATGGAAAAAAAACAGTTACCATTTTTTTTCTTGTTTTTCTTGACTTACACACACTTATTGTCAAAGCTGAGCTCCCCTCCTCTGGCACACTTCCTTTTTCACTCTTAGTGCTTCCTGGTGCAATGCAGCTCCATCACTCACCAGAGATGACAGTTTAAAAGGGGATGTGATAGTGACCCAAGCATAAGAGTGCCAGTGGGGTGCTGGCAGCACTTGGAATGATTTTAGGGTCATCATTTAGCTGGCTGAGGGCATGGCTGCAGGAGAAGGACTATGACAGAACACAATGCCTGCTGCCAAACCCCAGCATGGTAATTCCAGGTAATGAAAATATTCTCCCAGACAGATCTAAAAGATGGCAGGTTTTCTGAAAAAGGAGCAGAACACTTTGTCCACTATCCCTTGAACTGTGCACCTTGGTGCAGGTGGTGATGCACAGTTTGTGCAGACTTGCAGAGCCCTACCTGCCTGTCACCAAAGCTGTCACTGCCTGTTTGCACTCCAAGCCAAACCACACAGATACAAACTGTGCATGTGGAACAGCTGGCCTGCCACAGAGGAGCTGAACTCCATCCTACACTGCTTCAAGCCACTCGATAAGCTGAAGACTTGTGATCACATGGAACCAATTTAGACTTTTATTTCAACTGAGTTTTGTGCATTTCAGCCCTTCCCCTGCATCAGTTCACTGTTGTTTTTTGTTCATTTCCCTCAGCTTGTGGAAGCTTACAAATATATTCTGATTACAGCAAGGCCCAGGTGAGTAACTCTGGAGTCTGACTACACCCTACGTGTAACCATAGCTGCAGAAGGGCTGCACCTCCTCCCCACAAGGACTTGTACATTACCTTATCTCTCACCACTTCACGATGCAAAAGCTTTGGTGGAATAAAATAGCACAGATAACACTCCTCTTCCTCCTTAACCAAATTTCTAGGTCAAATCTGTAAGTCTAAGAGAGATGCTACAGGAATTTGACACGCCATTTTGAGGTCTGGTACGTTTGTTTTCACTTTCTATTTATGATTAAAAGGAAGGAGCTGGTTTTATCCCAGGCACCAAGCCATTTTATTAGTCTAAAAATGCCATAATGGAAATTCCCACCCTTCTGCAGAAGTCTCAGGTTCAGCAAATATTCTTGTGAGAGATACCCTTGGCATATAATTCAGTGTCTGAAAAACTGAAAAACTCAGCTACAGATCCATTAAGATCAAGGTACTTACCTGTTTACACTGTTTCTAAAGCAAGGAGACAGACACACCCCACCCTCCAAAATACTTTATTTTTTGCTTTACATGTTTAGAAAATACAACTCCAGAAATAAAAGGAGCAGACCTTTCTTCATCCATAGAAGTATAGAATCTCAAATACAAAATACAGTATAAAATAAGCATCTCACTAAAACCAGCACTTAACTATTGACATTGGTCTGTCACACTGTGCAACAGATGCTGTCAACTGAAATTCTTCTGCAGGTCTCCAAAAATCATGAACAATCCTGAAAATAACCGCTCCTAGACAGTGCTCAAAACCCCCCAAACACCTGGCACAGAGAGCTCACTGATGGCAGAGCAATGGCTCAAAGATGAGAACACTGCATGCTGCTTTAGGTGATCCATCAGAAAATGGAGCACCACATTATAAAGAAAAAGTCTTGCCCGGTGATACTGGCACTTGACTTCTCTGAGCTGCTCTTTGTTAATTTCCATTTCCTCTAATTTTTCTAAACTGATAAATACTGTAGGAAGCAATGAAATGTTCCTACCGATATTAGGATGCTTCAGGAGGCGACAGATTCTAGCTTCTCTTTCCAGTTTCTGGTGATCTGCAACAAAAGAAAGCAAAACAGTTGCTCTTGGCGTGAAGGTTACCATAGTTCAGTGTATTTGCTTTAGAGAAGCAAAACCAATACATCAGCTGATGTAATCTTTCAAAAATCTCCCCTTTATTTAGATCCACTAATATTTTTATTCAAACTGTAATACTGAATTGATTATTTTTAACCTTTGGGTATAGCAGGAGGCTGGAGCTCTTGACTTGTACATCACCAAGCCCTAACAACATTTCTGGAGATAAAATACTGCTGCTTGTGTCAAGCTCTGTTTTCTACAAACACAAATATTCCAAAATACTAACTTTGGAAAACAGAACTGCTTGAAATGTAAAAAATACACTTTGCATCTTGAAAATACTAAGAAATGAACAAGTTTAGAAAAAGTTGCTTTGGATGACAACCCTAGAGTCAAAAATTTGGCATCAGATGTTAAAATTAAAAAGATCAATCCATACTGCAAAGTGTCCAGTTAGATACGTAAGTTTAGAAGAAGAATAACTAAGATTTCAAATAAAACAAAGAAAGCAAACACCATCTTTAAAATACTTAACATTTCAAGTTTCTTACAACACTTTTTAAATCCTGAGGAGAGAACAAGAAGGAAAACTTTAAGTTTTCTGCAGTTTGTACTTCCTAATATTTGCAGCCAACTCTAACAATAACCAAAATGATTTTACATATGTTAACAGCTCAGATTATTTTCATATGCTTTTAAGAACTGGGATAGTTCTTGAGCTAGTCACTACTTGTCAACTGACCCATCATACTTTCTGTGGCCTCAGAGCCTCCACCACTTGCACAAAAAAAATTTGTCAGCTTAACCCTCTTTACCTTAATGTTCATTAAAAAAAATTATTCATAAGTTAAAATATTTAGAAGAATTATAAATCTGTAACAGAAGCTTAAAGCTCTTTTTTTAAAGTTAAACTGTGCCACTGAGGTTTCCCGTTAAAGATTTTTTAATTCAGTTGCAGCAAGGCTGAAACATAAGCCAAGACATCTACAGTTACAGCACCTCCATGTCCAGCAGCTCTGGCTGTAACTTAATCGTGGGCTGAGCACTTGGCACATTACCCAGAGCAAGCAGGGAGATGATCTGAAAGGCAAACTGAACTAAGCTGGGGTGAGAACAAAGATGAAAATGTGAACAAAAAAGAAAAGCAAAGAAACAATCTAGAGGCTATTGGACATTTAGCATAGGAGCTGTGTCTCTGGTGCACCACCAGCTCTACTTTCAAAGGCTGTTCTGAAGCACTTCCAGCTGTATTTACAGGATCCACCAGCACAGCCAGAAACCTGGAAGGTGTCCGAGAGTCTTCTATGAAGTGCTAAAAACATCCCATGTTGACTCTTCAGGAATAACACAGCTATAATAAAGAACTTCATCTCCAACTTTGAATATGAAGTAAAAACATTTGAAGTTTCTTTGCTATCAAGTGCTGTATCACAGCTTCTGAACTGACACTGGATATGATTAATATTCAGCTCTCCGTTACAGACATGACAGCAGGCACAAATAACAAATATTGGAGCTGAACGCTTTCAGGGATGAGGAGAGGCTAAAATGCTATTGCGTGATTTAAGAACAATAACTGTTATTGATTAAAAAAAGCACGCCTGATATTTTTCAAATCACAGTAAAAACATATTAGAGAGATGCTGCTGGATGCACTGCAATATATGAAGGTAACATCTACATCATCATCAACATCATTATTATTGACTGCATTATATATTCCCAGGTTTTCACTCAAAATTGAACCAGTATATTGATAGATACCAACGAGGTGTTCTCTGCTGCCACATAAATTAGAATTATGAGCTCTGTGCATTTAACTCCTTCAGTTGTTTGTGTCACAGTAATTGCTATCACACCTGCTGGGTGACTGGAGGTACCTCACAGCCTGCACACTGTGCTTAAAGGCAGCAGAAAGAGCATTAAATACTCCCTGAGCCAGGGATTTAAGTGGACATTAAGGTGCAGAAGATGACAGCTGCACTTCAAAAGAAACAGAGCATTCCTTAGTGTTGTTAGAGGAGTAAGTCTGCAGTATGTAAGTGTTAGGGGGTGGGACCAAATGGAAATTTAGTGTCGTGGGGTATCCAAGAAAACGACTCTCCTGTAAAATCTGCACGTTTGTTGTATGAGTTGCAGGAAATAGCGTTCCTTCCCCTCTCCACTCGGTTGATTTACAAGTACTTGCAACTGCAACTGCCATGCCAGCCGTAGCTATTTGTGTTACGCTGCCTCCTGCCAGGGCTCCAGTGCTGGGGAGCTAAAGGTGAATGTCAGAGGCCAGGGCACACCGAAATACTTCCAGCACTCACCTCCCAAACATCTGAAGGGTAAGGTGTGCCACTGCACAGTCCACTGGGAAAGAAGGGTCCTGCCATACAGCCAGGGAAACTAACTAGGCACAAACCCCCCCAAATCCTGAGAAAGTTTGGAATGGCAACTGGTGTCAAATGTTTATGTTAGAACAGTACCACAGGTAATGTTCTGGAAAAAAGAAATGCAATAATAGGTCATTTACTGAAATCAAAGAGTTAATTCCTCTCAATTTCGACAGCATATTATTCATCAGCTAAAACTGTGTTTACCTGCCAGGTAAACGTGAAACAGGAAAAATTATTATCAGGAACAGGAAGCCAAGCTTGAAAGCCACACAGAAAATAAAAAAGGAACACACAAGTACATTTAAATACTTGGTTCTTTTCCTCTCTTTTAATTACCTAGACTCAATTACAAACAGGTCTCCTACACTGTCTACTTAAGAAACTGTAATTAAATGAAAAATACAAGCTCAAAAAGCAGCAAAGCAAATGCAGAAGAAGGAATACTCCACAAATTCTAGATTATTTGATGAAAGCAAGTCTCCATTAGTGAACAATGGCCTCTACCACAGCAACAGCCCGTTGCCAAGATTGGGAAAAGATCACTGCCTGTCAACCACTGATACCATCAAAAGGAAAGCAGCAATGAGAATAATGCCGGTTTATTAATGGAAAAAACCTTGCAGCCACCTACAAATAAGTTTAATCTGACATGGAGCCAAGAAAAAGAAAAAAAAAAAAAGACAAAGATTTAATGCAGTGAACCATGAAAATACCAGCCTTTACAATAACTAATGACATTCTGTGAAACCTAAAACAGCATATAGCTGTGTAAAACTGGGGGGTAATCACAGACTGTATAAATGCAAAATCTTGAACTCATTCTCAGTCATATGATGGTGGTCTAATAGACCAAAAGCTAATATTACAATTTGTGACACCTGTGTCAGAAAATCAGACTGCCTGCAGTTTGACTAGGTTAGACTGCCTTGAGTTTCTACTAGGTAGGCAAACAAAATAACTAATTGTTTCAGTAGTATCAATATTTGCTTTCTAACAAAAGCTTAGATACGTAGACTACACACATTTCTTGCATTACGTCATAACATTTTATAACTAAAGACGTATAATGTATGTCTTAATTATGTATTAATATATTAAGACACATAATTAATGTGGGTCAGCTTCATTATCTATCTCGTCTACTAAAGTGCCATGAATTCTCACCCAAAGTGCTGGTCCTGCATGACCACCCAAACTGAGCTTAACACCAGGGCAGAAATGTGCACCTCTCACCACCTATCAACATAGGTATCTAAAATGCAAATGTTTCCGAAGCAAAGAATCTGACAATTATCTGTAGCAACTTAATAGTTATTTTTTGTTATTTTATTATTAGAGCTTACAGTCCACAGTGAACAATATAAAACCATTTTCCCAATGCCCCTTTCATTGTCTGTCCATTTCTTATTTTTCCCCCAGGACTGACTGGGTAGATTATTAGTCAGTATGAGGTGATGCATGTTTTGGCAAATGGCTTATCTTGTTGAGGATGGTCTCTACAACTTGCTTCCTACTCTGTGCAATACAGTTCAACACTTGTATTTTCCACGGTTTTTTTTTTTACACAGCTAAATGAAGAGAAAACAAGGAGCACTAACTTAGAAGAGGCTCTTCAGACTGCACTGCAACCCCAGACCACCTTGATGCCGTTACATTCTACCATGGAAATCAGAAAACGACTGCACAAATTCTGACAACAGGATGTACCAGGACACAGTTGTACTTTTTTCTGTTATTAGACTGACTAAAAGGATTTTCTTTTTCTGACTCTGCCACATAGAAAAACAAAGCTTTAAAAGGAAACCCTGTGATGCATTAAAACCCTCTCTTCATGTCTTCTTTGTTTTTATTAGAACCTAAATTTTACTGTTAAAGAACATAACCTCTGGGCAGCTGAAATCTCCCTAAAACAAGGTCTTTTATCCTACAGGAGGCTGCTAAGGAGATGAAGCCCTTCCCTAGAAACTCAAACCCTGCTCCACATAATTTCTAGGCAGCTCAGGGGCCAGGGACAACCGAAGCACCCAACCTGTGAGGAGTTTCTGGGGTGTGCAGAGAGATGTGGAATACTTGGTACCATTTAGGCAGGTAGCTGCTGAATGGGAATTTGCATGGGCACAACAGGCTTACACCTGTGATAGATCTGATCCCTACTCACCACATCCAGGGCATTTGTAAGATTAAGGATTTAGAACTGAACTTGGAACCAGTCTATGCATGATGTTGCTATAATTCAGTAGCACAGATGAAGTTAATGGAACTCTCCCTTGAGAAATAAATGTGCTGCCTGTAGTACAAATATGTAAAACTGAAATGTTATGACCATGACAAACTCTTCAATATCTGCAGGTTCTAAGCCAAAAAAACCCACGAAGCTGCAAAATTCTTTGAGGGGAGAAGAAGCATCAAAGAAAGTTTACAATTCAGCAGAATCAAAATGTCAACTGTGCAGCCTGGGTGACTGAAACTGCAGCCACCTTCCTTGAACACGTTCTTCCCTGGCAGTTATGCAAACCAATGTTTGTAACTCAGTGAGGGAGACACAGAGGTTAACAGAGCAAAAACGTCCCCCACTGCCACCCTGGTTTTGTCAACTTTGCTGACAACTGTCTAGAGCACAATGAAGTATCCACAGTCTCACAGAACATAAATATTTGTGATTTAAGTGCATGCTGTGTATAGGAATAGTGCTGCAACACAGACTTGCTTTAAGCCCAGGAATGTGGTTTATACACAATCTAACTGCATCAAATGCAGTTTCTAAACTCTTTCTGCTGAAGCATTAAGGCTGTGGAAACAGGCCAGTTCTATTTCTTAGACCTGGCCATTTCTGTAAGTTGAAGGCACTAGTGGGTGTCCTGGTTTCTGCTTGGGTAATTCCCTTCCTAGTGGCTGGTACAGTGCTAAGTTCTGGATTTAGAATGAGAATCATGTTGATCCCACAGTGGTGTTTTAGCTGCTGCTATAAGTAGTGCTTGCACTAAGTCAGCTTCTCTCAGCACCCCACGGGTTGGGGCTGACCTGCTGGAGAGCAGCTCTGTGGGTCCAGGTGGACAAGAAGGGGTTCAAGAGCCAGCAGTGCCCTGGGGGCCGAGGGTGCCAATGGTATCCCAGGGTGCACGGCTAGCAGGATGGGAGGTGATCCTCCCCCTCTGCTCTCCCCTGGTGAGAGGAAAGGCTGAGGGAACTGGGCCTCTTTAGCCTGGGGAAGAAGAAATCACTGAGAGGAAATCTTACCAATACAGACGAATACCCTAAGAGTGCTTGTCAAGAGGATGAGGCCAGACTTTTCCCAGTGGTGCCCAGTGGCAGGACAAAGTGCAATGGGCACAAACTGGAACACAAGGAGTCCATCTGAACATGAGTGAAAACTTCTTTACTGTGAGGGTGACTGAGCACTGGAACAGGCTGCTCAGAGAAGCTGGGGAGTTTCCTTCTCTGGAAACACTCAACTGGACATCATCCTGTGCAACTTGCTCCAGGTGAACATACTTTAGCAGGGGACTGGATTAGAGGATTTCCAGAGATCCCTTCCAACCCCAAACATCCTGTGATAAACTTTGGGGGAAGCTGGCTGGGGGCTGCTGCTCAGGAACTGTGTGGGCACTGGTCAATGAGCAGCTGCATCATGCATCACTTGTTTTATGTATTTTAATTCTTTTGTCATCATCCTCCTCCTACTACTTATTATTATTCTCCCTTCCTTTTCTGTCTTAGTGAACTACCTTTAACTCAACCCACAAATCTTAATTTTATTTCTTCCCCCTTAATTTTATTTTCTTTCTATAACTCCCTCAACCTCCTGCAGGCTGTGGGAGGAGGGAGGGAGAGAGGCTGTGTGGTGTTTAGCTGCCTGTCGGGTCAAACCACGACAGTGGGGACCAATAGCATTACTAAGCCCCTGCCTGAGCTGGTTCTTATGAAGGGCAATTTACAGACCCTTAGCAATTTGCAAGCATTCATTTTCAGCCTGTAAGATAAAACAAGAACCACATTTATTCATGTAACAGTCCATCACACAGCTGTTTGAATTTTCCATTACTGAATTCATGCTACAGCAGCGCTCACAGATAAACCTCACTTACCCCCTCTGCTATTCTTAAAGAAGTAAATGCTAAGCAATACAGTCCTTCAATTCCCAAAAGCACTTTTTCAAAATGAATGCTCCAGCATACAGTACCTGCTCCTGGGGAGATATTTGAACAGAATCTTCACTTGTTCCTCTCTTCCTAGTATTTATAGCTTGGAAAGTAGGACATTCTTAGAATAAACAATTACAGACACTGTGAGCACTCATCTGACCCATCCCTCCTAATGTTTCCCAAGCAGAATCACACGCCAGGTGTTCATTGTTATAAAGGCATCTTCTCCATGGATACCCCTCTCCATAATGGGTAGGAGCATGCAACAACAATAGCACAGCCAATTCTTTTATTAGGCCATTGGTCAAAAGCATCAACAGACCAGAAATCAGGGCACTGAGTATGCCTCCAGTTATTTCTGTGGCTGCGTTCCCATACACACTTCTCTTCACCAAGCTGCTGAATATCAAGGAAAAGCAACATATATTAATTCAAGATGCTTTGTAAAACAATGAACAAACCCCACACCTGTAGAGCTTCAAATTCTGCCCCACGGCATTAAGAAAACAAAAGGCACATTTTACTCAGCTCCAAAAGCCTCCAACAATAACAGTTCTCAGCTGGCTGATGTTCCTGCAGGGCTTTCTTCCACTTCCCACCCACTTTCTGTGTTAATATTTCACTCTTCACAGCGTGCGAGAAATTGATAAATGGACACAAGAGACCTGATTCCCATCTACAAAGGATCGGAGGCAGAGACACTGCAAGTGTCTTTAGGGCACTTTATCAGACACGTTATCCCTGTTTTCTATGACACATGCTATGACCTAAAGGTGTAGAATATTCCTGTATTTGTGCTGTTTCTAGCACCACTGCTAAAAGTGAGGAGTACCTGACTTCAAGTGAGCTGACAAGAGGAGTGAAGACATGTGACATTAATAGCAAAGCACTGAGCCCACACGATTACCCTTATTTCCATGACTTGTGTTTAGTGATGTCCATAATAAACAGAGAGAAGAGATGAACAGAATGGTATGAATGCAAACTGGACTTTACCCAACTCCTGGGAACCTTTAAACAGTTCCTAAGAGCACACATTCACACACCGCTGAGTTCAAGCTAAGAAAGCCCATTTTTTCACCTTTTTATACTCTCATTTACTGTGGACTGAAACAGCCAGCTGGCAATTCACCCACTTCACTCTTCTGACTTAGAAAAGCAAGAAAACTATTAGTAGAAGTCTAGAACTGCTGTTATATACATATATTAATTGTTGTTTTCTATATAAGATACGTGCACAATTACATATAGTAGTTTTATATCTATTCAATATTATATTATATAAACAGCACATCTACTGAAGCAGAATGAAGTAGTGTAAACTCTCCAGTGCCAAAGTAAACAGCAAGGGCCTGAGAGCCAGAAGTGTGAGTCTGATCACCTGGTCACCTCCATCTGTTTGCCACCAATCTACCCCGACAGTTAACTCTGTGCACCCTGTGTCCCATCTTCTCCCTATCACCTCTTTTGACCTGACCCATCCAGTGCTGCACCTCGTAGCACCTCCCTGATACATCTTCATGCAAGGCTTACATTTGCCTTAACAGGAAGACCTGAATGCACTTTTCATCCTTAACCTTCCCCTTGCTGCCTCCTTCTGTCCCTCTAGCAGTGTATTTTACTTTGTGACTCAAACTTGCCAAATCCTAGAAGTGATGGTCAGCCAAGTCTTCTTCAGCCATTCCCCTTCCATCCCTACACAACTGCATGTGCTTCATTTTGCATGCTGGGAGCTCCTCCTTTATTTCACTGCCCTCCTTTCATTTTTGGTTCTCAACTTAAAGCTGCCTGCCCTCTACTTGTTTAAATTCTGCTGATAAATATGTGAGTGCATTCAGTATTCCTCATTTTGTTCTAGCTTCTGTTTTCTATTGGGCTGTTTAAATTTTTTTAGGCTTCTCACTTCTCTCTTGGCTCATTTCCTGCAGAAATTTGCAGTTTTCAAGAAACAATATTTGGAAAAAAGATCTTAGAAATCAAAAGTTCAGAAAAATAAATCATATAAGAGATGCCTGGAACGTGAGCTGTTGACTCATCAGTCTAATGAACACTAAAGCATCTGTTTGCCCTCAAATACTTCACTGGAGGGGGATGGGCTGCAGGATATACTTGACTGCCTTGCTGAACTCCAGTCCTACAGAGCCCACCTTAAACACAATAAATTCAACATTTAACAACACTAACAATTAACAGCACTGTAAACTCTGAGCAGACTTCTGTCTGACAACCAAAATTTTGAATGTACCCTCAAAGTTCTGAAGTGATGCAGTGACACATGCATGAGAAATACTCATTTTCCTTCCAAATGTTATTAAAACAATATCGTCTAATAACAAAAGAAAAAAAAAGGCAGCTTACTATAAAGTCAAAGCACACTGTCAGCTACAGCAATATGCAAACTATAGCAGCAAATTATTAATTTGAAATAAATGGTGACCTGACTGATGCCAGTTTATTTTAATATAAATGAGTAATTACTACATGTAAGACTGGTGTCAAGTCATGATCTGTGAGAGCCACTTGGCTGGGATAGGCAGAAGTTGCTGATTGTGAAGCTGCTGCAAAGAGCAAATTCTGAACTGTGACTTGGGGTTTTTACTTTTGCAATGCTTGTTTTTAGAAATCCTACCAATGGTCACCATCTTTTGCCTTGATGTAATTTCTACAAGATGTTGCATTATTTGTGAGAGAGAAACTTTAAATGTTTTTAAACAAGATAACCAGTGAGGATGTTCAGTTCACTGACAGCTTATGGATGAGAGAGCGTTCCATATTTAATAGAAAGGGAAATTCCGTTGTGCAGAAAAGGTCAACAGCTTTTATTTCCACTATTTCCTGTAGTCACTGTTACTTTAAAACTAAACGTTACACATGACTTATCCGACCAGAGACTAAGGGCTTCTTTTATGCAAATCCACTCAAAATCACTGACATTTATCTTAATAAAAGCTCATGGACATGAAAGCCCTAGGAGGAAACAACTGTATAACTAGAATCAAGTCCAAATAGACCAAAAACAATGGTTTGGCAACTACCATTATGACTAAGAGGAAATTTAAGCAGCACATCAAAGCCAAAGCTTTTCGTAACAAAAAGAAACACTAAGAATACATAAGCACATGTCTACAGGACTATTTCATCAAAAATAACAGTAGGCTGCACTAGTATTATAGGACTAAGGATACAATTGCATTAATAATAATATCCTGATGCCTAAACTTCAGTCTTTACCAAACAGTAGGTAATAAGTAAAAAGCTAAAACAGTAGAAATAATAACCTCAAAAAGGAGTTACACATTAAGTTGTAACTTGATTGTCTTCTGTCCATTAACTTGACTTAAAACAAAGAAGTGGATTATGACTAATCCACTGCATTATTTTTTCTGCTCTGCAAGTTGCTAAGCCTTTGCTCATAATAAAAACATATCTCCTCCTCAAATACCATGTGCATGAATAGCATGTAACCATCTGAAGCTTTATATTACAGCAATCTTTGATACCAGGACACTGATGCCAGGACCTCTAAGCTACATGAGTAAAGTTTTCTGCAAGAGGATTGTCTTGACATTATTTTTAGAATCACTTTCTTGTAACTCAACTCACTTGGTTTGTAAAACAATCTTAAAAAAAAAAAAAATACTAGCCTTTCAAACACATGCTTGTAAAAGATAGTGCCCAAAAGGAGTGTTTTCATTTAAAAGCAAATCACAGCAGAGAGCCAATGTCCAAGTGGAAGCCAGTGACAAATGGCATTCCTCGGGACCAAAGTTGGAATCGGTGCTCTTCAACATCTTTGTCAGTGACGTGGACAATGGGACTGAGCTCACCCTCAGCAAGTTTGCCGACAGCATGGAGCTGAGTGGTGTGGTTGACATGCCGGATGGGAGGGATGTCACCTAGAGGGACCTTGGCAAGCTGGGGAGGTGGGCCCATGGGACCCTCAGGAAGGCTCAACAAGGCCAAATGCATGCTCAGCATGACCTGGCAACATGCACATGCAGCCCAGAAAGCCAACTGCTTTCCAAAGCTCCTGTATCCAAAGAAGTGAGGCCAGCAGGTGAAGGGAGGCAACTCTTCCCCTCTACTCCACTCTCAGGGGACCCCACCTACAGTGCTGTGTCCAGGCCTGGGGGCCCCAAGATGTGATGGCGCCATGCTGGAGTGAGTTGAGAAGGCCATGAAGATGCTCAGAGGGGTGGAGTGCCTCTGCTCTGGAGCCAGGCTGGGAGATCTCGAGGTGTTCAGCCTGTAGAAGAGAAGGCTTCTGGGAGACCTGGGAGCCCCTTCCAGTGCCTGAAGGGGCACAGGAGAGCTGGAAAGGGACTTGGGACAAGAGCCTGGAGTGGCAGGACAAGAGGGAAGGGCTTCAAACTAACAAAAAGTAAGACTAGATCCAAGGATGCAGTTGTTCCCTGTGAGGGTGGGGGGGCCCTGGCGCAGGCTGCCCAGAGAAGCTGTGGCTGCCTCGTCCCTGCAAGTGTTCAAGACCAGGTTTAATGGGGCTTGGGATAGTGGAAGGTGCCTCTGGCAGGGAGTGGAACGAAATAATTTTCAAGGCCCTTTCCAACCCTAACCATTCTAGGATTCTATGAAATCCTTCAAGTGTTTTTCCTCCTAATTCCTAATTTGTCTTATTTCAGTAAGACATGCCTAAATAGCTTGTCTGACTCAACAGCTGCATCATTCCACTTGTTCTACAGACAGTGAATAAAGATGCTCCCAGGCAAGGAAGTCGGAGGCTTTTTTCTTCTTTTAATTAAGGCGAGGAGAAAATAAACAGGATTTTTATAACCAGCCACAAATAACAGTTCAAGCAAGCATTAACAGGTAGTTAAACTTCAGCTTTTGACAAATTTGGGGGATTTACTGTGTAAACAAACTCTCTCCCTTAAATGTGTGCTTTCCTTGGCTTCTGCACTGTGTGCCACCATACATTATACCCAGAAAATGTAGAATATAATTCAACTATGTAAGACAATCAAAAAGATATCTAAGATAACCAAAGCAAGTGTAAGTATACAGAACTCCTGTAGGAGATGAAGCCATCATCTAGTGCTGCACGCAGGAAGTCCCATGAGGAAAGCCATCTTCCTTAATGGACAGTGGCTGCACAAAACCTGCCTAAAGGGATTTAAGCTTTTTCCCACTGTTAAGGGAATTGATACTTGTTTATTTGCACGTGTAGTGTTAGTTCCCAAGCTGCTGGCCTTTTCCCATGCTACTGAGCTTCTTGGGAAACAGTAGGAAACTGGGTTATCTCTCTGCTGGCAAAACAAACACGGCAAGCAAATCATTCTGCACCTCGGGAAAATCAAAGATCCACCCAATAATCCCACTATGTAAAAGAACACTCAATGCATTCCAGTTTCTCACAGTGTCAGGTTCATCCCTGCTACCACTTAAAGAGCATTGAAGATAGGATCAATCTTTTAAAACCACACATTCTCAGGGATAAAACAAACCCAGACAATGGCCCATTCCAGATAATGAATGTTTATCCCTTGTTTCTGTAAAAAAAGAACTCAAGATATTGTAATATTCCAGAGACTCCAAATTCTGGCACAGTGACAAATACTAGCTATCTAAGAGGAAAATATTGGAATATCATTGATACTAGCATTGCACAGTATTTTACTGACGTTATAAAAGAAAACAAGAAAGAAATCAATATTAAATGGGAAATTATTGAATCTGATTAGCCTGATGATTTCGAGAAAATAAATATATGAGAACATATTTACAGCAACATGATTTGCTCTAAATACCCATGCCGTCACTTTCAGTCAGGAATTTTATTATTCTGACTAGAGACTGAGGTGTTCTATTACCAAACCCCAATCACTGATGCAAGCATGGCTTTGAAAAAAGTCACGGCATGGGGCACAGGCAAAAAATGAAGATACCATGGCAACCCATCCCCCCTCTAAAAAAAAAAGCAGCCCCAACCACAACTAAACCACAAGAATTAAACATAATTCAGAGTCAAAGGAAAGAATTTCAATTTACTCAGCAGAAAACCTCTCAACCGGATAGAGGTTACTTAAAAAAATTAAAAAATCATGTTTTGTTCAACTCCTCTTCCCTCTAAGTATCAGCCTCTGGTACTTCCATCATTTTTGTAGAATCTGCTGAATAACTGATAAAGGTATTTAATGGAAATACTTGAAATTATGGATGTTATATACCACTATTATTAAACCGCTACATTAAATGTGGTTTCCATGGTACAGCTCCATGTTCTACTTAGCATATAGAATAACTGAAACTATTGTAGAAAAAACCCCAACCTTTCTCTCTAAAACTGAGAAGGATCTGGAGGAGAGAAATAACCCAGCCTCCAGATGAGTTTTTTTAATTAAAGCTGCCACTTCTAATTAAATTGCTGGCAAAGCACTGGGGAAATAGTTCCACTGCTATACCAAATTTATAAAACAGAAGTTCATTACTTATATGCTGTATTTGCCCACGGTCCTTCCAGCTAATTCCAAGAGCTCACAGCCAGTATGGAACAGCTCTCAGAGATGGAAAGGCTTTGTAGTTCAGCACACAAAAAGGATCATAGCACCTTCTCTTCTACAAGAACTGACACAGAAAGCATTGATAAAAAATGCTTATAAATAATAAAATCATAATTAAAAATGTTGCACAGAAGCAACTCACAGCTTCTTTCCAGTGCAGCTCATCAGTTTCTTGTGAGAGTGACTGAGCAGTGGCCCAGCTGCCCAGTGAGGTAGTGTCCATCCTTGGAGCTGTACAAAAGCCATCTGGACACGTTTCTGGGCAGCCTGCTTGAGCCAGGCAGCTGGAGCAGCCACCCTCCAGAGGTGCCTCCCAGCCTCACCCATGAGTGGCTCTGGGAGCCCTCAGCCTGTAGGAATCCCAGATGCTGGATAGCCCACATCAGCCGACTGTCACGGACATCTGGCCTCAGTATCTTCACGCACAAGTGTTTCGAATGACTGGCACAGTCCTCATTCCTTGAGCAAATAGCTGTAGGCGTGTTTCAGAGAGGGTTCCAAAGTCTGGATTGGTGTTAAACCAAGCTCTCCAATACCCATTTCAAAAGAGAATTACCTGTTTCAGGCCACCACAGGAACTCGTAAGAGCACAAACATTGCTAAGGCCTTCACCTCCTGATACATCAATACTGCACTTGTGCAACTGAGTAGATGTTTCCCATGTTAAGAACTCCAAGAAGTTTGCTGCTTAGATAATTGTTGTTTTATTAGCAGCACCCTGAGTAATCTGCCATGAACTTGCTGCTCTGAGCTATCCCAATTAATTGTATCCACTCCGCCCCTTCGCACACCGGACTGGTGTGTGATTGCTCAGGTAACCACGCATGAAAGGAAGCCATCTGTTAGCTAAAGAGGGTGTCCGTCATGACAAGACACTTGCTGGCAAGAATACCAGGATCAGGCTGCTAGCAGAAATACCTTTAATTCCCCAGACTAGGTGTGGAGAGGTTGGTTTCTGGCACTTGGAGCTGCACCTCCTGAACAGAGCATGCAACAATATCTACCATAAAGACCCCGTTTTTGCTCCTCGGGCAACTCAAACTCCTGCATGACGACTATGATACCCTGCCTTACACTATGCTGAACAGAGACAGTGCCATGGAAAACATGGCTCTGAAGTGCCCAACTTTCACATTCTTCCAGCCTGATTCATGAGCTGTGTTCCTAATGAACTGTGTGCGGGGTTATCGTGCACCATGTATGAACACAGGTGCCTCCAGCCTTCACCCACCCAGCTCCCACACGTGCAGCACTGAGAATAAAGGCCCTGCTCTGCAAGGTGAACACAACCTCGCACAGCACCCACCATGTCTCAAAGCTACCACAGAGCACCAAAATCTTGGTTATCACTGGAAATACCAGCAGCACAATTACCTTTGTCACAAAGTTCACTGTTACCTGCTCATTCCTGAGATTTTTTTTTTTTCAGTTAGGAATTTAGAGGAGCTCTTACTCAGAGAAGAGCTAATAGTCACCTCAGTAAACAAAGCCAGAAACTCACACCCTTCCTTGGCAGAGGGCCAGGCACTGTAGTCATTACTCTGGGAGAACTCTCACTGATGGAACTGCTCCACGGCACGCACATCGTGACTCATGCTGCAAAAACTTGGCTCCTGGAGTTGTTTCCCATCTCATTAAAATTCACTCAAACATCCTACAACCCAGCTTTTACCATAACAGTATCAGTATCTGTGTCTGCAGCCAAAAGACTATTGAGCACCACAAACTGGCCGCAGAGGTAGTAAATACACCTAATACTGAAAGAGATACTGAAAATTATCTATTTTGTTGCCTCTCTCCTGAAGAGGCCCAGTTACAGGCAGCCAGAAATTAAGCTACAGCCAGGTTGGATTTTTTTTTTAAGAATCCACGGAAGCAGCAGTGGTACAGCATAAAAGAAACACATATGCACAAAGCAAACTGTTGCCGTATATTTTAGGCTAGCCTAAAAGATTTATTGGACATGGCTTGCTACTTTTTCCTCCCATGGGGTTTGTGCAAACTCGTCTGTTGCCTTTTATTTTTAACTGGATGTTTTGAAGCAAAGTTTAACTCATTTATCTTTATTAGTTTTATTTCTAATGTAACTCTCTCTGGAGAATTTCCTCTATTGCTACTTTTCTTTTTAAAAGACAGTCCAAAGATACCAGTGAAGATCTGGTGACCTGTGCATACAGAAATAAGACAAAATATGACATGAACATTTTTCTCTTGCAAAAAAAAAAAAATCTCTTGGGCTTGTCTCTTAACGTGACCTTGTGGATCAAACTACAACCAAAGCCTTTGGCAAGTGGCTGCTAAAAGGAAGCTACACTTGAAGTTTGTTAAGCACGCACTAACCACTAAGAAATGATAAAAATAGAAGAAGATGAAAATACTTATTATTATTGTCTTGGCCTTTGGAAAAAAATCCAATCATCATCAGAAATACACAAAAAGTAAAACCAACATTCCTACTAAGAATAAAAAATTAAACCAATACTTTTACTAATATTGTAATAATCAAAGTACGAAAGACTTAAAACAAGAAAAACCTCCACCTTTAAACCCCAATTTTACTCAACTACGAATGCTACTCTTTAGATATTAAAAATCCAGAGGCAGGAAATCAAATATTCTATTACTAACAAGTCTTTCATTTTGGAACACAGACATTTCTCATTATTTGTATTGCCCAAATTATGCTTTTAATTGAATTCTAAATCATTAGCCACTGCTGTACCTCCTTCAAGGTTTTGGGCACAGCTGCCCTCATTCCTGAGCCCTGGTGTTCCCAGTCAAGCTGGCCTCAATGGCCACAGTGTGAGCTGCAAGAGAAATTCTGCCTGCATGAGAAAATATTTAGGTATTGATACTGCTAATAAAAACATTAAGACTTCACCTTTGCAAGGGCCGTGAAACAGCAGCAGAAATACTTCTGTCAGGCTTTCAGAAGCCAAGACAACCACAATCCTGAGACTAAGAGCACAAAGTCTACTGAAGACCACTAAAATTTACTGTGCAGTTTCACAGCAAATGAGGTTTAAGTACACAGAAGTTAAACTTCAGTCTGTGAGGTTTCAGTGTGAAACCAGAAAGCTATCCGGTGCGTTCACTACAAAACACTTCCCTGTACAAGCTATTTGCATCAACTGCTTTGCTTTCTGCTTCCATGTGAACAGCCTGATGTCCTACACCAGGAAGGAGTCACAATCAATTTATTACAATCACAATGAATTTATAACTTCTTTGCAAATAAAGTTCAGGAAAACATCTGTCTAAAGGACAAAGTTCTCATTCGGATCCTGGGTTCTCAAGATAAAATATGGTCATATTTAGATATCACCAGCAGTGAGCTAGATAGCAAAAATGAAAGCTAGACAAGTTTCAGATGCAAGATTTGCATCTTCCTCTTAATTTTCAAGCTGAAACAGATTTAAAATTATGTATCACATTCCTAGAAATTCCCCTTCCCTGCTACAGGCTTTGGGCCTCTACATTCACTTCTGTGCATTTAGAAATCTCTGCTCTAGATCTGTAAACAATTCTACATACAAGTTAAAAAAAATTTTTAAAAGTAACCATTGAACGTACTCTCCTGTTTAAGTGTGCTTTAGTGCATCCCACTGATAGAGGTACGAAGCAGCTACAGATGTGGATTTGCAAATATGAAATGACTGAGCAAGGGTAAAGTGCCAACTTGAACATCAGAAGCAAAAAAGGTAAAAGCAAACACAGACGTGTTAAGAGCACAGGGAATCTGAACAGGTCTAAGAAGTACTTGACTGCACTGCAGAAACAGCAACCACTGAACAGCTTCCAGCTCATCGGTGCACCTCAGGCTGGGGCAGCCTTAACAAGCAGGGATTTCTAAGCGCTGCAGACTCTGCCCCCACTGAAACTGGTTTTTCACGTGTCAGCTGAAATGCATCAAGTGCCTGCAGTGAGACACTCTCCAGGATCTAGCACCAGTCTGACAACTTGCTACCAAACCCATCCCACAACTTAAAGAGTTCACTGATAGCAAACGCCACAAATCCAGTTAGTTGGACTAAAGAGCAACGTAAGTCTGTTTCGACCATCTGTTACAGCAAGTTTTACAGCTTCAGGAAAATTGGGTTTCTTCTTGTCCCAGCTAAATGTGCTGACCTCCTCTCAAGAGTCAGGCTTCAGTGCTAACCTGATGTATGTGAAAGTACCCTCATCCTCACCTGTTTTCACAGCATAGTAAATACACATAATAACACGGAATCCAATGTGAGGAAAGGTCTGGCCATCAGGAATTTAAACAAGCAAGACTTTATTCTCAGGGAAATTAAGTTATAAAAACTCAAACAAAAACTTGAATAGAAGGAACAGTTGCAAAGCTAAAACATTTCAGTGACACAAACTGCTAAAATGGCACAAAGTGGTTCTTTAAAAAATACATTAATTCACATTGAATTTTTAGCAATGCTGACATAAATGTTGTTTTGGTAGTACTGCATCGTTTCTTTCCTACTTTTTCACTGTTCTACAAAAAAAATAAATGCCTTTCCCTAAGCAGTAACTTTTGGAATGTATTTTAAATAAGACCACACCACTCTTAACACTGGAGTTCCCATACTTAAAGCATCTGATTGCAGTACTCAGGAATGCGTCAATTCTGCAACAAAATACAAGATTTCCCAACTCCGGTGATTTACAAGCCTGAACTCCGAAGCTGAGCTCTTGCAAAGTGCTATTTTACAGCTTCAGGTGTAAGGAAGAAGTGTTTTAAGAAGCTGCCACCCACCCTGTGCAGTTTTGGCAACCCGTTTAAGATTTAAGAGACATGTTTATTTTTATCAACTCAGTATCTTCGATAGATTATGAAAATTAGCAGCTTGGAGAGAGTAACAAACTTGTTAAATGTGTAATCACTTTGTCAAAAAGCAAAACAAAAATGTGATAATGAGGCTTGTGTTTGCAGTATATACCACGGGGACATTTTAATACACTAGAAGGCTGAAATAGAAGCACTGAAATACTTCAGCAGGCCTTGTAAGGACTTACAGCTTGAAGAATCAAGCAAATGCCACTAAAAGAGAATCAAGGGAGATGGATGGTCAGACCTTGCTGAGCTGGAAACACTGCTGCCTTTCAGTGGCCAGGCAGAGACCAGTGCCAGCGATGGGAAGGAAGGCAAAGCATCCATGACACTGCAATCTCCTTTCAAAAAAACTGAACTTCATACCACCTTGGGTTGACCATTTTACTCTAGAATATAGTATTTTAGGCCATTTAAATACTTTGCAAGCGATCTTTGAAACTTAACAGCCACTACTTCTGAAAGAAATTCAACATTTAACACCAGAAATGAGACATTCAAGTCAGTAATTATCTGCGTTGAGTATAACCAGGATAGCATTCTACTAGATGAGTAGAATGCTACTCATCTAACATAGATGAGGCACATTTTGTTACTTGGATCCTACTTCTACAAGAGCTTTTTTTAAAAAATGGGACAAACTAACTTGCATTCCCTTATATCCACACAGACTTTATTACAAAATTAACATTTTTCTGAATGGCGATCTTGTCCTAGAACTCAAGCTGCATTACTACAAACAACAAAACTTCAGTGAACAAAATTGGGTCTTCATTTTTATTTCTTTCTGCCAAGAACACTCTCTGTGCAACTCCCTCCTTACAATGCAAGGAATTGGGCCAGTGCTGATGCACATAAGAAACCACAAAGTAGAAATTCTGAACATAATTCCGTGCAGTAAAAGCGGGAGTGAAAAGCATCAGAGAGGCATTACTGCTCCTTGAAATAGCATTCTTGATTAACATGCCACATTCAAATCTGACTAATATTAATCAAATTACCCTCACCAACTTCAGATGTGCTCAGAGTGAGTTATGAACCCCAAATCTCCCTTGGAGCAATCTAAGTGGTGAACCACTAAGAACAATTATTCTTGCATGTTTTAAATACTGAAAGGTGAGCTGAGCTCCACACAGACGTGATTTTAAATGCAGCCTCTCTCAATTCCCCACTCGGTATACCTATCCACTTGTAGATGCCTGCAATTACCAAATACTTCTCACCCAGCTGACCACGTTAAGCCAGCACAGGGACCTGCAGCACTTCCCAAAGCAGTGCATGGCTGGCTGGCTCCACGTCCCAGGCGTGGTCATGAGTGCTGATCAAACGTTAGCAGGAAACCAGGCACATCACATGGCTGTGCCTCATTCCATTTGTGCGTCTCACAGCTGCCGGAGCCAGCCACTCTTCCCTTCCTGAGAATTCCGCTCCACACATGTGCAGGGTAAACTTCCTGCACTGCCCAGGACGAACACACCACCTCTGACCCAGCCCTACTGACAGAGAGGGGAGCATACATGGTCCCTCTTCTGGAGGTGCTTTACTCTACAAACGTGGACAAGCAGATGAGAGAAAAAAAGCAGAGAATGGTGACAAAGTGCAGAGACTTGCAGGAGAAAGGATGTCTGACCGAAAAACTGCAGGAAAAGCAGCTCCCACCCCAGCTCCAAGAAGCAAGAGCAGTAGTTTTGATGCAAGGCCACAGTCTCCAGCAGCTCCACTGGTCCTGCATGGCTAAATCAACAGAGAGCTTTCCCTGCTCTGCTGAACATCTCCCTCTTCCTGCTGGTACACATGGCTACATAACACTTATAAAACCAGACAGATTTTAGAAATTCCTGAAGCCATGTTAGAAAATCAACCTCAGGGCTCCATCACATCAATAGTGGTTTCCAGATATTAGCCAAAGGTGCAGAGACCCCCACACATACTCGCTTCTGTTACTCAGAATTACGCAAAAATGAGTTTAATCATGTGGAAAAAGCACCCATATGGATATTCAAGAATGTGTTTCAATATTAGGGAGGAGGCAACTGGGAAGATTTTGAAAATTCCAGCCTTAAATGAGAACCTCTTATGCTTCAGATTCTACTTGATCTGAAAGCATTGTTTCTAATAAAACAAAAGCTAATGACTAAATACATTCCTCGTTTAGTATGACTGGCAAGCTCAGAAGACAGTTGACAAAAAAAGTCCCACGGTGCTCCTCAGAGATTAACAATCAGCTCTAAGCAATCAAATCCAACAATTATTTATAGACTAATCCAAATGCCTGACAGCATTCCTCCACCAAGATGTTGAATTGCTTCAGTATTAGGTGCCTGATTCCTTTCAGTAAATGTACAGTCAATTAAATTTGTAATGCTGTGGTATCAAACCCAGTTAAATTCTCAAGTACATTCATTATTCAAGTACCGCCCTCTCCAAGGATGCTGGCACACCTCTGAGTTATGATGTAGTGTTTCTCAAAGATTTTTACTCTTATCACTCTTCTAGGTGTCATTGCCTTTGCACAGTTCCTCTCCCTCTCTTCCCATCCCTGTTCTCATACCTCATCCTAAGGAAGAAAAGGTAGTTTGCAGCATTTACAACCAAGATGATCTCAGCTTTTTGCCAGCACGGAAGAGGAAGGGACCCATTCTTCAGATCCTCTGCAACTGACTCCTAATACCACTGCACCAAGTGTCAGAACACCTAACCTGACAGAGATGGCTGCCAGCAGCATCACATCCTTCCGATGTGTAGAACACCTCAGCTGTCAGCTGCCTTGCAAAATGAAAGATTAGCATAAAGCAGAAACTTCCTGTGTCACATTTTCAACTACAAAGCATTTTCTCAAACAAAAAAAATTAACATCACCAGCAAATTTAAGACCAGGTGTGACCTGAAGGTCTCAAGCTGAAATATGAAACAAGATTATTTAGCGTGTGAATTGCTGAGCACACCTTGCATGCTGTCATTTCACTGAAGTAACACCATCTCTTTCAGTAATTTATTAACTTCAGTTAGGAAAGAGAGGGGAAAATAACTGTTCTGCATTGCCTCGGGAACGATACATCTTGAAACATCAGTAATTCCACTACTACATATTGTTAGCTCATAGCATCTGTTAAAAAGTCCCCTTACAAAAGGCAGCATGACACAAGTTACCTATCAGAGGTCTGAGAAAGAGATTAAGCAGCAAACTGCCACAGCCATCAGCTATAAATTATCAGCAGCAACTCTGCTATTTATACCTGGAAGCACTGGTATAGAAGATGAGACTGTTTTTTTGATATCATCCAATGTTACCTGTAGAAAACTAAAAAATGAACTGCTAAACAGGGACAAGGGAGAACCACTCCTAGGAGCTGCAAAGAGAAGCAACTACAGATGAAAAATGAACTTCTTTGCTAACAGAAGTGTGATAGATCCAAGTGCTGTGCAGTGCTGGCACCGACCCCCTCTGCAGACCAGGCCCGTGGAAAAGAGTATGTGGAAACAGGGAATTTTGACCAGAGCTAGGCCAAAGCCAACATACCAATATTTTCCAGACAAAAGTCACAGAGAGTCATAAAAAGCTCTCATTTCTCACTGCATGAAAGATCTGCTGTTCTGACTGCACAGTCCAATCCTTGGCCTGAAGCAGCCATGATCTGACTGATCTGCATTCATTTTATTCCTTAGGAAAATGTCCAGGAAGCTTTGTTTGACATCTAGCAGCAACATCTGCAAAAGGGATGCTGAACAGCAGACAAGTATGTAGCTGCTATCTGTATTAACTGCAAAGGGCCCAGTAGCTGCCTTCCCTTTGGGAAGCCCTCTTCAGCTCCTATAGGAAAAAAAAAAATAACCGTGCTGATCCTCTTTACATTATCTGAGGATACTTTCAGGCTACTTGATAAGTTAATCACTGCAATCGCTAACATGAACTAATGGGACAATTTAAAACAATTATTTTTTATTTGGATTAAATCTTCTTTGGCAGCTAGCAGAATAATATTCTGATCGGCTTTCACTTAAGGAATCCTTGATCCAAAAGGAAAGAAATGCTACATAACTTGGTTAATCGAGTAATTTCCTATTCTTGTCTCATTTGGAGTAATGAATCCAAGAATAAATTGGTACCAAGCTGAAGTTCTCCTGCTGTTCAAATCTGCTCAGCTCACCTAAACATTTCTATGCAGTTCTGAACTTCCACATACAACCTGTCCAAGTTCCAAAGAACTAACCCATCTTTGCTCACATTCTTATTCACTTAAATACTCTTGTGTGCACACACCACTAGAAATCCGGTCTTAAATACTCTTTGTCAATATTTGATTCTCTGGGCTCATTTACTTCATCTAAACAGCAGAGTTGAAACACTTATGACTTCCAAGACCATGAAATTATTTTCCTCAACTATTTTATGAGGTAATAACTTCAGGAATTTGCAGGGCTGTTGTTTTGGAGGTTCATAATTTTTCTCTACCAAGCCAACCAGTGCTATTGGAAGTGAAAAGAGCAACTGGACACTAAAGAGCAGCCTTCATGTCAAAGTATGCCTGCAGCTCATTGCTGTGCACAACTGGGTTCAAGCTGCTAGCTCCTGCCAGCATCCAACTGAAATGGAGAAACTGTATTACCTTTGCATGCAGCAGTTCTGAGGTAAGGGAGGGAATCAACTACAGACTCTAAATTTGACTTCCTGTGTAAGCTTTCAGCCATGCAGGCTCTACACTTCAGTTTTTATGATTACATGTTTTCCTTTATTTAAATAATGTAATGCCAAGGTTTTGGTTCATTTGGCAACCCTCATGCAAAACCGTTGTCTGTAACCCACTAAACCCACTGCACCAATCAGTCTAGGCCTTATTTACAGCATTAGTACTCCTAACTGATGGAGCCAAATGATCCGTGGTTTGATTACACAATGCCAATTGACTGTAAAGTAGGTATGTAACTAGACATTTTTAAACATTCATTTTCTTCACCATTCCCAATCTATCAGGAGATTTCCAGAAGTGGACAAGTTTGGGCACCTTTGGCACAGTGCCAGTGTTTTAACATCAGATCTTACGATTCCTGCACATATACAGGAGTCTACCACAAAGCAACACAAGCTGCCCTTTAGATCCCAGTGTAAGTGAAACAGCTGCAAAACCCCCAACTTAATAGGTCTCCACAATGCAACATCATCAAATGAAACAAATGAGTACTTAAAATTCACACCAATTTAATTCTGCAAGTAATTTATCCAGACAGCATTTTATTTGTGTCCCCACTTGACACGTTCACAGCTATTTTAAATACAAACAAGCTCAGAGAAAACACGTGGTAGTATTGTTTGCTTTGATGTTGTTAAGCAACTGAAGTTTATCAGGTTTCTACCACCAATTAATTGTTCATTCTAAGTTAGCAGAATGCAAGATCAACGGGTCAAATCCTCAAATACTTTTAAGCTCTGCATATTAGGCTTTGTTGCCTCTACCAAAGAGAGCTCTGACAACTCCCCCAGGGAAAACAAAAACGAAGAAAACAAGAAAACCCTATAGTGCGAAGAGATTTCCCTCTGCATTTGTATTCCAGGTTTTTCAGTGGAGAAGCAACATGGTCCTCCCAGAATAATCTAACCTCTTGTGCTGCAGGAATCCATCAGCAGATGCAAAAGGAAGCATCAGGAGCCTATGTGAACTGCCCATGCTGTGCTGTGCCAATGCCAGGGCAGAGCACACCCTGGAGAAATCCCTTTGCCCAGCCCCCATCTCTATATATAACACACCAGGAGAGCTCAGGGCAGCAAAGCAGGAACTGGTGTTTGTTTGCTTTAACAGGAACCCATTGTATCAACTTATCACTAAACACAGTCCACCGAGCTCATCATCACATTTTCTCTTCACTGTCATAAAAGACTACAGTGAATTCATAGAATATCTTGAGTTGGAAGGGACCCACAAGGATCAGAGTTATCCAAAGCCATGAAACATCCTGAGTGAGTTACAGAGCTCAGAATGCAGAAGGACACCCAAGCTACTGGCCAGGTGCAGCATGTCAGTGATGTGAATTCAATGTTTCATGGTTCAAGTGTGAAATTAAAAATAATTATTTTTCCCCCTTGATATATTTGTTTAGAGGGCAATAATGCGAGATATCAGCCATCTCTCAGAGAGAATTTTAACTTCAGTCCTTCACTTATAAATTACTGCAATAAACACATGTAACTGAAAAATGCTTATCTTTTTTAAACCCCATCTTCTACCCCCCTAGCCCCACTTTTGTTTTTGCCGCCATTGGACTACCTCAAGAACTTTAATTTCCAATTTCTCTCAGCACAGAGAATTCCAAGGTACAGTCCGACAGTTTGCTTAATGGGCTGGATACCATATAGATTGCACTTCTACTTCAAGATACATTTTCAATTGCCCACTCGTATTCTCAATTTAACACATCTGCAGTTAAGGGTCATGTGTCAATATTTCTGCTTACAGATCAAATTAGACAGTTCAAAAGGTTTAATGGGATGCAAAAGTGACTTCAGACTGAACAAAATTGTCCATTCATCAATAACAACGAAATTTTGCTCCTTCGTCTCTTTTCTATGATTCCCAAAATATGAAATAACAATCTGAATTCTATCAGATAAAAATAAAATATGTATTCTGATGGCAATTAAACACTACACATCCCTGTATTGTAAGAATTTCCATGTAGTATCTGGTTATTTGTGAACTAAGGCTTCAGCACATCAGAGGACTCCAAAGGATGATCACAAAAAGGCCATATTTGGCTTTCAGTGCACTGGGCAAGTATAACTTTGGCCTTGGCAGCCCAAATGCTCCCCGACAGTTCCTTGAACAAGTGCTTTACCAGCTACACCAGGTTTTGGAAATTATACTCCATGGGCTTTACAAAACCCTTCTGATAGCCCATTAAGGTTGACAGGTGTCATCCTGTCTCCAAATGGGAGATGAAGAGTGAAAGGAGGGAGCAAGGGAGTATGGATACTGTCAGAAGCCTGACAGACTTTGGGGGATAAGCTATTAGAGGAGACCAAATACGGAGACACAGGTGTGACTGGGTTGATCCGAATCTGGGGCTCTTTATTTGAAATATTACAACAATCCTAGTAGAACCATGAGAAAAGTTTATCTCTACACCAAAGACTGCAGCAAATACGCCTGAGCTTTCTCTGTCAGGTTTCTGACACTATCCACAAGGGAGGGATATGGGAAAGGAGAAAAATAATATCAAAAGCAAATACTTCAGATCTGGACTCAAGTGAAGACAACTCAAATAACAAAAGTACTGGATTGGATCTTGAATGTCACCCAAGCATTCAGAACAGGTTGAAACATGAAGGACTTCCATGGTGAAAAAGCTGCCAACCAAAAGTGTCCTAAAGAGCAAGTTAACCTTTGATCAGCAAAGCTGTGTCTAACTCACGTTCTCTCCCTGTTAAAATTCTTTGGCTCTTCAGATGACTCCAGAGATTAGTACATCAGTAAGCAGCCAGTTGAGTGACCATGCTGAGAAGCATTCTCATTACGGCCAGAAGACTTGCTAAGGCAGCTTTGTTGAAAAGCAGTCATGAACATACATATAAAAGGAAAAAAAAAAAAATCCAACAAAACCCAATCCGCCTCTAAGCTGGAAGGATTTTTGTTATTCACTTATTTTCTAATAATCATATGATCTCACCAATCTGGTTGCTAGCTGTTGAATAGCTGCTAGCATTGAATACATGTGGTAGCAGTAGGATAAAAATGGCTCAGAAGTGTAAATTTAATTTATTCAAATTAAGAAAAGAAAATTTCTGGTAGATAACCTGTAAAAAAGGAAAAGCCTACAAAGCCACATCAATCATTCACTGAATATAGTAGCAGTGGTTCCATAAGTGGATATCAGAATCACAGTTAAATAGTTACACGGAAAATTTCAAAGTATTTACATTCCTTTCAATGTAAGTACTGAATAATGTATTAGTCCTCTGCTCTGCTTAATAAGTTTGTTTTACATTTGGCTGGTGCTTCTTTATGACCTATAAACATAATCTGTCCAAGGGGATGGGAAGGAAGGGTAATCACTAGCTTGGAATGAAGGACAGCTTTAGCAGAAATATTATTCAGTTCCTTCAGGCTAAGTAAAATTTCTTCTTTAAAATCCAGAAGAATATTAATCCAAAAATACAGCAGCAAGTTCAAAAGGGGTCAAGACCTCATTCTGTCTGGACAGAAAAGAACGTTCCTCTTCAGAAGTAGCTTCAGTTCCTCCATGGTACACAAGAACCACAGTGCTTCCCATTCTCCTTCCTTTGTGAGCACTTCACAAAGGTCTTGATTCACAGTCTGAGCAAAAGACATTTAAGTGACTTGAGCAAGTTCCTCAATTATCCATTTTTCTCTAGATGAACTCTCAATTGTTGGGTTGCAATTCTGGGTTTGGTTTTTTCCCCTCCAGCAAAGGGGAACCCCCTTCTTCCCCTTTCACCACAGAAAAGCTTGTTCAGCACATTTCATTGCACTTTAGCAATTTTCAAAACTTTTCAAATCTCTTCACATCTTGACTTGTTCAGAAAGATTCTATTTAACCTAATTATCCCCAAATAAGCTTTTCTGTCTGAACCATGTAAAAATTTATGAAGTTACCAAGGTACTTGCCCAGAGATATTCATTTGCAAGTATAAACCATACAGAATTATTTTATCCAAACTCACGAGTTATTCTTAGACATTAAGCTACTACACAGTGATGTTCTGTCATTCTAAGAGAAATAACTGAGATGAAGGCTGCTTCTGGGACAGTCAAAAGCTTCATAAACAATCTGCATACTGTAGAGTGTAAAAGCACATTAAATGATTTACCAGGTGGCACCACTGAAGCCTTTCTTACATTAATACTTTTAAACCAATTTCAACAACAATAATGTTTTTGCTTTGGACAAAAAGACAAGATAAATTTCCTAGTTTTGCCAGAAAGGTAAGAGCAGTTAGGAAACACTTATTTAAAGTGTTATATTAAAGCCTCATATTAACAATGTAGCAATTTCTTTAAGAAGAGTTTAAGCACAGAAAAAACAGCTGAAGAATGTTCTCCAAAGATTTGTACAAGTGTGTGGTAACTAATGATAGCTTACAGGCACACTTAAGTGTGGAAAGAAAAGTAGCCTGAATATTTCATGTGGAAATGACTGTAAGCTACATGAGAGAGACTTCTCCATGAAAAGTGATAATTTTTGCTTTTCAGTTAGGTAGCCTTTTCAGAGATGGTTGTTATCTTTTCCATGTGCTTTTTACTGACCATTTGAAAAGTCTAAGTTGATTTGAAGGCGCACTCATCTTTTCAAAGAGTTTCTTGTGAGGTGATGATATATATAAACATATGCCAGGTAATTATAGCAGAAAAACATCCTTTCCACATTACAGTCTGTCTCCTAGAATGAATGGGTTCCTGTGAGTAATTCTGTGCAGCACAACGACATCTTCTATCTCTTGAAGGCTGATTCCATAGTGTCACGGCAAAGTATCATAAGGAAAGAGAAACAGCTATTATGGCTTCACAGCTTTCCAACATGCATGTGAAAAAAACCTCACTCTCTTTCCAGCCTCGCCTCCTCTATTTGCTCTCTTCTGCTGCATGTTCACAAGCCACCTCTGTCCCGTGCAGACTGCAGAAATGTAGGAAGAAGGGTGAAAAAAGCCCTGAGGGCCATTGCTCACAAGAAACAAATATTCGTTATGAATGGAATTCTAAATGAACACCTTCCAAAATTTAAAGACTCAATAGCTGAATTTCCTTAGCAAACAAGCCTGCAGAAGCCTATACAAAAGTCCAGCTCAGCACTGTAAGAAGGTCTGTGTTGTTAATACCTTACCTATAAATATCTCGAGGGAAGAGTTGTGAAGGAGAAGGCCTGTGCAGAGCAGCTAAGGAGCTTATCAGAGATAATCCCTCTCAGGAACATGTACAGACTCTGGGAAAGGTGAACAGGCAGTCCAAGACCTGTATTTCCCAGGGAAGATGTAGCACATGCAGCGGTAGCTGTGCGTGCTGGAGCCGTGGCAGCAGCCTGTGCCAGACAGTCATGAACAGGAGCTTACTGTGGCAGTCTCTGCAGGACACTCCCTTCACCACCAGCAGCTGCAGCCCTTCCACATCTCCCTGCTCACACAACACAGCATCCCAGGCAGAAGCACAGCTCCTTGCTCCAACAAGTGTTTTGCAGCAGTTAGGCTGCACATTATTCCACACCTCTCATGAAAAATTCTGTCAGAAATTACTATAGCTTCAAGAACACTGGAGAAGCTTTATGGTCACAGGAGCCAACAGTCATTTTAAATACACTATGCCAAACCTGAACCAAATGAGAACAAAAAGCTCAACAGCCTTTCACCTTTCAACACTCTTCCCACCTGTAAAAAAAACCTTAATATTTCCAGCATCAATTTCTCCTGGCTTTTCCACAGTTTTTAATATTGATCAAAGCACTTCATCCTCAGTCTTAGGATGCCAAATATTGCTCTCAGCTATTTTCAGTCAACTACCAGCATAAAAATTATTCTGCTTAAGTAATGTTTTATTGTGGCATATGAAACTAAAAACCAATAAGTAATGCAGGTTACACAATATTTGACACCAGCAGTAGTTCATTTCTGAAGATAAAAATACTTTTTAATCAGTTGGGTTTGAAACATCTTAGAGGAAAGCAGAAGCCTACATTTCCCTTCTGCGTGTCGTTAAAACTCGGCGATGCTAATCCAAAACAAGACGTTCTGACCTCAGCCCTTCCAAATTTTTGATGCATTTTACATAACAGTGTTTAGAAGTGAAGCTTATAGGGACTGTCACGTTTGTGCCATATCCGCAGCAAGAGAAAATACTGCTCATTGCATCACTGGAGAAGACCCTTAACATGACTATACCTGGAGTGCAGAAGCTGTAAGAGGCAGGCAGAGCACAAAGCAAGGTGCCACACATCCACACCTTGCTTGGTATTCCATTAAACACTACACAGCTGTTTCAAATCTCTCAGACTGCTTCCCAGAGCTACCTGCAAAGAATTCTGCCCTCTCTACATCCCAGAGAGGCAAAAAGTGAGATAGGAGTTTAACAGGAAAATGACTGAATCAAACCTGTAACCAATTTGCAGCTTGCACAGTTAACATTGCAGCAGGTAGAAAGGACAACCGCCCTTTGTTAAGATCCAAGGACAGAAATCTCATTTCATGTGGGTTTTCAATTAAGGGCCACATTTTGGTAAGTTACTTAATACTATTGCAAAAAACTGTAGCTGTTCAGTTCTACCATTAATAAATTGCACACTAGCTTTCCTTGCCTCTGGATTTCTATGGTAAATACAAACAACACCCATCATGTCTAAATTACCCCAGTAATTGATCCATGTGCTTTAGAGAGACAGATACATAAAATGTCACATTTCAGATTAGCCAAGCCACCAAGTGGCTTTACCTGCCCAGTCTATGGTATACACTCATCACCTGTGCTAACAACACAAAGGGGTTTGAGTAGCACGAGGCAATCACTGAGCAAAGCAAGATGATCCCTGTTCTGAGTTTGAAATGGATTTGAAATGATGGTTTAGCAGACTGTGTAAACACAAGCAGACTTAAGGTAGGTCCAGTGCCATGGATTATTCACAGAATACAAATTACATAATTATCATGTTGAATCAGGATATAAAGCTTCCTAAGTGACACAGTTTCACTATCCTGCAATTTGATTTTTAACATTATGCAATACCAAATTTCACTAGCAGTAAAAGTACTACCACTGAAATGAGGGGTAAAATGACAGTGTGTATATTTTTGTTAAAGTAACCCTTCTTTCCAAGCCACTACTAACTATCCCATTTGATACAGGAGATGTTTCTATTATGAGTATTCTGGAGATGGGATTAAATTAGCTCTGGTCCTTCATTTTAGAATTACAATTCCTCATTGGAATGCTCTGCACAAATCATTAATCAAATAGCCTGGTAGCAAATACTTCAAAAATATAAACCTCAGTACAGTTCAAGTAGTAGCAAGGGTATAGGAATTTTGTGGTTGGATATAAAGCAGATTTTTGTGGAGAACTATCACTCCGGACAATTATTTGAAATTGTATTAATACATAAAATAAATCGGATCTTTAATTTCAAATCTACCAACATGACCTCAACAATAAAAAAAAACCAAGCTCAAATCAAAATACTAATCTTCCACCTAAGAGAGCAGCATGATTTACACTAAAAAAGCAGACATCTGAGATTCAAGAATCAAAGAATATCCCTGATAAAAAGAGAGCTTACACTGGCAAAAAGTTCTCCCCAAGGTAATGTCAGCTGACTTACAAATACGTGTATTGAAGTGTACACAAGGTCTAAGCAAAACCTTCACAGCAACTACTGAATCATGGAAGCATATTGCAGCTGCAGGTGCTATTTGAAATCTATCACACAGGTTAAGTATTAATCACAGGACTTTCTGCCAAGACCACTTGTACAACTGTTCTCAGAGTCCACGTCGCACATGCACAACCCCAGCAGCCAGGCAAACAGCACTTAGCCCTGGGTGTAAAGGAGGATGGAAAGGGAGACTTGAATAGACTGTTTGGAAATTCTGCCCACAGCCCTTGCTGGAATCAGCACATAGGCTGGGGACAGTTAAAGTTCCCTCCATCTGGCTTGACACTGCCTGGCTCAGTGGCAGCATTGCTGTACGGACATGAAATGTTTGACGTGTTCTGCAATTTTCCTATCGGCTCCAGTGTTCATGGGATAAAGTCCTGACACTACTTCCAGGGTCACTTGCTGGGTGATGTCACTCCACATCGGAAAACCCACAGGTGATTGTCAAAGCTACATCTAAGCTTTTTGAGAGGGATGGAAATTGCCATTTTAGAGACTGTCACCTGTCAAAATTACAGTGCAGGTTTCACCCTCATGTTCTGACCAATTTAAAATCTCCTTGGATTCAGTCAAGCTGGTGAAGGGATCACCCTGAGAATCCTATGCTTGGTTTAACACAGGACGTAGCATTAGAAACACCTGCATAGAATTACTGACACCCTTTCAACCATTTGCTCGTTTTTCCAAAGACAAAAGACAACTCAATTCAGCCCTCTATACCATAATTTTATCATTTTCCCAGGGGTAATTCTTTGGTTCCTGATTTAGCTCCTGATGTTCGAGGGGAATCACTGCAGACGTACATGGAGTGAAAAATATAATATGCAATTCCCTGAAAGAAACATCAGAAATCAAAGTTAAAGGAAACTCTTAGTCTTCTATTGCAATTTCTTTGGCAGAGGGTGCAAGAGATATCCCCCATTTCCATAGCATTGCCTCCCCACCTGTCCTTGGCACTGCAATTGTACAAATCCAGCAGTTTCCCAAGTTATTCTTTAAAGTTAATTCTGTTAAGATGATGAATCATAAAAACACAGTTCAGAGGAGGATTTATGTCCCATTCTCATCATGCAAGGGCACAAGAGAAAGGTGGTACCGAGTGTTGGTCATGACACTGGTGACAAATGCAGCAGAGACTGTCAGCACAGGACACAACTACTGCCCTACCTTTGCCTCTGACACACACAGGGGATTAGGCTGAGGCTTAAAATGTAAAGATCAGATAAAGGAGAGTTCATCGTGGATTCTTCTCAGATCCCCACCTTGCCATGCTCCCAAAGCTTCACAGGGTTTTGCTGTAGATGATTATGAGGGCATTAAAAGCAGTTCTTACCAAGCTGTGCACTTTTCAGCTTTCTAACTACCACCTCTGTAGTGGAGGAAGATGTAACTACAGTTTGTGAATTATTTGTCATTTTCAACCTGTTGTCACCAAACTGCTACCATGATTTTTCATTTCTCAAAATACTGGAAGTTTTCATTTTAGACCTCCCTAGCAGTAAGGGTAGGTTTTTTTTCTTTTGCTGACAATAAGAAAACCAGTAATATTCAGGTAATGACAAGAGATGCACACCCAGCAAATGAAAAGATGAATTTTTACTTCTTTTTTTTTTACTTCAACCTACAAGCACTGTCAAAGGGCTGCAGATTCTAATAAGTTATTTCATCCTACTCAAAATAAAAGAAAAAACCCAAGCTGACGAATGCAGGCAATATAACCACAGCTAATTATTGAGGCCTTTGCACAGTTAACTATAAAGCTAAACTTTCCCACCGTCTTTAAAAATTGCTTTTCCCCTTTTATAGGCAACCTTTGCCAATTTCCAAGTCAATTAAAGGAAGAACATTACAAGCACTCAAACCAACTCTGAGAACTTGATGACAGGTTTGACAACATTGCTCACTCCTGCGCAGCCGCTCATTTTTATATTAGGCAAGAAAGCTTAGTCATTAAGGAAAACTTCAAGCACATTTGCAATGCTTGTCACTCAACAATCCCCTACAGAATATCAATGTATTTAATGAGAAGCAGGCTGAAGCAGTGGCAGAGCATTTTATTCAGCTGTTTCATAGAAAGTCCCATGAAAATATGAAGAATCTTCCTGCACTCATAAGGTAAATCTATCCTTGTAAATAGGCAATTGAAAGTTAACTGTACTGCAAAGTCTTACTCTGCTTGGTATCTTGATGCAAGATCAAGCTACACCTTTATAGTTTGCTGCTGAATACCCTCTTACCAGAAAACATTTTCTCTTCAGCTCTTATGCTAAAAGGACAGGATTACAGGATGCCAGGACAGTATTTTCATTGCTTGATAAGGCAAAACTACTAACAAAAACCGGGTTAAAAAAGCCATCACACTTTCCCCATAAGATGATCAGGTCTTTTTTATCCTTTAAAATAATGATGTAAGTCTTCTCTCTTGGTACCCATGAAACCATCTCTGCCAAGCCAATGCTTCATTTTCTGCTCTCCTCTACCTTTCAGGGAGTCCATGCTCAGATAGCAAGCCCCTGTTACATGAAGAGACTGCAGCTGGCATCCCACATATTATTTTTACATTATTATAGATAGGTTATAACTGCAATTCAAAACGCTGAACTAAAACTGAAGCAGAATGGATTTCTGGTAGGAGTGGGTAAACATTACCATGAAAATGAGTGACCTTCAAAAACTGCTTAAATGCTTAAAATATTTTGGTCAAAATGTATGCCACAATTGAACATATCCAAAACCTAAGCACATTCAATTCAGAACAGTATGCATTTTAAAAGAGGATTTTCTAACATTTTAACTACAAGAACTTTTTTTCCATTGAGTATTTGCATAAGACAGAAAAGAAAAACAAGCACATTTCAAGCAAAAGGGACAATATGAAAGAGACAGAGTTAAAAATATATTACCTTGTAATGACTTTATGAGGACCCCATCTCAGAGACGGGATGTAGCAACTGCAAAAGCGAAACAGACAAAACCCACCAAAACAAAACAAAAAAGCCCCCAAAAGACCTATACATGCCACTCAGATGTCTATTCTATAAACTTCCTCAAGCATCAGACTGAGAAAAATGGTTCCTAAAGCAGGCGCTCTTTAACAACTTCACAAAATTGGTGGAAGAACTGTGCACGAGAAGGATACATGAATGGCACAGACATGGACATCATTGACATCCCTCTAATATCCCACCAGAAGGATACAGGTACCAGAGTAAAAATGATCAAGTTACAGCAGTGGAACAAAATTATTGCCCATGAGTGGCATTTCCTGACTGGTGTAAAACAAAGCACAAGAGCTTAAACACCCTCTACAGAGGCTCTCAGACCAAGTCTATATGCACAGGTTTTGGATGGCTCCTTCACACATGCTTTTCTGGGCAATGAAAAAAATCCATTTTTTAAAAACATGGAAGGGCAGGGGAATCCTCCCAAAACATAAACATTAAATTCAAATTCCTGCTTTCTGTGCATCCATGCATGCGAGTCCAGAAGCAGATTTAGTCTGCAAGTACCCAAAACTCACAGTGATAATTTTATATAGCTACATATCATGGTATCATAAAAAATTTCTGGCTAATGTTAGTAGTAACATTGCCAAAGGAGCTGATAAACTCTGCTTAATAAGACAATTATTTGGGTTTTGACCTCTTATTTTGGAGCCACTTCCAGTAATTCAGATAGGTGTTGTATATGTCATTCTGACACTTAATTAATGTAATATCATTTAGGAGAAATCTAAAAAATGCTTTTCTAATCACCTTTGAGATTATTCATTAACTCTGTGCTATGAAATATAGATGCAGGTGGGTGAACTAGAGGTATCTGAGCTTTGTCACGTTACTAAGATTTGAGAGGAATGCCACTGTAGCATTAGGTATATAGTTCTGTTCTCATTCCCATAATCCCATTTTTTATGTAGAACTTGCATGGTCTGATGAGTACTAGAGAGATGTCAAGAATATACATCTGGCTCCACTGATGTTTGCTGTTTAAGTCTGACAATATAAGTATTAACTTGGTATGATTGCAGAACTCTGTTATTTACTGAGTGCTAGGTCTGAATTACACAGATATGTTTCATATCTCCAGTTTGGATTTCAATACTGCAAACAAGCTGTTAACTTTTTTTCCCCCTTTCTGTCAAACTAACTCTTGCAACTTGTAACATGTCCTACAAGGGAACACTGCTCTCCTTGTGGAGATCTTTCCTTCTTCCCTCTCAATGAGGATGATCTGAGTCAGACAGGGTGCAAGAAGAATCTCAACCAAAACACTTGACTAAAAATAACGGGAGTTCTTTTATTGTTCTGGTTTAGAGCCTCTGTAGTGTCCGTTTTTCATTGTTCATTATTAAGATTCAGTAAAATCAACATCAAGGGACATGCTTCCCCTTGAAAAAGTTAGATCAGTCAATCAACCTAAATATTTACAAGAGTAAGGAACTTAAAACTCCTCTAATTCAAATACATATCTTCCATATTTATAAAAACACTACTCAATTTTAAAAAAAAGTTTATGCCAAACAGGCAAAGCATGCACCTTTATGTGGAACTTGCCTGTTTACTACTAATAAAAATTTTTATTTCAAAAAACTTATTTCATGTAATTTCTAATCACAATGTCTATTCTCTGTGTAGGCAAGAAAACCTGACAGATGCAAACCCAGCTGCCAATCTCATGAATACTCATACCTGTTGGCAAAACTCAGCATGTTACTTGTCACATTTATGTTATTGCTCAATACCCAACCACTGCCGGTTTATGTAAAATCACCTCATTTTCAAGGTCAGATTGTAGAGACTTGGTATCACTAGAATGAACCTTTTGGTTGAAAAAAACCCAAAACACATTCCCTGCATTCAAGACTTCAAACCTAGGACAAGCAGCATCTGAGTCTCATCCACAACCCCTCCAACCAATACAGTCATTGGCAGCTGCCACAATTTCCTCACAAAACTGTACGAATACAAACCACAGGTCAAGGCACTGGGAGCTCATGCATTTTCCCTGTTCAGGAAGATCTCTAAGATTAAAAAGAAAAAAAAAAAAAGGAAAAACACCTGGCCATGCAAAGCAGTGGGGAAAACTCTCAAAATCTCTCTTGAGCTGGTTAGGCATTTTTCCACACTGTATCTTATTGACCGAACCAGTCAACAACAATTAGTAATTGAAAGTGTTTCAGTTTATTTAGTGTGTGAATCAATATGACTTTAAATAATGAACTATGCTGCTCTCAGTGCATTTGCACAATTTTCTTTTTCTTTAGCCATTTTGTTGACTAGATGAACATCTGTGGTTGCAGAGACAAGTCAACACTCAACAGAAACTATTCCTAATTTAGCTTTGTTTCATGGAGCTATTTTCACAGCAGTTTCCACTCGACCTTGCACAGAGGCGACAGTAACAGCAGGCTATAGAAAGCTACGGTGTCAGGAACTGCACAACATTCCTGTGATGGAAAGAAATGGGTTTGGACTTAGGTCTCAATATGCATGATCTGAGAAACTACAAAAAAAACCCTGCAGCTACCTACATCTTTGCATATCAGTTACTGCTTGGGTACAGCGAGTCCTCTAAAACAGTACTCCAGGGAATTTTTCCAGATAGGGATCAAAGCCTCCTGCAAGGCTCCAATGTTTAGGATGCAGAAACAAAGAAAATGAGGCATCTGGGGATGAGTAAAAATGGAGATTACCAAACTAGCTTTGAAATTTGTAGACAACTGGTAAAATAGGTGACAGGAAACCTAGTGATGAATGGCAAAGCTGAAGAGAAATTACGAAATGAGTTCCTTCAGTATCAGCCTCAGAACCAGCCATATCAATCTGTAAATAAACACTAGAATTCACCAGACAAGACCCTTCAATACAGACACCAGTGATACTAAAGACACTCAGACGACCTCCTCTGTTTTGTTTTTTTTTCTGGTCAATTCCAACTCCCCGCTCCAAACATCCACATATAAATATGTAAATGAGCTGTAGGATGCGTAAGAAGAATGGCCATCATAATGACAAGTTTACCATAAAGGAGGAAGCCAAGGGAAGATAGCTGTTACATAAAATAATGAGAATAAGACTGTCCTTGATAAATACACTGATGAAAGATGAAGCCTTCTCTGAAGGACACCCCAGGCACAGACAACAAACACTGTCCATAACTAAATTTGGGCTGTAAATCAGAAAAGTCTTTCAAGTAAAAGAGGACAGTACTAAATTCTGTCTTCAATAAAGCGAAAATAACCAACCCACTCACCTCCCCTTTTAATTTTAAGATAGAGCTTGATTACTGAATCAGATTATTTATTCTGTTGAAGGACTCAACTTTACCTTGAATACACTTTAATTTCATTTCCTAATATTCACTGAAGGCCAGCTCCAGGTAATAAATGCTCAGGTCTTCTCTTACCCTGCAGAAGTCCGACAGCAGATAAACATCATTTGGAAGTGGAAGGGTTCAGTTTTACTAGACCTGGGTTTTCCTGTTTCATGCAATAAACAGCAGACCACTGACAACAAAAACAGGACTCTCAACTTGACTCTCCTTTGATTATCAGTAGAGGACCAATCCTTATCCCTCAAAACCACCTAAGCAAGCAGACAGTAGGGAACAGAGGAATCAATCCTATCTAAAGGTGATGGAGGTGAATGAATCCCATTTAAAGGACAAAAAACCCCATATTTTTTTCAAATATTTTGTACTTTTAGGCACGTAAATATTGGGATGTAACAGCTGTGAGATTTACATGGCTACAAGAACGCACTATGACCAAAATATTACTAATTTGAAAAATGCAGAGAGAATATTAAATTCTGTTAATTTGAAACTTAAAAAAATCTGCACCTATTAAAGTCTTGAAATACATCTAATTTGTGAGTCCTTGTCCTCTTCTTTTGGGTTTCTGCAAAGCATCTCTGAGATAATGAGCATCCCACCATGAGTCTGCAAGGCTGAGCTGTGTCACCAAAACATCTGTGATACCAAAACACAGCTCCTAGCAGAGGGGGTGGACCACACATAAGCAGCTTCTGCTCTGAGAAAATTAGTGTCATTACATGTTTTGATTAACATGGCAATGAAAGCAATTTATTAGTTCATTTAGAGAGATAAATCATGTTTAACACAAATAAATAAAAATTTAAAGACACCAATTCCTGCCCTCATTACAAGTAAAGTGACTCTAAGTTAATAGATCGTTTAGAATGAATCACTTTCCTACAACAAACAAGCTGGCTGGGTACACACAGGCTCTGCATCTCACGTGTACACGTGCACACATACACAGCACTGAACCAGTGACTTCTTTTTTTCTCTTCCTTCCCCCAAAAAATGCAACAGCCATGAAAGACCATGGAGTGCTATAGGTATAAAAACTGTCAGTGGGCTTTGGAAGTTCTTCCATCCAGCACCAGTATGTATATCCCTACAAATCTTACACTTCCTCCTCATTAATAGACTACCAGGAGGCTTTGACTGAAAGAGGGAGCAACTAGAAAGGTTCTTAACATGCAAAAGTTTACTGAGCATCAGTGGTGAATACCATCAAAGCACCATGGAAAGATACAAAAAATTGAGAGAAAACCTTTTTTTCCCCTCTCCATTTGGGGCAGTGATACTAAAAAGTCCTGGAAAAGGAGGGGTTTTATGCCATGATCAGCAAGGTATTTAGTCCCATGAGCATTTATCAGTGCAATCCTAACCACAAATTCCTAGCTGTCCATGCTGTGCAATGCAAAGAGGAGGAAGCTACCTTACACCCAAGGGGATTTTATTTTAGAAGCAGGAGACTCAGTATAAAAAGCACCAAGATGAGCTTTTCATTTTTATAACTACAGCATTTCATAAATAATGGGGAAATGTAGTTTTTGAAGGTTTCTGCACTGATCCTTACTTGCATCTTGGGGACATAAAGTTAGTGACATCTTTCTATAAAAAAGGGTGTAAAGCAGGTCTTTAAGTGAGTGTTAATAACGAAGTTCAGCAGCACCTGGAGCTGCCCTGCGGGAAACCATAGGTCATCTGCCCTACAGAACAAAATCCTCCCTGCAAGGCAGCACCACAGCAGCAACATCTGTCCATATACACACCATGTTATAACTGCATATACGTCTTCACTTTCTGCAGGATATGAGTAACATCAGTCAAAAGAATAAGGTTTCAAGAGAAATCTGAGTTTGGCAAGTACTTATTCTAATAACAAACAGTCCCTTAAAACCATTCCTACAAGAAGTCTCCAAAACAAAAATCATACCTAGGCACTGGCTTGAAATCTGCTATGCAATACAAATAATCTGAAGGCCTCTCTTGACTCATTAAATCACAAACCTATCTCTCCAAGAGGCTATAATTTAAATGAAAGCTTAGCCTTGGCAAATCCCATCAGATTGTCAAATATGGGTTTTATGTAGGAACCCCATCTGTTTGTGCAGCTACATGAATACGCAACGTGACTGTTGCTGCAACACTTGCATTCACATTGTGGAAAATTTACAAGTAAGCAGTTCCCAACTACAATTAAATCAGGAACAAAGTTCTGAAAACACAGGCAGTAAACTGCTGCCCACAAATATGAGCTTCGAGGCTCCAAGTTTCCTTTTGCCTGCCCCTCACGTGCTGAGATGGTGAAACTTTACAGCAGAGGTGTGCTACTCTTTGCACTTGCATGGAGGCTTGTTAATGTTCCCAGCTGGGCAGGGTGCACCGCTCCCTGGAGCGCAGAGCCCGGAGCGTGTGTGACGCCTGCTCTGTGCCATGTGACCCAGTGAGCCCGGAATGTTAGGCAAATTAATTACAAGTTTCCCAGGTAAGGGCACTGCCAGCTGGGGGCCACGGGGCTGCACGAGTTGTTCAGCCTGGTTAACCCTGCCTGCAGACCACACACATAACCCAGAGCTAACTGCCACAGTTCAACACATTCCTCAATACACATCTGTCCAAATTCATGCAGCTGCTCGTTCAAGACAGCAAACAGTCAGTTCATACATTTTTAAAAAAATTATTATAATATAGATTATGAAGTTTCTAATTCTGCACATCATGACCTCTGGCTAAAGATGGGTTGGGTCAAGTTCTCCATCCAGTGTAAGGTGACCACAACCTTGCTTTCCACAGCAGCGTGTTGGCAGAGTCAAAACTGCTGCACAGTAAAAAAAAACAACTCCCACCAGAGCACGTGTAGGACAGTGGGAGAGAGAGTGTCCCCAGCCGACAGCCCAAAATGACTGATTTGGCTGTAACTGAGCAAAAGAAACCCCACAACCAGTTATGAACATACACAAGCACACTCTGTATTCAAGTTGAAAGTGACTGCCAAACCGAAATTAAATTTGGTGTTATGGATGCCAGACAGCTCCCTTGGAAAGCATCACCAGGATCCTAGCTTTATACATTTAAAGGTGATAAATTCTTGGTAAAAATTTTTAAAAAGCCTCTCATCACAAGAGAAAATGCTGCATTTCAACCGGCAAATATCCACAGCATCAGAATTCTAATTATTCAAATCTACTTTGTTACTTTTCAGGTTTGAGTTGTCTTTTTTTTTTTTTTTAGGTTAATTAATCTTGCATGTTTTACTCTCAAATTTACCTGTGAAACATTTAAAAAGTATTGACAAAAGGTCAGGAACTCATGTAACAGAAGCTACCTCAAACCACCAGGTAGGCAAAGTTCCTGCCTACCAAATATAACCAATTTAAACCAATAATTGAACGAACATCTCTTTAATAGTTTGCTCAGCACATTACCATTATGGTTCTCTAGACAGAAAAACCTAATTACAAAAAACAAATATATGCTGTAGCACCATTTACGCTTCTCAATGTCCTCTAAAGAGGCCCCGGACTAGAAAGGCAGCTCCATCAGGGATAAGACACAGTTGCAAATTTGCAAAAGTAGCCACTCCCTGGCTTTTCTGACAGCTACTGCTTCTATCCAGCGGCATCCAGAACAGATTCAAGTGAAATTAGGTAACCCCTCAGTACAGCAGAATATATCCAGCAGCTTCTGATCAGATGCCACAGAAATTATCAGGGCTGCAAAGCTTGAAAGTGAGTTCTCTGATTCAAACGACTCAAATGAATTTCAGAACAAGCTGACAACCATCTAGAAAATGGCATTGGGTAACAGCACAACTGTCTCCCTGGAAGAAAATACCAACCTCATGTCACACAAATTCTCCACCCTCCCTGATACCATGAACAAGACATTTCTTATAATACAAGGATTAAACAGATGAGGAGTTTGCACAAACACGTACTCCAAGATGTACACAAGCTCAATACATCGAAGGAATAAACAGATTGGATTCCTGCGCCTCTCCACAACACAGCAGATGTTTCTTCAAATTCAAAGCACAATTATTTTTAATAAGGAATTAAACAGAGGAGCTGCCATGGTTAAGTTAGGGTTTTGTTCTCTAGTAACCTTTTCCAAAGCACAGCGGAAGTTATATTTCTCACATAATCTCCCAAAACCCCAAACAACATCCTTACAAAGCATCTGACAAATGTGGAATATAAGTGTATGAAGGAGGAAGCTGGACATATCAAACACCCTGGCCTACCTTTCTCAGGAGGTCAAATGAAGGACAGACACATGAAAAACACTGTTTTGTCAGTACATACATTTGCTAAGCAAAGTATTTCACTGACTTTTATTTCAGTCTCTTAGATCAGACATTCTCCAATTACATGAAAAAAGGAAAAAAAAAAAAAATTTTTCAAACCCCAAGCCAGACTGCAGAATCATAGAAGTGTGAATAAACATAGCAGAGATAACTTCACATACCCCTCATCACAACCTGAGAAGGTGCATAAATGTTTAGCATTTGGAATACATGCCTACATACAGTAGGATTTTCACATTTCAATTCCACTGTTCAGTTAGGTTTTGAAATTAGATTTCTGGGGGGTTGGTCTGTGCCTAATCTCAGTCCTTCCAGGAACAAGCGTATTTCTACCTGGCTGTCAGTGAGGTCAGATCCAAGCCACAAACACCTGAGCTGGCCTGTGGTTTCCCATAAAACAATGTCTTCTACGTATGGTATTATGTGCAAACAAATGGAATCAATCTACAATAAATGCAAAGTGTTGACCATTGTGTTCATTCCCTTCTTTTCATATTTGACCCAAACCTTCCATTCAGAAGTAGCATTTGAACATAGCAAAACGTTCTCTCAGACCAGGAGGAACACATCCCCATTTCAGTGTCAGGATGTGGAAGCTCAGGAAAGGTGTTCTGTTTGTATTCTCCCCTGCCTCTAAGCTCTCCCTTCTCTCCTAACAGAAGCAATATCACAAGTGGAGCTGTTCAGATGTGCAGCTAAGTCTTCAGTTTGCAGGAAAAGAACACACAGAACAGGAGCACGAGTCAGTGCCAAAATGTGTAACTTCTGACAGAAGTGGCTGGAAAGCCACAGCCAAATAAGTCCTCAAGAATCCCCTCTTGCATACATTTCCCTCCCCTAATGAGCTTGCTGAAACTGAGCTGACGGATGATGCAAACACCTTTTTACCCTCCATGCCTTTCTAAGAGGAATCCCAGTCATAATGGAAAGAGTAAATAACTCTTTTGTAAAAACCCCATAAGTGACATTATTGAAATCATACAGCATTTGTTATGAATAATTTAACTACGAACTGCCAGGACATTTTGGTTCAAATCTAGTTTAACTGTTAGAATAAATTAATACCAACACTCATCACAGAGTTTCCAAGTCCTCATTCTCACTGGTATTCAAAAGCTCTTCAGGTTTTTGCTAACACCCAAACAGAATAAAACCTAAAACCGAAACAGAATAAAAAGCTCCAAACCTTCACAAAACAGAGCACCTAACCAAAAATCCCTTTTGTTTTGTTTTTTTTT
>WEKY01040174.1:56009-118509 GCA_013390045.1 Picathartes gymnocephalus | reverse complement strand
GAGTTTAGTTCAACAGCCCTGCCAAAGGGTTCAGAAAGCTGTTTCCCAAGTGTTAAAATACAGCCCTCATCTGCATTTGTAATTTAGCATCTCTGGAAGTATAAACAATGATAGCTCATGCATAAACTCACCCATCATCTACAGAAAAATGAGTTTATCCATGATGTAAGATTTCTTCTTTACTTCAGGTTGTGGAGACAGGATTCTGGTTGTATTGTTTCTCTCATCACCTTACCAATCTCAGCTGAAAAACAAGAAGACATCTACTTTACCTTGAAACCTCTGATTTCAGGAAAAGGTATTTTCTAGATGATTCAAGAAAAGTGGTTCTATGTAGTTCTCTGCTCTATCTGCAGTCAAGGTTTACTCATTTCTTTTCAAAGCAAGAAAAAAAAGATTAAAAGGGTTAAAATCATCAAGTACCAGTAACACACTGGGGTTTTACCAATTAAGCCCATTTTGGGGAGCTCCTAGAAACATTACAAGTTTCTGTGTGAGAAAGACACATGGTTGAGACATTTTCCCATAGTGTGTTTTTCTTAACAAGTAGGGTTGAATATCAGTCCCAAATATTTTTTGCAGTACAGCAAATTTGCTCTGCCTTTCAGACTCTTTTTTTTCTTAAGGTGGATGAATATGTTTAATAACTGAACTACTGGTAATGGAATTATCTCCTGTGTCTCTATAAAAGGAAATCATATGGTTTTATACAAATTATTTATAAGCAAATGCCACAGCTGAAATTATGGGCATTATAAATAATGCCTGCCAGTTGTAATCTTTCTCAAGTTGAAAATTTAGGTTACACTAAGTTAAGTGAATGGAATAACAAGGAACCAGGGAGATTCAAGGTAGAAGTACCTCCCCATTTGCATAATGATTGAACAGGAGGCAAACTGCTCAAGAAATGAATGTTTATCTTCTGATGCTCCTGAGACAAGAGCAGCTGCTCTTCTCAGAGGTATTTTCAGCGTGCCTGAGGTGCTGGCCCAGCTCAGAGGTGTCTGCATGCAGAGGGATGGGCTGGTGTTGGCAGGGAGACAGGCACAGGCACCTATTGATCCTCTAGCTGTGACAGCCCTGACAGAGCAATTCAATGCTGCCAGCAGGGAATGAGTTCACCCCAAGAAGCTGCTGGTTTAGGGGAGCCTGGGCTCAGTCCTGCCTGGCATTAGTCGCTGGCTTTCCAGGCAGCCTTTCTGGAGAGGTTATCTGAGATCTTGGCAACTACCTGGATATCATTAAAACTGAAGAGGTCATTTAGGAAAAGAGCAGTAGGGAATGAAAGGGTTCCCACAGGAGATCTTGGATCAGAGAAAATGTCTTTGCTTGCTGTCCCATGTTTAATTAATTTACAAATACATGTACCTAAATGAGCATTTGTTAGTTCACTTCTTTTTAAACAGACTGATAGGAACAGAGGGGGTTGAATCTATGAAATCGTAATGTGAATGACAACATTTGAGGCAACAGGAAATCTCAGCAAGGAATCTATGAGCTCCTTGGTTTTCTTTCCCATTTTTTTCACTTGATTCCATTGCAGGTCAGCCTGCCCAGAGGCCTTGTCTTTGTTGTAGGCATGCAGGAACTGAACACATAAGACCAGAAGGAGGTTGCTGGGCCATATCAGCCATCTATAATATGGGCAGTCTTCCCCTCTTGTCTTCCTCTGCTGATCAGATTAAAATTCTACTCCAAGCCAATACAACATTATCAGTTAGAAAACTTTGCTTCCTAGCCAGCCCACACATACCCATTTTCAGCTTGGAGCCATTTGTTCAGCTCCAGTGTTATCCTTTAATTCCCATTAAGCTTGTCCCCAAATGCTGTTAATACCATTTCTGTGTTCAGAGTGCAGCTGCATCCTCTCTCAGTCATTGGTTTCAGGCTCTGATCAGAAGACAGGTTTTTCTTCTCCCTGTCATCCTTGAATGGCTGTTCAGAGCTGTTCAGGTCAGGCTGTTCCATCCCCTGGCAGCTTTTCAGATTGGATTTTCTCTTTTTCAAATATGGTAAAGCCAAATTTTACACATTATTTAAAATTGCATATCTAAATCTGTTTATAATTATTATTTGGGGGACATCTCATCAGCCCTTCTCTATGCCTGCTTAAAATAGAAAAAAATACTGTACTTACTGTGATAAATTCTGGCACCACAAGTCCCACTTAACCATCATCTGAGTAAGACAAAGCCAAGCCCATCTCCAATTAATTGTTTCCAAGTGATAAGGAAACTAGATGCTCAGATACTCAACTAGAGACAGCCAAGATTCAACAGGGATTTAATCCAAAAGAGGACACTCCCTCCCTCTCCACAGGAGAAAAGAAAATTTGGGTTGGAACATTAGTTGAGTAGAGTATACCAGATTTTTGATTCATCAACATTTTTCCTCTTACCTGTGTTCATTTGTAAGCAGTGATAGAAATAACTTGTTTCAGGGGGAAACAGTTGTGTTTCTGTCCCTATTGTGTTTAAAAAAAATGCATTTTACATAGTGTTTTTTGCATTAGCGAACTTGCAGACCACTCCACCGTATTACATGTTGCACATAGATACACTGATATATATCATACTGATCTATAGCAAACTGCTCTGTTTCCTAACTAATCATTTCTTAAAAACAGTCTCAAGATTCTCTGTGCAGCTCATAAAGGCCCCAAATCCCATTTTTTCCCTGACTTTAGCAGCGCATTACTGTGTTACCAGAGGAGATATATATGAGTTACCGAGTCTGATTGTGCAGTAATGGCTGTCCAGGGATTTACAACCTTTGCTATCTTCTTGTTACAAAGGAACCTGCCAAACATGAGCTTTCCTTTCAGGAAAAACAATTAGCCACGCACAATGAAATCATGGATTACTGCTATTTCGGAACTTCTCCGAAGTTTTGGCAGGGTTGCTCTGGAGACCCATATAACCTCTCCTGAAAGTAGGCACCCCATAAATATCAGGGTCAAGAGCAATCTCTGCTGTTAATTGTCCAAAGAAATTCGTTTCTGGCTCCTTTCATGATCTCATTGGCATAGTGAAAAATAATTGCTGAGGTTAAAATGTCTCTCAGTGACCTGTCTTGCAGTAAAATTGCTGTGAAATTGCTTACTCACAGTCACCACAACCCCCCCAGGGCTGGTATCTGTGACCTGCCCACTGCCTGATTGCAACTATTAGTCTGGGGGGTTGGATGGTTCAGGGAAGATTAACGTAAATTCTCTGCATTGATCTCAGATTGAGAAGAGAAATGCCACTTTTTCATTTGGAGATGGATCAGTGGAAATCATTTTCAAACACTACTGACTATTCATGAGGTGAAAACAACTGTTAGTTCCTTGCAGAAACAGAGTTTTCTTATTTAAAATGAACATCATAGTTCAGAAATAACTCCCAAATTACCATCTCATTTCCTTTCCCCAAAAAGGTATTAAATGTGATCAGTGTGCTCATACAGGGAAACAAATAAATGGCTGAAAATTAGCTCACTGCATATATCAGCTGACTAATGGGAGTTCTGAAGGCAGTGAAGAGATGCACAAGCCCAGTTTGCTTCCCTGGCTTGGTTTCAGGATCCTAATAGAAAACCTCCCTGTCCCACAGGAAAAGAGAAAATCCAAAAGTACCCCACTGGCTGTGTAAAAAGTTTTAAGGCATCTTGGATAGTTCTCATGTTGTGGTGAGCCAAGGGTACACTGGTGAGGAGACCCTTGAACCAACAGAGAATGGAAAAGTAAAAACAGGAAAGAGAAGGCAAAAATCACTTAGCAGGAGTCAAGATGGCAAGAGTAATATCAAGGAACAGCCTAACAAAAGGGAAGTTGTAATTTACATCTATTGCAGCAGATAAATAAAAACATTTGGAATTTTATATCACTTAGCCTGCATCCATCTGAGCTACCAGCACTTGCATCTGGTGGGGTTTGGGGGGTTTGTTTGGTGGGTTTTGCTCTTTCTAAATTAAATGTTCAATCACTGCTTGGAGCCAGAAGCAAATGGGTAAAAGGGAAGTAACATCAGTAAATATAAAAAACGTAGATAATCATGATGACAACAAACTGGACACTCACTGTCTTGAACAAAGCCCTACAAACTGAAGCACAAAGAGGAATTGACCCTCAGTTTCTTCAACAAGAATATCCTTGAGCACTAAGTGGAGGAATAAGTAACTACCTGTAGTTTGATGGCAGCCTCAGGCCTCTACTGCTGAAACAGCCTCAGGATTTCTACAAGTTACAGAAGAGTCCCCAAACACAAGAAGCCATTTCCAGCACTAAATAACAGTATACTTTAGTTGGTGTTTAAGAGACAGTTCCACAAGCCAAAACCAATTTTAAGGAACACTAGGTGTGAGAGAAAATAGAATTAAACTGAAGAAAGTGACAATTGAGAACTTAATAAAAACACTCTGAGTGGATGCCCCCAAAACCACAAGCTTGGGCTAAAAAAAGAGAACTGCAGGTTAAAAAGCAGCCTGGCTTTGAAGGAAATGAAAGCTAAATATTGCTGTTTTCATTTCCTTGCTCTGTTCAACAGCATTCCCTTCATTCCCAGGCATGGACTAAGAGAAGAAGGAAAAGGTGATGGCAATGACTTTAAGTGAAAACTTGCACTTTAAAGAAAGGGAAGCAAAGGGCGTGAAAAGATTCATCTGACAAGCAGAGCTGAAACACTGAGAGCTTTTCAAATGTACCTTTGGTCCCCATGCTGTCCATGGCAGCTTTGGAGCAATTTGGGAAGCAGGACCAGGAGCACCACTCACACCAGCCCAAAACCACTTTGTTCCAGGAGTTTTGTGTTTGGTAAGATGTGAAGTTGTAAAATGTCAAGGACAGGTTGCACATGAAAAAGCAAAGGACAGCTGCCTTCCTCTGCTGAAAAGTAAAAATGGAAATGACATTTTGAATATAGAAAAGTATAGACAATTTCAGTAAATGCAGCTGTTGGGAAAAAAGGCCCAGGGCCTGTTTCGAGCTTATTAATGCCAGTGACAGGTTTGAGAGTCTGACAATTGGGTAAAGATGCTTCTTTTCTGGGTAAAATATTACAGTGATGCCACAGGATGACCTTCAAACATGTTCTTTCCAGAAAGAGCTGTGAAGGACTTTCTGATCTGCCAGTCTCAAGGACAAGTTTAGCAAGAACACACCGCATGCAGGGCTTGGCCCAGGCTCCCTCCTCTTGTCTGAGTCAATTACACATAAATTAAACTGTGCTCCTATGTTCTCCTCGTCTCCTCTCGCAGTCTTTCATCAAACAGGCATTTAAAATAAGCATTTCCTTCCTCCATCACTTGCTAGCATTGTCAGCCCAAGGTGAGAGTGGGCTCAGAGGAGGAAAATCACGGAGCAGGATCCCAAGGCTGCCCATTCCTTCAGAACCTGATGCTTTATTTCAGCAGTTCCTCTGGGTCCCACTCTTTCAAAGCTTTACATTTCTTGCCAGCTCAGAGGCTCCAGTTTCAATGTTTTCTTTACGGTAACTCCTGGTTGTACCAAGCCAAAAGTACATATTTTTCAGTATAGATAAATCCCCTTCACTCACATCTGAGAATAAGACAAATACATGAGCATTCATAACATCTTACTATGAGCATGGACAGAAACAAGGAAGCCAAGGCAATAAATTCCATGAGAAAGGCTTCTCCCAGGTGACCAGCAGGAAGTAAATGAATAAAGGTACATATGTTAGATGAGGCAGAATCCACAGACATGTGTAGAAGGGAGGGAGAAAATAAATCTTTCCTTTATTCTCAGTGGAACTGTATTAATCTTACCTCAATTAGGCTTTTCTTACCTATTCCTTTTCTCCAGTGGGCAAGCAAATAAAATCCATAGGAAGGACAGAAAGAGGAGAGCCACAGCTGAGGCAGAATGTTCCCTTTGGATGTCTGCAGAAGAACCGTCTTCCATTTTCACCCCTGTCAGGTACAGAGTGTATCTCAAGTACAGTAACAGAAAGACACAGTCACCTCCTAGGGCCAGGGTGCCTGCTGCACTCCTACACACACAGAAATTCCTGTGCTTTAGGTGTGTGGGAAGTGGAGATTTGGAGGGGACCTTCACAGCATAACCTTCAGATGTGACAGTGCCGAGCCATGTTAATCATCTCCTATGAGCAACTGACACAGCATGCAGAAACAGGCACAGAAATTATTCACAGCTTTCTTACCCAAAGGCTGTTCACATTCGTTGAAAGCACAATCTGCTGCAGTCAGCGAGATCTACCTCCTCAATTTCTGCCCCAAAAAAGAGTACTTATCTCTTCATCTGCCTGTCCATCTTCTGGTGTACCACAGCACCACAAATCCCTACAACCAGCACCAGATTAACACAACATTCCCACCAGGTAGGGCCCAGCTAGCACTTCCCTTATCATCATCACACATCCCCAGGGGAAGCCTACCAGCCAACTGTCCCTAGCCCTGACTGACTCCTCACCAGCTCTTCCCTTCTGCCTTGCTCTGCCATCCTCACAGCCCTTCCTCATCGGAGTTCTGCGGTGGCCCCAGACTTCTCTTCCTTTCTCACTGCCCTCCCATACATGGCAAAACCCCTTCCCAGGAACCCTTCCTTAGACCCAGCATTCTGCACTTCCCGAGCTTTGACTGAGAGCCTGAGCTCTTCTTGTGCTCCGTGTTTTCCCAGTGCCCAGCACAACAGGGAGCTCTTGGGTGACCTTGCCACGGTCCTTTCCCTGTCCTTTGCTTATATAATGTGTATGACTCATTAATATGAAGTCGCCCGTAACACGGAACATCTGGGTCTGTTTTTGATTTTCCCTTTCCTCTGTGAAGTTGTCAAGTCAGCTTTGGGATATTTTGTCTACACATGATCCTTATAAAGTTGAGGTAATTAGGATGGGAAATCCTTTCCAATTTCATCTTTTGGGGGATAATCCCATGCCACTGTAAGCTATTTCCTCATTGGATGTTTGTGTTAGGAGAATGCTTTTCTTCCTGGTTGTGTCTTCCATGTAGTTTTGGAACAGATAATCCCTGGGTCATTAACACTTTCTGTGGCCCTGTTGAGCTTCTTTTACCTTGTATTTCTCAGCAATTTTTTCCCCTATGTATATTCCCTTGAAAGGTTCCTCCATCTGTTTGGTATTTGAATGCTTGGATGAGCCTCTGTTTCTTGGGGGATGTGGCCCTTTCCACATGGGGCATTATCTGTTTTGCCTTTAAAAATGTACCAGATTTGTAAATTTGAGGGTAATGATTTATAGCCCAACTGCTCCTAATTCTCTCATTACTAGTCAAACACGGACTTCTTCCAAATGTCAGATAACAGATGGTGAAGAGAAATTTTATTTCCAGTTCCTCCTAGACTAACATTTGAGGTAGCATGGAAAAAAGGAAGAGAGGGCAGAGCTGGACACAGATTCTAAACATATTTGGTTTTAATCAACATTTAAAACCTTCTCCTATTTTGGTCAAAATTTCTTCCTTTCAAATCTGACTCAAAATTGATCAACTATTTACTACTTTATGAAGTTCATCTGTTTTTGTTTTTAAGATGTGGTGATGTCACAACACAATCTCCAAGTTTTATTAACAATAAAAAACCCAAACAAGCTACATTGTAACAAATGTATTTATGTTTTTCTTAGCAACAAATTACTGTTACTACAATTGCAGCGAAGTGGAGCTAAACACCTGAGAAATGCCTATGGGATACTCTTCATAATCCAGGATTTGATATAATGTCTAGGAACCTTAATTAATATTAAACATTGTATCATGTAAAAGGCAACTAGTACTTATATTACAGCTATACTAAAGGATACATGTATTTTTGTCTGTCTGTATTAGATTATTGCATGTCTGGTGGTTCTTATCCTTTTGGAAATCTTTATAACCAGCTTCACAATTTTCAGTCTTTAACAAGATCTCTTTTGATCTTCTTGGGAATTTTACTTCAATATATACAGGGTAACTGGTAATTATTGGACATTTACAAATTTTCTTGACCTTGAAACTAATGATATATTTTAGGGGGAATTAAAGTAATTAATTATGATAATAAGAATAACAAATTGATCATATAGTGGAAGACGTCTTAATGTACATACCTTTCTATGACCAAAAAAACCTGTATGTAGACAAAAAGAAGAAGAAAATTCTAAAGAAAGTCCTATCTAAGAAATGCACATTAATGCCATGTTAGGAGCCACAAGATTCCAAGAGTACCTGAAATTCCCTGGACAGCTGTGAACCAAGACTGGCTTGATTATTCATCTGCCTTTTCCAATGCATTTGCCGAGTTGTTGTGTTTAGGGAACAAGGAAAATGTTTGATTTATTCTTAGAGTCAGTGCTGGAGATTTTAGTGTGAGTTCTCATTTTTACAGCAAAACTCTTTTGTGACCTCGAGGCACCCACCTTTTGCCTGTTCCCAGTACACATCCCTCAGGAGGAAGGAACATGTTCTCTCTCATTTTTGGGCAAACCAAGGCAATATCTCCTTCCCATTAGTGTCAATGTCAATCCCTTCTTTGCTACCTGGGTGGAAAATATTTAAGATTTGTTTAAGTAATTTAAACAACAGCAGGAATTTTTCATCTTTGTGAGCTGCCTCAGCCCAAGTGTGTCCTGTTTTCCACCAAACCCTTGTGCCCTCCCTGCATCCCATATCAGCCCTCTGGCAATGGAGCCATGAATGTCTTCCTCAAAACCTCAGCCAGCACCATTCCCCCCCCAGGAAAACTTAGTGACTTTGCACAGGAATCCAAACACAAAAGAGGCCCCTCAAGAAGAGCAGTTCCAGCTGTAGTTTACTTGTCCTTGCTCGACCTCAGCCTCCTGCAGCCACGGCAGAGCTCTTTAAAATCCATGGATTCCATGGGTGGTGCTTGTGGCATCTCCCTGACAGGGACGAAAGGCACTGGAGGAAAAGCCAGCCCTGAACAATCATTATATCACCTTCTACAGAGTAGATCTGTGACCAAAAAGGAAATGATTTCCTGTTCAAATCGAGGCAGGCAAAAATAGGAGGATTGAATAAAGTAAGTGTGTAACTGCTGTGAAATGCATGGCCTGAATGGTCTGTGCACTGTTCTTGGTGACAATGGGGAATTCAGTTTCTAGCATTTGGCACATAACTGTGGAAGAGTCGTGGTGTTATGTGTTTTGTCAGTGTTTATGGGCTGGGGCAAAGCTGAAGATGTGGTAGAAAACAGTGGTTAAATAAGGAGATATGAGCTGGTTTTGTTGGTTTGGTTTGCTGGTGCATTTTTGCTGAAAACTCAGGTTTTAGAGCTGGTCCTGTGCTGGGTGAGAACCTGACTCATGATTTCTGTGTTTGTTACCAGTACTGCTGCTCATAGCACCCCGAGTGGTGACACAACAAAAACCATGGAAGCCAGGAATCAGTGGGGAGAGAAAAGACCTCCAAGACCAATCCAGCTTTGACCAAACACAACCATGGCCAAGAACCCACTGAATCAATGGTATGTTCTGAAGGTTAAAAATTTATTATGGAAATTTGACTTGAGGAAAACATATGAACGTATTTTCTGTTCATTTTGGTGATACAGATAAATATAAAACTCAGGGGAAGAAAAAATTTGTTCTGTAAGGTTGTATACGCTGCTAATAAATAAAAAATGAAATCAGATTATAAATACCAGATCCTCATGCAATGAAATTCACTTTCCTTCCATTGATTTAAGCAAGTATTAAATTGAGTTAAAGGCAGCGGTGTCAACTTCTGTCGCCAAGGGATTTGGTTCTGAATATCTAAGAAACTTGATTTCTTCAAGTCTTTTATATTTATCACTCCCATGGTGCACACAGAGGCTGATCATGTCTCAGCAAAGTGGTGTTTGCCAGACAAGTGAACAAAATCCAGATCCCTCACCATGTGACCCTAGTTTAGATCTTTCCATGTAGGGACACATATTGATAGGGATGTACATTTTTTCATATACATATACATTAAAATTATGAAAAGCAACATACATTTTATATGTATGTGGAAATAAAAAAAAATTATATTGATTACATAGACAACTTATTAAATTATTTCTGTAAAATATTAAAATGAAAATTACCAATTCCTTCTGGCTTGATCCCATGCCTTTGCTCCCTCATGTATATTCATTCATCTCCCATGCTGGCTTGCCCCTGAAGGACCAAGGTCTGTAACCAGGGAGAGAGTAACTTCTCTAAATCTCAAATGACAATAATCCAGGATTTAAGAAGCAAAATGGTACCATTACTGCAGATAATTGTAACTCTGGAGAAATAGGTCAGAGCTGCAGTTCATCTCACCACTGCTACCAACAAATGAGGTCACGATTTGCTTTTTTTTACTGTGCTGTTGCTTTATAAGAAAAGAGCTTATTTCTCTGTATTGATAAAGGTAATGAATTCCCAGGCAGCAACACGAGAAGAGACAAGAGTAGGAATTAAATGTCTGCTCTATGTGGCCTTGGGTATCCAGTCCCACACAACACAGGCACAACAAGTCAAGACTCTTTTTAATATTTCTTTTGCAATCACAAACACTGTTCCCATTCAGTTGCATGCAATGTGCATGCAAATGTAACAGCATTTTCCAAGTGCTCAGTGGGAAGGATAAGCATGCAGCCTCTTGTGCTTCACACAATGTGCATGCTCTGGGTACTTCTTAGGGAGAAGTCTCTGTAGAACAACTAAAGGCAATGAAAATAAGAATCCCAGCATTTTCTGTAATTGCTTTTGTGGAATGTAGTCATTCAAGGAAGAATTTGTGCAGCTGGTAAAGACAGTGTGACTACAAAAAAAATACAGCCTCCCTATAAATTCTCTGTGATCCCCGAGGAAACCTCAGGAAACAGGCCATTGCAATGCAGATTTGCATGGTTCCCTGAAGGATATGGCACTTCCACAAATCCTCCCCTGAAGAGATTTAGCTTTTCAACAGTTTGTGCTCAAGTACAATTAATTTTGATGGCCCCTGCATGATTACAAGTCTAATGTTTAGTTTTGCTATCAATTACCACACGAGACTCTTCCTGGGTCACTACTCTGTGAGCTACTATGGCTTTACTTGCATTGAGCCATCTCCATCCTCTCTATAAATTACAAATTTGGAGCACAATGGTCTCTCTGAACCAGCTGAAGTGTAAAGGAACAGTGATAATAATAAATAAATAGTGAGTTAATGGTTTTGCTGTCAAGTATTAGAAGCATGGAGGAAATTAATGGACAGCTCTCCCGTTCTACATACTGACATAAAAGTTCAATTTTGGTTCAAATAATAGATGTTGATGTGAATAATAAGACTTGTGTGCAGGTGAGCTACTGCTACACTCTTGTGTGCAAGAATTTACTAATTAATGCAGCTTGTTAATGGCAATTATTTGTGCAGGTGTTGGTATTTAAGCAATTACCATTTATAAAAATCCAATCAGCTTGTGCTAGGAGAGAGCTGTTAGTTCTTTTCTGATTAAGAAAGGTTACCCTATCAGGAACCCTGAAAGTTTGCAGTCAAGGTTTTTTGAAGTTTTCTGCTTTGCTATTCACCTCGATATATACATCATCTATGAAATATTTACAGAGGAAACCACTTAAAACAATGAAATATAAATGAGTCCGAAGCATTTCTCTGCCAGGTTTTACCCAGAGCGGTATTTGGGGGTTTATGCAGGGATAGGATTGCCTAATGAATCTGGCCAAGTGGAATCAATATGAGAGTAATTAATTTAACTCCTTCTTTTTATTTTTCAAAATGACAGATTTATGATGGGGCATGAAAGAAACATGAAGCATTACCATTTTCCCTCTACTGGAGGCAGACTGGGTAGATAAAGATAACTGGTGTTCCTTATATGACACAGGGCTCTGCTGGTCAGAGAGGAAAGCTCTGAGCTAAAGCAAAAGGAACAAGGGAACAAGGAGGAGCTGGGAATAGCAGGCCAGCATGCTTGGTTATCTGATAGCCTGCAGCCATTCCGGGGGAACCACCACCAAAGGACAGCTGCCACTGGGAATAACCATGGCATGTGGGGTACTTCCCCAGCACAGGCAGTGAGATTAGACCATACAGTCACAGAACAAGCACACATTGTATCTGCTGGGGTTCTTTACAGTCATCTTCATTTGACCCATTTATGACCTGTTTGAATTGCTGCACTTGGAAAGAATAATTGCAGTCCCAAAAGCTACAATTTTGTTTTCTCTTTTCTTATTTTCCCCCCAGATATCCTGCTCTTCCTTCTCTCTTTTCCTTATAATGACAAAGGACTCTAACAGCCGTGCCAGCTGCTGAAATGGAGAAACCAAAGCACTAAATGCACTTAAGCCATGCTCGTATATTCATTCTCTCTCCCTTTCTAATAAGACACTAAGTTTCTCACAGATTGATAGATATATTCTCTTGCTCTCTTTTTCCATTATTCTTGACTTTAAATATTTTTGAATGTTGTCTCTGTGGCTACATGCAGAAGTTTCCTTTAGCTATAGTCTTTAACAATTTAGTCACCAATACAGTGAAAACCAGAAAGCCTGAAGAACCCCTGACAGTTCACATCAACTCAAAAGCTGTTCCACTGACTTTTGATAAAAGATCATTGCAGTAGCAATATTTGAGACTACAGGAATCTAACAAGGGCTTGATTCCCTTTCTATGGATTTAATGTACAACAACCACTTTGCTAAAAGAGTGCAAAGATAGCAAGCTGAGTGTATATGTGTTATACTTATCTTTTTTAGCATTAATTTCCCTTCTCCTTGATCAAACTAGAGGAAGTATTAAAGCTCGTGACCAACAATAGTAGTTTCAATTTAGACCACTTCAGTTTGGTGAGCACTTTCGATTTAAAGTACACGCTCCAGCAATTCGTCTCGACCAAATACAAAATTCTTTCCTTTACAGCTGCCCAGAATAATACAGGATTTGAGCTCTCTTAACTCTTATTCTCCAAACTCCAAGGGGAAAATATTATTGCATGCTGAGAGTCCTTACAGCGATTCCTGCCAAGCTATGAAAAAACCCTGCCGTTTTACTGGTCTGTGCTGATTGTTTCTGAGCAATAATGGAGATTTGGGGGGGGTTTGTAGGTGAGTGTGCAGCCTGTGTGTGAGCGGGTGGGTGACAATGTCACCCTGCACCAGCTGTACCTGCTCCAAGGACTGCAGATCTCACTGGGAGCCCTGTTTATTCCAAAGGCTGTTCATGTTTGCAGTAGGTAAAATGGCTTTCCAAGCCAGCAGGAAGAGCCAGCTCCCAGGGAGTGCTAAGGTACTGCTGGAGGGAAGAGGAATGGAATCTTTCAAAGATGTAAAACTGCATTTTGAAGACATGTAGACACCGAACAGAAATCTCATAACGTTTTAGTAAAGCAGAATCAGAGTTTACAACCCAGTGAGTGCCTCTACATCTCACCTGCCTGGATATTTCTCAGGGTTTCAATGGGATAAGCCAATTTTTCCAAGCATTTCTCCTACTGAGAATGAGCAACTGTTGAAAAACCTCTCCACTCGCAACTAACAACTCCCACACCTTCCCAGGAAAAACACACTGGATTACATGCAATATATGAAAACAACATTAGAACACACTTACCATACGTGGTGGAGAAGAATGCTGGGTAACTTTCTCCTGTTCCAACTCATTCCCTTGGCTATTGCACTCCACACCACCAAATCCTGAGGAGCTGCTTGGGCTTTTGCTGCATTAAGGTGCTGCTTTCACGTTGTACCTGGATTCTCCTTGCTCCCACACTGCCGAGCCTCTGGTTCAGCCCTGGAGTGGGAAGTCAGAGCCAGAAACCAACATCACTAACAGGAGATACTGAGTGCCCACACTGGGTATTCATCCCACCACCACCTTCCTATGGGTTTCCAAGTCACAGCAAAATAAATGGTATAGAACAAACCTTTCCTGGAGTTACAAGGGAACTGTCAGGCAATATTTCACCTCTGTGTGATTTTGTACAATCACTGTGTACACAAATCAAGCGTGACAGTTACATCAATGCAAAGTGACTGTAATTGGACTCAAGCAGTCTCTTAAAACAAAAGTAAATTATCTAGATACATGTAAATAAGTCCTGAGGGTACCCTTCACCTCCACACAGCTTTTCCTCCATGGCCCATTGCTTGATTTAGAATTTTCAGTCCTTACTCTATTACTTTCCATTTTCTGCATGGATTATTTATTTTACATCCAAAAAAAGGCCAAAGGAAAAAGAATAAAAGTAATACCTAAGCAAAAGATTAAACCATATGTTCCTTCTTCGTGATGTTAAATCCACTCCAGGAGCAAAAAAGGTTATTCAGTCTTTTTTATCTTGAATATATTGAGTAAATTATATCTCTGTCTAATCAGTTAAGTGATTTTCATACTTCACGGGTACTTCACAAGGAACTTTACTGAAGACTCTGAAAAACATGCAGCCATGAAAAAAGCATTAGCAAGAGGGTAGGATGTGTGAGAAATAAGTGAATAAATAAGACCCAAGTTGTGATTCCTGTATGAGAAGCAAGTACTCAGTCCTCTGCAGCCAGGGTGTGCTGCCAAAGCAGGTGGAATTAGAGACCAAAAGGGATTTTTTGTAAGTTTTATAAGTTGACCAATATGGCATAATTCAGAGATTTCATATTTACTGAATGAAAACCCGTAAGAAAAGCTATTATTTACCACAAAAGCTGGCTCTTGGTGATTTGTGTGTGTGCATTAGGGTACAAGAAATAATTTTCTTTGAATGCTGACATTTTTACAGGACTTTCTTTTACTACATGCTAACTTTACTTACTACAAACATAGCACATGTGTGACCTGTTTTTTGGAAGATAATATAATAACTGGAAAAAAAATGTATACTCCCTCTTCCAAGTGTTTTCCCCAGCTCTCTCTATAGCTTGCTGAACAGTGTATTATTTCCTGAACAGTGAATACTATTGCGTAGCTATCTCCTAACAGTCAGATGCTTTTATTTTAGTCATTCTGGAAGACTTGGCAGCTGGGTTTAATTGTTTGTACACCCGATTCAACTGGTAAGTCATAACATGCAGATCAGCTAAGTGACAAAAAGAAAAGGTCAGGACAATCAGGAAAATTTTTAAAGAGGATTATTTAGTGCAATCAAGTATTTGTTAATACTCTGTCCTTCTACATGGTTACTATTTTCTGTTTTGAAGTCATTTATTGCAAGAAAATGTTATCTCCTATTCCTGAAATACCCTTAGAATAATAAAATGTCTTAAATATTAAATTCTTTAAGATATTAAATACTAAATAACTTAGGGTATTTCCTTAGGTTTAGTATATTTGGGCAAGTTGTATCAGAAGCATACTAGTTGACTTTTATTCCGGTTTTATTCCATTCTGCAATTTTACTCGGCAATTAATCTGCCTCATGAAATCTGTATTATTCCAATATTATATAATAGAAAACAATAAGTCAGAGTTCTGGATAAAAATTACTGACAAAATTACTGACCAAGCCTTTCCTGCTATAACTCACTTTTCACATATATCCACAGACATTGCTACACAGGTATTTTTTTAAACTGTATGAGACCTCTGTGATGGTTTCACCTTAATCAACACCAGTGGGTTAAATAGCAGCTTCAGGGCTATGTGGTTATTGCAGTTGCCAGGATTAGAAAAAAGTATGTGTCATTTCCAATAGAGAAATGAGAAAATTCAGTGAGACCAATGAATAAATAATACCTGTACTGTCTAAAAGCAAAATAACTCTGAAAGTAATGAGCTTAGAAAGTGCTAGTTGTATTGCAGACTTGAAGGCAAAGAGAGATTAAAGCCCAAAGCAGAGCAGTGATGCCAGCACAGGTGTCAGTGTACAGCCCTGGCTGCACTGCCTGTGTTACCTTCCCTTTAGGGGCACTCTGAGCAGCCCCAAAGCTGCAGCGTGGTGGTTCTACATCATCTGAGGAACACACAGGCTGCAAGTCATCAATGCAGTTCTGAATTGCTTCTACTCCCTGTGGATTTTGGGCCTGTTGCAATGAAGGCCTCTCTATTTTCATGGCAAAGTCACCATGGCTTGGCCTGTCCAGGGCAGCCTCATGGCTCCTCCATGGTGTCTCCTCTGGAGGGATAATCTCCTGGCCAAAACGGTGTACTGAGGACCCCTTCCATCTCAAGGACATTTTAAATAAGGTGATATTCAACAACTTGCAGCAGTAACAGAAAATGTGTTTCATGCACTGATGAGGCCAATATATCTGTGCAGTAATGCTGAGCAGCTCAAGGGGCTGCCTGCAGGAGTATTCACAGGACCACGGAACAGTTTGGGTCGGAAGTGACCTTACAGACCATCTATCCCCGCCATGGGCAGGGACACCTTCCACTGGACCAGGTTGCTCCAAGCCCCGTCCAACCTGGCCTTCGACACTTCCAGGGACGTGTCCTGGGTAACTTGGCTCTGCTGAAGAGAAAGGCAGTGTTTGGATTTGCTCTAAGTGTCCCTGCAGCTGTGAAACGTGGATGGCAGTGCTGCTGGAACCAACTCTTTTGTGAAGTTTCCTGTACTCTCTGCTAGCAGTACTGCCAAGAATATTCCTCAGACAGCCTTTTTGCAGTGACTTGGAATTTCACACTCTAGATGAAAGCAATTCAAAAGCAAATTGAGAAGCAGAGTTTAAAAGAAATAAGAGTATTTCTGGTTAGTTGTGTTAGATTGAAGAAATGATTCTTTTGGAATCCAGAATCCATCTTACAGATCCAGAATGTCTCTGGATCTGTGCCTGTAGCTGGAAACAAGTGAAGTGGTACAGTAGCATAGCTGGCTTATCCATGTTTTGAAAAAGCACTGTCCTCCCTTAGCCTGGGGAAATGAAGATCTGTAAGGATTTTATACTCTGTAAGAACTCCACATCTGGCACTGTATCTTGTCTTCCCCACAAAACTCCAGGCAGGAGAAAGCTCAGCTCCCCACAGCCTGTGGGAAAAGTTGCTGGTCTCTGGAGAAACTCCCAAAGCAGCCTCCAGTCCATGTATGTGTGATGCCTCACATGAGAACTATTTCCATCTCCAGCTTCCCTGAGGACATCTGTTTCACTTCTGACTTTTTTTTGTACAAACCACCTCTTCGTCAGCAGCTGAAAAACAAGGAGACGTGTTGGAGTCGGCTCTGGAACTGCTCCCGAGCGCTTGCATGTGCCTCATGCCAAAGAGTTCCAGTGCTTGGGTTTCACGTGGAATATTGTCTGTGTGTCACCACAGGCACAGCTTCCAAGTCCTGCAGATTTAATGAGCCTGAACACACTTCTTGCAACCCCAGGCACAGCAGCTGGAACCTGAAACAAATATTCCAAGCTTCACGTCCCAAGAGCAGAGAAATAGTATGTGGAGAGGGGCTAACACGAGTCATCAACACCCAGAGGTCACTGATTTAGGAGGATTTATGGATGGAAAAATAGAGGTGCCCAAAGTCCAGGATCAGGAGGCTTAATACAACTATTTGTGTTCCCATGAGAGGAACTTCGCTAACATAGTATCATAACAGTTACAAGTGTCTTGGATTATCTTTTGTTGCCTAAATATCTGGTTTTGTACTAAATATACACACAAGCAGTGATTGAGAATACATTACAGTCATCTGCTCATATAAAAATCCACATGAATGCTTCTGTTGTTTGGAGTTCTTTATTCAAAACTGGATGAAGGATCAACACCTTTCCTGCTTTATAAACCAATTCTATCTGTATGTTTTTCCCATAGGTTGAGTGTGTGAAGCCAGAGCCTTCATTATCTTCCATCTCCTGCTTCCGTAATATTCTAAATTTCACAGCCCAGAAACTTATAGGTCCAGCTGAACAATCCTAGGAGCATCTTCCCTTATTCCGAGGACTGGTTATTATTCTCCCAGAGGTGCACAGAGCTGGTACCAGATACAATGCCAGCTTTTCTCTCATGCTCCTCAGATGCCTGTTCTTCACAGGAGATGCTGCTAAGCTTCTCTATGAAGAATGCAGGAAGAAGAGGCCACAGCCACAGTATTTGTGGAGAATATGAAAAGAAATATTGTATTTTTTAAGGGAAGAACACAGCTTGGAGAGAATAAAGAGAATGAATCATAGTGAATCATTTTCACTCACTGAACTTAGTACAGAAATGGGGGAAAGGGGTGAGTGTTCTATCAAGTAACAGCTAAACCTTCTCAGGACTCCCTTAAAAGCTGTATGAAGCATTTAGTGTAGATAACACTGTCTGTAAGAGCACTCAGCAGAGCAAAACCATATAGGAAGAAAACCATGGGCTGATTTAACAGTGGCAGCAAGGCCACCACTGTGTCCTTAAGTGCCACATCTACACAGCTTTTAAATCCCTCCAGTGATGGTGACTCAAACAAAGCCATGGCTATGAGAATGTCTGAATAAAGTGTGCTTTGATAAAAGTTTCTCCAGTCATTCTGGAGAGAAAGCACCTTCAAGAAGATCAAAAGGCAACCTGGCACCCTTCTAAACTGAAGGGTTCCTTTGAAGAGAATGAGCTTAACTGATGGCAAGCACCAAGGGCTGAGGGGGAGGGAGGGGAACTGAACCTGGCAGGGGTAAAAGTTAGAGCAGAAGACCAGCACACACACCCCAGGATTTCAGTGACCAGTGTTGAATACCAGCCCAGCTCAGTGGTTCTGGGGTGAAGCAATAAATGCAGCTGTCTCTGGAGAGGTCAGCTAACAGTGTTTACCCACATCCATCCTGCACTGACTCATCTCCACGCCGTGCTGCTGCAAGTTGGCCTCTGCTGGGGAATAAAGGTTGGCAGGAAAAGGTTCGTCTCTTGCTCAAGGTCTTTGTGCCGACTAGCAAGGGCCAAGTTCCCCAGCAGGGCTGGAAAAGGTGCCAGGATGTGTAACTCAGTGAGCTTTTCATTTCTTTCTTGGTCACAAAAAGTTGTTGCTGCCCTGCACTGCACAAGATGTGACTACCTCCCCTTTAGCTACCAGGAAAAAGGGAAGAGCTCCAGAGAGGACCTTACCAAGGACTCCCCTGACACCCCAGCCCAGAGCATTCTGTGTCCTCCTCCCTCTCCCTCATTTAATTTAAAATAAAAAGAATGACTTCATCCTTTCTTTGGAAAAAAATAATAAACTACACAGCATTTTAATGACAAATCCTTACTGAGATGAATAATGCTTTGTCAGAGAGCAGCACCTGGACTAGGAGCTTTTTGGGTTTGGTCTCAATCTATGCACACCTTCATGGGGAACATAAAGAATTATAAGACGATCTGAGGGCTAGACCACGAAATTAGAATTAAAAAAAAACAATTAGAAAGAGGGTTCACACTTCTAACAATCTGGGTAATTAAACATTGGAACAATTCAGCAAGATTGGGGTGGATTTTCCATATGGTTTAACATGTTTGTACTTAGACTGCTTCATAACACGTATCTGTAGCAAACTTATAAACACAGTTTGGTAACACAGATTTTTGCTTCAACTTGCAGCAAGAGCATAAGCAGATTTAAAGTCATTAACAGGAAGGCTAATAGAAAAAATGAATCACACCATGAGCCACGCTGGTGATCCCACCCACCTTTCAGATGACACAGAGTTCAACCAATCTCCAAAAGGGCAGGTTGGGACAGAAAAGAAATGAAAAATAATATTCATAAGAGATTTATAATTAAAGCCCAAGATTCATTTCTGTTGGAAACAGATGGCCAGGCAAAGGCATTGTGGATAATTTAGCCTGTGCTTCAACTTGCTAACAAAAGCATGGATTTAATCTTCCATCCAGAGGGTAACCTGTTTATTGTGTATTACGGATCAGGAAACATCCTCATCGCTTAAAAACTGACATGGTCACAGGGCCAGTGCACAGCCAGCCCTGCTGGGAACAGCACTGCTGCTTCCAAGGAAAATAAATTCAAACTGCAAGGGAACAGAACAAGGAACAAGGCTGGTAATATCCCAGGGAAGAGTGAGAGATTGAGAGCTGGGTGAATCAGGAGAAAGTAAACATGGTGATAATGGATGGGAGATGCTAAGGATGGCACAGTGAGTAAATGCAGTGCATTCAATGGACAATGAAAGGTTTGTTTTCCTTTGTTTCTTTAAGGTAAACTAAGGAGCCAGTTACAGTGTTGCAGGATAGATCTCGGCACCAGAAACACACTTTCATACCTCGGGAAGTCTCCTATCTTGGGAGACAATACAGAAGAGAGTCCCTGACATGGCTTTTTCCCCTGGGAATAAAAGAAATTGTTGATAACTTTACACTTGAACTGGCTTTCCTTCCATCTGCCCTCCCTGTAATGAACAATTTTGGTTTACTGCTGTCACACCTACCTCAGTAATTTCCCAAATGCCCCTTCAAGCCAGTGTGTCTCACATGGACCTGTGCACAGCAGGAACTACAAACTCTCAGACTTGCTCTACTCTCATTATTAAAGCTGTTAATGTTTCCAGCAGTACTGACTCCCTTGCATTGCAACTCTACTTCTGTTTCTATGTTCTGAAAGGACTTGGTGAAAAAAGAGGGTATAAAATAAATGATCTTTGGGGAAATAGTATCACTAGGCAATTACCAACTGAATAATTCTGGAATCAGAAGAGAGACTGAGTGAATTTCCTCATTCAGCAGTGACAAATCAACACGCTGCACTTGGAAGAAGGAAAACCAGAATGAGGACTTGCCCATAACTATAGAAATGGAGCAGCTATTTTATGGCACTGATTATTCACCTCTAAGATCTTCAACATGTTCTTTTGGGAAATGTAACCATTGAAATACTCCTGCTATGCATGAGACCCTGAGGGCTATATCTGAATAAATATAATATCTCTGATTTCAATTAGGTGGAATTACACAGAGCCTACCCTCTGGAATCAGAAATGGGGAAAAGTGACTTTTGAAAATATAATCCTCAGAGAAGGACAGGTGTATTTTTCCTGAATTAGACATTATAGGCATGGCTGCTATGAACATACTATAGGATATAAAATATAATGAGAAGGTTTATTCTGTATCCTTTTTTCTTTTTTACATTTTCTCATTCCGCTTTGCACAGGCGACTTTTATAAAATGGCTGTAGGGGTTGAGACAGAGAATGGAAACACTGTGAGAAAACATTAAATCCTTTTTCTGGGATATTTTCATACTTGAGGGTCTGGGGTTTTTTTGTTTGTTTGTTTGGTTGGTTTTTTTTTTTCTTTCTAAGAATAAACAACACCTAAGGAATAAAAGATTGCCTCATATGGAACAACAAAACAACCACAAACTCCACAGCCAGTTCCCTGCCTGGGAGTGCCATCCCAAGCCCAGAGCAGCAGGGGATGCTCTAGGCTCAGTGCAGCCCACAGGGCTTTCTCCTCAGGAGGTAATATTCCTGTACATCTTTTCAAGGACACTAATATTGGAGTATTTTATTTACTTCTGATGTCCGCATTTTTCACAGTCTACTGAAAATCTGGAGAAAGTGTGCAAAAAACCTTCAGCTCCTACTTGGGAACTGAAGAAAGTGTCATAAAATGATTAGACTCTAAGGAGCCAATCTGTTCAGCTTCTAAAAAAAAATTCAAGGTTGGAATACAGATGTACAATCATGGGAGGAAAACACCAGGTGCCAAAGGGCTCTTCGTCTTGGGGATAAAAATAACATAAAGCTGGAATCTGTAGCCAGACCAAAAATCAAACCAGAAAGAAGGCATTTACACCCTCAACTCAGATATTAACTACTGCAAGAGATTTACAATGGGAAGCAATGGATTTTTCATATTTTTCTGACCTAACTCAGAACTGGATGCTTTTCTTCATGTTAGATCCAAGAAACAGCTACCTTCTAGTTAAACAGAATTTCCTGGGTTTGAGCAATGAAACGGGAATTGAAGGCAAGGATAAGAAATGGCAACCTGAATCCTGTGCCTTTGGCAAGACACTGTATATTTCAGAAGGCTACTGTGTAAGCAGACAGGACAGTGAGGATGGTTAATGTATGCTTATGAATTTAGCTGAATTTAGGATTATGCTATAGGAAATGTTTCCTGTGTGCCTCTGCAGAATGACCATGGCTAACACAAGAAAGCCATGACTCCACCTGGATTTCAAGAACTGTCTCCTAGGACAGGTCCTCATGCTGGCCTCTGGCATGGGCGAGAAAGAAACAGATGTCAGTGGGATCTCAGCCCACTGAGAATTTTCCACTGATGACAATATAAACATCCCACAAGTTCAGTCAGGCTGTAGGGTAAGTGAGTGATGGGAAAGAAAGACAGGAGCCACAAAAGGTACCGCTTCTTCTCAACTCACTCATTACCTGAGATAACTCCTGGATCTTGGCACACTCACAGGCTAAGGAGTTGAATGACTGCTGCTGAGGGCCCAGTGGCTATGGCAGGGGAGCAGCACAGTGTGTTCCTCCTCACAAAAAGCAGGCACTTCTTGTTCTTCTCTGCTGCCATTCCATGCTGGGGCTTTCTAAGCAAACTTTCACATCCGATGTTGAAAGCAGAATTAATCATGCATCCTTTTTCTTTGCAAAGAGAAGAGAAAAAAAATCTAGCAGCAGTAAAAACCTGAAAGAAATCACATTTAAAGAAAAAAGTTGCTGAAGTCACCTGGGCTGAAGGCCAGAGCTATGTGCTCCCTCTGTAGTTTTTCAAATCCTTCTTTGTGGACTTCTTTCAAATTCTCCACAGCCACACAGTAATAAGAGATCAATTATTTAGGTGTATTACAAATGGGTCTGCTAAGAGGTTGCTTAGGGGTCACTTGAGAGCCTAAACAATTTGGTAAAGATAAACACCACTGACCCAATATGCTTTTTTATCAACACTAGCTATATTCCCTCCATTCAGAGTGACAAAATGTAATGGAATCTGCTGATAAAAACCAAAATAAAACTGGAACCAATTACTGTAAAAAACGTATGCTGTGAGAGAAAGACTTCAGAATGCTGTTCAAAGGTAAGACATTACTATAGTTATGGCCTTCAACTTCTGCCAATATTCAGAGCTTTGAAGGTTGTGTTTCTTTAGAAGACAATTAGATGATGACATATGAAGCATTTAACGGCATACAGTTCACTGTCCCAAAATGCTTCTTTTAAGCAAAGTGCAATTTCTTCTTTCAAAGTCTGACAGAAGCCACAGCTTGGCGCTGTTCATCTTCTCAGAGGCCCACACTTCCCCTCCTTCTCCAGCCACCTTAAAAAACATGAAGGCATCTTGGTTATCTAAAAGGAATTAGTCTGTCACTTCAGATGTTGGTGAATCCATACAGATGTTCTGTCTCTAGTGATGTCCATTTCCAAACTGTGCCCTGCACATGGTTGATGTAGAACTATTCCTACACTCAGAGTAAGGCTTTGACTTCCTCCTGCACACTATTCCATGCTGGCTCAGCTTAACTAGCAGAAGCAAGCTGCATTTAATGAAGAATAAATATGCCCTTGCCAAGTAATGCTCAAATATGATCTTTTGAAGCAAATCTAGGGAACAACAACAAGCATCATGGCCTGCACTAATTTCAGGTGATTAAATACTTTACTTTTACTGAGATACTGATGTTTATAAGGAATCATAAAAAAGTATTTTTCAGGCTACATCAGTATGACATTTCAGGACTCGGTTCTCCCCTCATTATGGAAATTCACAGTAACAGTTGTTAATCAGTTCTGTTACTTCAGTCACAAGCTAAACTTCAGCAACCTTGCCCTGGTTATACCTGAAACAAATGGAATTTATGAAATAACTTTAAAGCATATAATGGATTATACTTTTGTTGCACTATTAATTCAAATCCAGGTATTTAATTATATCTTCTTTCATGTGGTTATCTGTATTTATATTTGTTGTTATTAGCTTGCTTGGCAGAGATGAAAAGAGGAAGCATAATGCAGGAAAAGAGAACATTTTTGTATTTGCACACTGGTCTATCTTTGACACAAATCCTCCACTTCATCAAGACCTTGACTTATGTTCCTCGGAAAGGAAATCATGTACATTATTGAGTACTCCTCTGAACAGAATAGGATGCTGAAGTGGAGCTTGTGTTATTTAACTGGTAAATTAAATCTTATGCTCTTCTTTTCCCCATGGGAATAGATGTTCTCTGCCTGTTCTTGGAAAGGAGAAAATAAAAGCTGGAGAATGGCAACAGAAAAGTTCCTGCTGTCCCGTGACTACAGTTCATTAAATCAGTAGCAAACAGGCACATTGTATGTCCCAGTGTCTTTTTCTGAACTAATGTTATCTTTTGAACAAATGGACCTAACAATGGTTGTATAATTAACAGTGTCTGTAGTATGCAGCAAATGAGATTTTACTCACGTTGCCTCAACGTTGCTGATGAACATTCACTGGGTTTAAAGGCAGATGACAAAAGGAACCTGCATTAATGTGGGAGTGTTACATACCGAAAACCAACACGTACTGTTTCCAGGACTTGGGTATAGTGCACATCAATAGTCAGCAAAGAAACAGTCCTTTGTTTAAAGACCTACTTAGGTAAAAAAAACCAAAAAACCCCTATAAAACATACCAAAAGTAATTTTCTTTCTTTCTTTCTTTTCTCAGAGATTTCCTGAACTGCAATCGGAGTAGAACCTGGGACATCCTGCACCCCCATTTGCACCGAAGAATGCCACTGGGAGGAATTTAGTATCTGATACAACATGGCAGAGTGACTCCATGGCCTGACACAACATGGCGGAGTGATCCATGGGCTGCCACAAAATGGCAGAGTAACCCACAGCCTAACACAACATGGTGGAGTGAGCCAGGGTGTAATACAAAATGGTGGATGACCCCACAGCCTGACACATGTGGAGGAGTGACCCACAGCCTGGCACAAAATGGCATAGTGACACAAGGTCTGCCACAAAATGGTGGCGTGGCCCCACAGCCTGACACAACAGGGTGGAGCAGTCCATGAGCTGAGACAAAATGGCAGAGTGATCCCACAGCCTGACACAACATGGCGGAGTGACCCACAGCCTGACAAAACATGGCAGTAATGCCATGGGCTGACACAAAATGGTGGAGTGAACCATGGCCTTATGCAAAATGGCCCACTGACCTCCCCCAATGCCCTGACCCAAAATGGCAGTGTGACCCAGGGTCTGACACAAAATGGTGGAGCGACCCCACAGCATGAAATAAGATGGCGGCGTAAGCCCACATCCGGACACAAAATGGTGGAGTGATCCTATGGGCTGACACAAAATGGCAGAGTGACCCACAGCTTGCTACAAAATGGCAGACTGGCACAAGGTCTGCCACAAAATGGTGGGGTGACCCCACAGCCTGACACAACATAGCAGTGATCTCATGGGCTGACACAAAATGGCAGAGTGAATGATGCCCTTATGCAAAATGGCCCATTGACCTCACCCACTGCCCTTACCCAAAATGGCAGTGTAACCCAGGGCCTGACACAAAATGGTGTCGCGAGCTCACAGCATGAAACAAAATGGCAGAGTGACCTCGGAGCCTAACACAAAATGGTGGAGTATCCCACAGCCTGACACAAGATGGCGGAGTGTCCCACAGCCTGGCACAAAATGGCGGAGCAACTCCCCCTCATGCCCTTACCCAAAATGGCAGACAGACACCCCCACTCCCCCCGCCCTTACCCCACATGTGGGGCTGTCCCCCTGACCCAAAATGGCGCCGTCTGTCCGTGTGGGCCCCACAGGGACCATCAAAGCGCAGCCGTGCCCAGGCAGCCCCAGGGAAGCAGAGCAGAGCAAAGGACACTCCCTGTGTGCTGAGGGCTCCTCTGCCAAGGATTTAAACGCAGCTCAGAGCACGCTGGATCCCAGGGTGTTGTCTACAAACCCTTCGCCTTTTTCTTTCTCTTTTCCCCCTACCTTCTCCTCAAAATACATTGTACACCAGACTAAAAAATTCCAGGTAATACCTTAGTAAGTACCCTGTTGTGTCTGGATAAGTTAAAGTTTAGATAAGTTAAAGTTTACAAAGTTCAAGTTTGTGAAGTGCCTTACTTTGGGTGGTGCTTAAAATTTGCCGAGTACCTCATTGTGCCTCCATGCTCTGAAGTTTGCAAGTCTGGCTGAGCTTCACAACCACACTGCCAGCCCCTCACATCTCCCAGCAGGATCCACAGGGATCCCCACACATCTCCCAGCAGGATCCACAGGGATCCCCTCACATCTCCCAGCGTGACCCACAGGGATCCCCTCACATCTCCCAGTGTGACCCACAGGGATCCCCACACATCTCCCCGTGTGACCCACAGGGATCCCCGCACATCTCCCAGCAGGATCCACAGGGATCCCCTCACATCTCCCAGCGTGACCCACAGGGATCCCCACACATCTCCCAGCGAGACACAACACGATCCCCACACATCTCCCAGCGAGACACAACACGATCCCCACACATCTCCCAGCGAGACACAACACGATCCCCACACATCTCCCAGCGAGACACAACACGATCCCCACACATCTCCCAGCGAGACACAACACGATCCCCACACATCTCCCAGCGAGACACAACACGATCCCCACACATCTCCCAGCGAGACACAACACGATCCCCACACATCTCCCAGCGTGACCCACAGGGATCCCCTCGCATCTCCCAGTGTGACCCACAGGGAAACACGGACAGTTCTGGTTTACTCACCATTCCTGGCACCGCCCTCCACTCCTCCTTACCTGTAGCTGGAAAAGTGTTTTGTCTCCAAATTTATGTCAAACTAAATAACAATGCAACCATAATAATAACAATAACGATATTATTGGTAATAAAACTTTAAAAGTCACTGATGAGCTACTGAGAGCTCGGCAAACAGAGAGGGGTTTGAGAGCTACGCAGCATCCCCACGAACCAAAGAATCAGAGACTGCAGTGAGAAAACAAGTGGTGTGTGAGAGCAGTCACAGTATTTTCACATCAGGAGCATTTCAGCAAAAAATTCAGGAATGCAGCTAAATTGTGGCTATTTTCTACCCCACTCTAAAGCCAACTTTTGCCCTCTACTAGATCAAAATATCAAATTCATTGTAAATGTACTCCCACTGTGTACTCTACAAACACTTACTCTTGTGGCACATTTATTTAACACACAGAGAACTGATCCACTGTTCTGCCTTGCACCAGTTACTTTCAAGGACTCTCATTCTGCTTGAGAGAGAACAGATATGAATAATTATAAAACAAAATGTTGTCAGAGAATAACGTTCTCTGGTTGCTTTGGTTCAATGAAAGCCAAAGCCACCATAAAACTTTCGGGGAAAAGGGCAATAAGTAATTCTACGAGAATAACACTCTATCACACTGCCTTGCTGCTATTATGCCAAAATAAATTAAAATATCTTAGTCTCTCTCTATATAGTTTAACTTATACACCTAATTTTGGCTTTTTTAAAAATTCCCTTGGAAAATGAAATGTATTTTCTCACAGATATGAATTTTATACGTCATGTTTTGGAGTATAATATCTCAAGATGTTATTCTCATTTCTTTTAAGGACATCAATGGCACATTTTTTTAAAAAGTGAGAATTTAGAGAACATTCGAGTTCCTGATTACTCACTGGAGAGTGTGGATGTGAAGAAAAGCTAGACAGATTTCTAAGAAATTAATTAGTCATCTAAAGGACCACACAGCATGAAAAATGATGGTGACAATATTAAACACTTACGCAGATACAAACCACAATTTTATAATTATTATTTACATGTTATCCAAGAAGTCAATTTCTGTGTTCTCCCCAGTATATTCATTCTAGAAGTAACTCTAAGATCTGCCTGACTTGTTTCTGTGTTTTGTTAATGGCAGCTTTATTCTGCTTTGCAGCTTTAAGTATGCAATTTGCTGGGTTTTGGCAGTATATACCTGCAGTTAGTTGCCTTTTGAAAAGGTCACGGGGTGCTGGAGTGCTGGACAGTTGGATTTAATTCAGATTTTTGTGTGCACTGATTTTAGGAACGCTCAATTTTTCAACCATAATCCATTTATATAAATATAATTTCTGAGTGAAGTGACACACTGCTGAAAAGCAGGCTTATCTGAAATTTTACCAAAATATATTATAGCCATTCAACAAATGAATCATCAGTTTTACTTAACATAATTCATCTTGAAGGTTATATGTGTGTGTGCATTTTATCAATTACCACAGATCACCATGAATGTGCAGCCAGTTCATGCATCTATCATCCATGCAGACACCTTGGAAAAGGGCAAACTTTGAAGCATGTCTCAAATGATATATGTACTGGGAGAAGAAATTCTGTTTCAGAAGCAATATGTCATAAAACATCCCTGCACCAAAAATAATAGTAATAAAACAGCTTACTTGAGTTTGTTTAAAATAAACTAGGCCAGAATTGCTATCTTGGATGCAAAGAACAGGCAGACCACTTTTATGAATGCCATAAAAATAAACTATTTTAATAGGTACATAAATAAAAGGTTTAAAGTAGAATTTCCCCCCCAAACATCAAGATGGCCTAGCTTCTGTACAGAAATTGAATAATATTCACGTGTCTCCTAAATTAAATAAACCCTTTGTTACATTCAAAACCTCTAGAGGCAAATATATAATGCAGTGACGCACCTGAATTGTTCTCCTTCCTCATCCTAGCAGTGTATACAGTATTTCCTTGGTTTACAGCACTCTGAGGATATGGATCTGTTAAATAAACTGAATGACAGGATGGAAATAAAATTTTAAAAGTCAAAGTTAAAAGAACCCAAACAACCCTGGCTCCCACAGGGGTACCTTGCATCAGCCAGGAAGTTTTAATGGAAGAGAAATAAGGATTGTGCTGTAAAATAAATTATATCTTTTATATATTGTTGTATAGTTATCTTAAAGTGTTTAAATATTACATTCACTTTGGTGATGTGTTTTTGTCTATGCCTGTAATAAATTACACGTGGCGTGTGCTCGCTGTTCGTGTTGTACTAAATGGGGGGAGCTCAGCACATCTAGGAAGCGTTAAAAGTATTTCAGATTTATTTAAGATGGACAAAATCTAATTTAAAGCAGCTTTCCTCCTATCATGCCCCCCTCCCCAGCACCTCTAGAAAGTTACCCTGATGGCTTCAGTTTTTGCTGTGTTGTATCAAAACATGTCATAGGTTGATGACTAACACTTACTGACCCACAGAGATTCTCAGGTTTTGTTTTTCCTTTCTCCCTCTGAACCATCTGTCAGTTTGAGAATATCTGCCATTAACATCTCCATGCTCTCCAAAAATTCCAGCTAATTAAGGCAAGGAACCATCATTTGTCCATGAAAGCTAAGTTTCCTGAAACAAGATGTTATCGCTGTTCTTATATGGAATGTGTTGGTGATGGGTGAGGACCACTCATCATGTGGAGGAGAAAGTCTGTCACATGGTCACTCAGAGTGTTAAGGTATCTTGTGCTGGTGAAATCAGAGACAAAATTAAAAGATGATAACTTTCATCCATAGTGCAGAACTGGTGTTTCTAGTCTATTCCATCAGAAGTTCAAAAAGTTCGGCCAGGCTGACTCAGACCTGGCCAAGGAGCCTGCTTAGAGTTTACCCACCGGCAAGATGTGACCGGCAATGAAATGACTGCCCCTTTTTCCGATTTGCTTTCTTCCTGTTCTTGTTCTTCTTCTGCTTATTCGCACCTTTGCTTTTATCTGATTTCTTTTTCTTTTCGTCCTCCTTAAACCATGGCCCCCAGACTCCTCCGTTGAGCTTGGGGTTACTGCGAGGGTCCTTGGGCGGGTAGCGAACGGGCACTGCGGTCTTGTTGAACTGCGAGAGCCTCCGCAGCAGCTGCTTCACCACCTCTGGGTGCCTGGCAGACAGGTCCACGCGCTCGTAGGGGTCAGCCGTGATGTTGAAGAGCCACACGGTTTTGCCAGCTGACCAGGAGACGCGCTCGTTGTGCCAGCGGTTGGGACCCGCGTTGCTGAAGGCCTGCGGGGGCACCCAGTCGCTATATCCCGGGTTTCCCGTCAGCAGCTTCCAGTGATTCACTCTGATGGCAGACTGGATGGCAGTGTTCCAGATCCCGTAGCCAGCGGCCCAGGAGCCGTTCTTGGCTTTGGTGTAGATCGGGTCGATGTTGTGCAGGATGTCCACCCGTGGGGAACGCCTGCCCTCGCTGATGGTCTCCCACACGTCGTAGCCGTCCAGCTGGATGTCTTCATCGATCTGCCCCTCCGCCAGCGTGATCAGCGTGGGGAACCAGTCTGTGATGTGCACCAGCTCCTTGCACACAGACCCTTTGTTTTTCAGGAGGGGACTGTGCACAAACCCAACAGCGCGGATACCTCCTTCCCAATAGGTGCCTTTGCTTCCTCGGAGAGGCCAGTTACTGCCTCCGGCCATTGGTTGGCCACCGTTATCAGAAGAATAAATGATAATGCTGTTCTCGTAGTAGCCATACATCCTTAGAGCAAGGGTCACGTTGTTTATAGCCTCATCCAAGCAGGCCAGCATGGCTGCATACCGCCGTCTGTTGATGTTGTTGATCGAGCGGTAATGTTCAAAATACCTGCCCGGCGCCTGAAGAGGTGAATGGACAGCTTGGTAGGCAATATAGAGGAATATGGGTTTCCTGGGGTTATGAGAAGCCAGGATCTGCTGCACTTTCTGCGTGTACATCTGCGTGGAGTAGATGCCGTTGTCGTGGTCCCAGGCGGCGTTGTCGTTCTCGTACAGGTCGTAGCCGCATATCCCGGGGCTGTCGCACTTGAAGTGGGTGTAGTAGTCGCCACTGCCCAGGAGCGAGCCGAAGAAGGAGTCGAACCCCCTCTGCGTGGGCATGCACTCCCTGCGGTAGAACCCCAGGTGCCACTTGCCCACCATGTGCGTGGAGTACCCGACCTCCTTGAGCTTCTGAGGTAGCGTGACGTTATCCAGAGGTAAGCAGTTGGGCTGTGTCGGCCGGATGATGGAGTGCTGCAGTCCTGTGTGGATCTGGTACCTGGAGGCGGGAGGAGACAGGCATCAGGCTGGTGGAGGAAATGCTCAGGTGTATGGACACCTTAACCCTAACAGAAAATATCCCCTATGCATGCCACAGCCTTCTCTGGAAATATTTCAGAGTGCCTGCGTGTGCTGCTTTCAAAAACCAGCTCAGTCACACTATCAAATCTGTCCTTGCCTCACTGCTGCATGAAACCTTTCCCTCCATGATCTGAGCTACTCAAAATACCTACATATACAGGAGCACAGGTACTTTGAGGCACGCTTCTTTCCTCCACATGTCTCCATTTAACAATGACTATAGAAAATTATGTGGATAAATACAATTTTTACAGTGCCTCATAATTCGCTAGCGGTGAACGTATCTACAGCATATAAAAATGCTGGGCTTTGAGCGTGTAAGAGCAGTATGTTTAAAGGATGGGATAATAAATTCTGCAGTGCACTACAGGCTATGTGTAAAGAATACATATGGCCTCCATATGATGAGAAAATGAATCCAGCACGGGCAGCAGTAAGTACCAAAAATCAAGGGCACATATATTTACATCAGTTTGACACTAAAAAAAGAGAATGTAACAGCAGATAGTGGACCAAAGAGACAACTTCTCCCTGAGTGTGAGAATAGGTTATATTCTCAGCCATGCATAGAACAGCCAGGTCCACCAGTATCTTCCCCAAAACCAGTTTTTTTTAATTTGTGGTAGCAGGAGCTGGGGCTTCTTGACACATTTGGCTGGTGTTGCCAATCTGATTGGCTTCCTGAGCTATCTAGAAAATTAAAACCATTAGGCTCTGCCTGTCCATAAATAACTTAAAGTCTGCTTTCATATGAGGCCTTCCTGGCCAAGATCTTCGAAGGCGCCATAGCTGTCTTTAATGGCTGGCAATCTCTAAGGATTGTGTAACTCCCATTTCATTCTGGAGCTAATTTCCACGGAACCAGAAGCTCCGGTCTCACTAATTGCCTGCAGAAGCTCTGGGTGTTGTGCTGCTCTGGACCCAGCGTGCTGCAGTGCTGCTGCTGTGCTCTGCCCTGGCCTCTCTGCACAGCATTGTCTCTGGGACCAGGCTGAGGACCTGGAGCCCTGCCACCCAATTGTCCCCAAACTCACAGGCTGGTGCTGCAGGAGACAGTTAAAACACACCCTGAAAATTATGGGTTTCTGGGATCTCCACTTTGCTTTGGTAACAGAAATGTCACACACACACAAGTCCCACATCCTTTCCCATGGCTCAGCTACAATATTCTCCTCTTAAAACAGGTAAACTACAACCAGGAAAGCCATGCAGTACCCCATACTTCAGTTCATTCCATATTTGAGACTCCTCAGGGAACTATGTCCACAAGGCATTTCATTTCCGTCCCTTTCTCTTTCCTCTGCCTTGTTAAATCCTTTCAGTAAATTCCCATTTTTTGATCCAACTGGAAAAGTCCTTGTCCCCACCCGGCTACTTTTGTCAATAGTTTCTGCTTTCTTAACTCTGACAGCCTCCTCAATCACAAACTCAGCCCTTAGTCCCAGCTGGGCAGTTTCTCCTGTAATGAGTCCATTCTGCTGGAAGTCAGGATTTTCTCTAAAGGGACCTTGTTGTGACAGAGATCCTTCTACCACCCTTCTCCTCTAGAAACTGGGAAACTTGGCCTGAGGGGAACAGGCCACAGAATCTGCAAAACACTGCAAACCAATTTGCCTCTTGGCAACGCCTACACAGAAAGCTTGATAATCACACAATATGAACTCCCATCAAGAACTCCTAAAACACCACGCAGATTCCCCAGCGAGGGCCTTTCAACCAGAGATCCTAGCATGAAATTCCTACACTTTTGGTCTGACAAATATTGAACCAAAAACTATCAAGAATTAGCCCCAGTCATAGAGGCATTCAGCACTGCATGGTTTCAGCAGTGCCCTCAGGAAGTTACTCAATATGCTGGCAACAATGCACATATAACATACATCCATCTATATGCACATATATTCCCTGCTGCTGCCTCTTTGCAGGAGACTTTGGTGTGTTTCCCAGATGTGTGTGTGTGTCTGTGTGCTATTTTTGGCATGGCTGTGCTTCAGAATATACCTATAGGCACATAGACAAAGAGACACGTTTTTATACTCATGCATGTAAAAAAAGGAATCTGCAAACCAATACATTTTAAGTCAAAATATTTCAAGTGTAGAAATGCTTCAAAGAAATATCAACCTCTGATTATCAGAATGACACTATGACAAAAATGGTCATGACTTGTTCACTTTTCTGCACCACACGCCTCTCTAATTGATCCATTATGTGCCAACATTACTTTTTTCAGTGAAAGTATTTCATTTTCAAAGGACTTCCAGGGCATTCACAGGAAAGCAAAGTAACCTGAGCAAAAGACAGTGATGATATGGAAGCAAGTGGCATTAATAGCAATAGGAAAAGTGTCTCGAAACAACTGTTTTGAAACTGTTTCTAGGCTGCGCAGGAGGGAAAATAAAAAGGAACCAGGCAAAAGATAAAGGGATTCAGAGGCAGATGCTGATTTTGGGGCAGTTCTCCAGCAGATAAAGTCATGAGCTCACCAACTGCCATGAAATGCTGCTGAGATACATCCTACAGATTTCATTGCTTCCATTTTTTTAGAATAAAATGGTTGAATTTAATCCCAAATGCAGAAAGCAAGTAAGGACTATGAATAGTCTGGAATTCATTATTAGAATTTCAGCACTAGTAACCAGTCAAATCTAAGCAAATGCTGACAGGCCACAGAATCTAATTTCATTGGTTTTTAGACTTCAACTTTAGTGGGCATTATTCACATAAAGGCCATTAACTGCTAAGAGCCTGTATAAAGAGTATGGGTCAAGACTTGGGAATACTTTATATGCATGTGCTGTGCTCTCCTTCTCCCTGCTCCTCTGAGATTCTGGATCATAGATATCTCCTTAAGAATACCTGAAATTTGAAATGTGCAGAACATGGAACTAAGTGAAATTTGTGCGAAATGTTCAGCTAATAAGAGGTATATTGAACATTAATTTCTCCTCGCTACACATGGGGATGCTCTTTGTGCATTTTCCACTCTTGTTTTTGTTTTCCTGGTGTGTTGTTCAGATATTCACAGTAAACCCACTGTGATAAGTGTTGCAGCCAAAGCAGCTGCTTGCTGCTGGCTCACTGACACGCTGAGCTGTTTTCTTGTTTGTGGGGGAAACTTTAAAGCAACGGCCCTCCCTCTGGGAGCATCCTGATGACTTCATAGCCCTTTGCCTCTTGGATGCTCAGAGAACTATTTCAGAGGGTTCTTAAAATAAATAAGCAAGCAAATAAATCCTCCCTCCTGAGAGTCAGCTCATGACACCCCTTTCCAACACGAGTTCCTTCCCTGTTTTAATTTAGACACAAAGCTCAGGCAGTGGCTTTCACAGCACTCCTACCTCCAGCCTCAAGGTGCAGAGACCATTAAGTTGCTGAAGGTCAACTGCACATTGAAGTGCCAGAGTGTAATGGATGTAAATCACCACAGGCACACTGAAGTCAGTGAGACCTGAGCTTGAAGAATGTGCTAACATTGGAGGCTTCATCCCCCCCTTCTGATGCCCCAAGTAGTGCTGAATTAATTTCCAGCTCTCATCCACTGAGCAGGAGATCGGTGAGAGAATCTTTGCACACTTTCATTGCTATTCCCCCACAGCAGAGAGGAGGACCGAGGTCTGCGGAAGGAAAGAGATTCTCCTGGCACACCTCACATCCCCTACGCAGCCTTACACATATGTAAGCCAAACCAGCTTTCCTTAAAAAAACCTTTCCCTAAGGAGTTTTCTATTGAGTGTTTTCCCCCCTAATTTCAGGGTGGGTTCTGCACTGAAGAAGAAACTGGGATGTTTCTAATTTCATAATGTGCGTGTACATCACTATTGATTTCAAGCTCTCCCAGTTTTCAAATACAGCATTAATTGTCTTCAAACTGAGATTCTTTTAAGGCTCACTGAAGATTAACAGAGAAGCTCAGATGGAAGTTTCTAATTTCAGGAACTTTTGCTAGCATAGCTCTACTTAGTACATGTGGAAAACGTATTTTTATTATGCTGGCATAGCTCAGGATATATTGAAAAAAAAATCTCAATTTAAAAAATAATAAACTCTAGCCTAGGATTTAGAAAAGGATACTTTAAATAAAAACCCATTGTTTGCCAGGAGTTGCATAGAGAGTGACAGCACCGAGGTCTGCACGACTACATAAATTAAAGGGATCATTATGGATGATTGTACATTTCCTTGTTAAAAATAATAAAATACACCAAGTAGATACCAGTCTAGAACATAGATTTAGGGGTTACTAAAGAGCAGTCTTTGATATTTTACCTGAAACTATTTGTATAACACAACAGCTAAAATAGAGGAATTCCAGGTAAGTGAAAAATAGAGAAATATGTGATTTTGGAGGCTCTCAGTCCTCAGAGGTCCAACTTACTGGGGGGAAAAAACCCCAACATTCCACTTGTCACCAGCAAATCATCAGAAGCAGGATGCAATTACCATTGAGAGAAACCAGATACAACAAAGACATTTTTGTAGTGGGCTGAGGCTTTAGCACGGACCTCACAAGCCCTACCTGTTTGAAGAAGTTGTTACTTTGGGCAGGGATGTTCACTCTGAGTCATCTCAAAGTTGTTTTCAACTCTGTGAGATGCTTGTGAGGGAAACAGGAGCTGTTCAGGAGCTCCTCTGCTGTCAGTCTTCCACCCAGGCTGATGAAGAGCAGAGCAGGGGGATCCTGATCCTGATGGCATATTGGATATGGACCAGTGTGAAAGAATCACACAAAATGACTCTGCAGCAAAAATGTCTGCCATAAAAATTAAATGGTTCATGCTGCATATCCTAAGGTTTTTAAAAGTAAATTCAGACTAAAGCGGGAAAAGGGGTGGGTTGATCCAGGAGACACTGGGGCAGAGGGTAGAGCTGAGCTGATTTAAATGAGATGCAAATAAAGCCATCATAGCTGGACATGAATTGCTGCCAAGCCATCAGCGACTCCTGGTCCCTTCAGACTGATGACAATAAAGCCAGAGTGTGTAACCACAGTGCTTCTCTCTCGTTGCTATTAAGTCAATTTGCTGATCAGGAAAATGTTTCCTAAATGTCCATTCTTTTCCTAACTTGGAGACTGATGACAAGGCTTGACTTTGCTGATTTCCAACTGTTAAGCTCCCATGAGAGCCAAAGCAGGCAGAGGCACCTTGGCACTCCTTAGGGCAGCACATTTGGCATCTGTTCTGGACAAGACCAGGTTAAGCTAAGTCCCATCTATCCCATTTCTTCAGTGTTTACAGTCTATGGCAACTGTGTATAATCCCATGGGATACATTTCTAAATGTCAGCATAAAAGTTTTCATGCAACATACTCTGTTCAGAGCCTATCCCAAGGAGCCCTGAGCCTACACTACCTAAGTGCACATTTCAGCTTTCAAAAATAGCAGAAAAATACAATTTTCTATATTGAATCTATCATTCATTATCCATCATTTAACCATTTTTATCTTCTGGCTTATGACTTTGGGATTTTGGGGGAAGGTGGGTTATGAGTATAAATGGATCAGAGAAGAAAACGCAACATTAAAGACTAAATACAAACTCCAAGCTGTCACAGACTTTCACTGTGTCAGCCCACACAAATCAAACCTGAAGTTCAGTCAGACATACACACACATTCATTTCATCCTCAGCTGTATTCCTTGAATTTTTGTGTGCTTATAAATCAGACCAGAAAAAGCATCTACTTCTAAACCCAGTGTTTACATAAAAAATCGAACTCACGTTATTTACTGTTTTATCACTCTGGCAATGCTATTGCATATATGTCATTTGGAAAATTCTGTATCTTGCCCTACTTTCGAGTTTTTCATTGTTGTTTTTAAATCAGTTAAGGCTCTTCCATCAAATTCAGGAAAAGAAAAATAAAGTAGCAATTTCCGTGCAGACTAATAATGTTACCAGTTTTGTTCCCATGACCTTTCTCCAAGGACTTACAGGAGTTCAGGTATCCTTATTTCACCAAATGCCATTTGGATTTTGATGCATGAACTCAACTTCAGAATCATTTCAAAATTCTGATCTCACACCAGCCCTGGCATCTGGTCATTTAAATAGTGCCCTTATACCCTGATATTGTTTATACTGTGAAAGGGATTTTTATCACCTGGCACCTAGAAATGTTTGAAAACTGGGAAACCTTGCCACAAAATGGTGTTCTCCATAGCTCTATATTCCAACAGTTTTACATCTCCAGGATGTGCACCAGATCCTCTCTCTTTTATCTTCCCAACTCCTGCAGATACAACTGGCACCCCCGGAGTGAGGCAGAGCTCAGGGAACAGCGGGAAAGCAACTGTTGTCTCCAGAGTTGTGAGCTTTAAAGGAAAAATATCTGACTGTGGGACCAAGCTGGGAGGGAAAAGGAACAGAAACCTTCATCTGTGTTTCCTCAGGGCTACTCTCCCTGGTTCCAGAAGCTTGAACTTTAAATCACCCTCCAAATTAAGTTGCAATTAATATGTTCATACACTAATTCCGAATTTTCAACCAAACATTATTAAACTGGCAGCTTATCTGCTACCAACCTTTCCTGTCACTGAGGCAATTTATCTGCTCCAAGGGGAGGACAGCAAGGAGAAGGGAGAATGTGGGAGTTGGCAGCAGCTGGAATGCACATGTGTATGTGCAGCTATTGTTTCCTTTGCCCCCAGTTTGCTGCAGCTGTGGAAACAGAGCACAACATTTCCAGCTTTATCACTGTAATTCATTTAGGAGAAAGGGGGAAAATGTGTGATTGTATAATCGGCGCTCGTGGTTTCATGTCTACATGGGAGTGACATGGAAAGAAAACAATTTGACTAAATGCTTTGCATGCCAACCACAGATCCAGACATCGCCATCAAATCCTGGGCTCTCAGCAACAACAGATCCCAGCAGATATGACACCTAATCACCATGTTACAAGGGAAAGAAACCTGAAATGACTCTGTGATTAGTTAGAGATGAATTTTTTAGTCCAGCTTTGGTCACCTTTGCAGGGGAAAAAACAGTAGAAAAAGGTAAATGGAGTCTAAAAATTGCATGCAGAAGAATCCCCACCCTCGGCTACTCCCAAAGTGAGGCTGAAGCAGGACCAGCGTGCTGGGACAGGGACACAGCACATAGCAGTTTGTAAAGGAGAGGTGCCTTCATTCCAGCCCCTGTTCTCAGCTGTGCTGGGGACAGCAGCACCCCAGAGCCTCCTAATATCCCAGAATAGTCACTGTTACAGACAGGGCAAACTTCAAGGTGTCTCATATTCTGGCTAAAAAAATACATCATTTGCTAATAACACAGGAGTTTCTACATGACCAAAAATAACAACCTGCCATGTACATGTGTGAAATATTTTCCACCTAATTCTGTGACAGTTTAGGAAAGTTGGTTCATCTTTCCATACGAAGAATTTATTCAGTGACTGCACCTAAGGGATGTGAAAGATATTTATGATATGGTTGCCTTTCACAAGAAGATGTCTCATAAAAATGACATACTTGATGGCAGCCCTTAAGGTAGCAGCCAAACAGTTATTGTCTTATATTACTCTCTAATTAAAGAACTCATTTTGAGCATTTAGTACTGTTTCTGAATTAAACTGTCCTTATCTATTATTCATACATCCAGCACTTAGAGCCTATATCAACATAAATGCTACAAAATGACCTTGAATTGACAGCAAGGATGACTGAGGGCAAAATGACAAGATGTAAAATACAGGTTAACAACTACCACATCATGGGCTTATATGGTATCATTTGAGAGAGGTAATTGCTTTATAATTAAAGAACATTATGACATTGAAAAAAAATTAGGACTATGTGGTACTTCAGAGACGTCTCAAGTGTTTTAGATACCTTCAAAACATCCAAGCTTTGTGACAGCTGTAATTTTTTATTAACCACTGAACAACTACATAAACACACCATTTCTGAGTGTGACATTGGAGAACATCATAGTTTCACTGCTTTAGTGAGCATAAGTGTATCATAGGCCATTAAGTTTCTTTTGAATCCTTGGATAAGTCTTACAGACAGTCATTTAAAATTAGAGATAAATTATTATTGTGAGAGCATGATAATCAAGTGGTAACATCTCTCTTTAGTATTTATAATATCCCTATTATCCTGCTCTCAAGAGGTGTCTCAAGCTCAACTGTCTCCAAGATTCTATTACAGGAGAGACTACAGATTCTGCCCCCCTTAATCAACATGTACCTATTTAAATAAAAGGATAATTCCATCAATTTCAATTGAATACGCTTCTAGATAAATTTTTGCTCAGAGTCATCAAAGTATCAAAATGAATCAATGCATCAAACTCCTTTTTTCATGTGGAGATTCATTAGGAATGCTGAATAATTAAGAAATATTCTTGGATGATTATTTCTGTTTCATCTCAACTTTGTTATTCTATTTGTTCTACTTAATGCATTCTATCACATAACATCATTGTAAAACGTGTACATGTGCATCAAAAGGAAATTATTATCTCTCCTTTATCCCCAGTGTATGGCACAGCAGTCCAAGACAGCAGGATACCTGCTGGAGGTCTTTAGAGTTTAATTATGCATTTCAGCCAGTGGCATTTGATGCTGCTGCATATGAAATGATAAGGTGTTATTCAGAACTGAATGTGTCATTCACTTAAGCAACCGAAGTTCAAGTTTTACAGAGGCTGCAGTGCCCACCCAGACCCCCCAGTTAAGGTCTCATTCTTGGCAGTGAGAGCGATGCCGTTTGCTGCTGTCCCTACAGGTATCCTGGCACAGCCACCACCCACAAGTGCTTTGTGCCACTCCACAGTAACTGTCCCAGAAAAGCTATAGCCCTGATAATATGAATAACAGCTTTATCCGGGAAAACAAAAAAACATTTTGACTTTTCAACAATATTGCTGGTTTTCTGGGCTGACATTTACTGGCAACAGCAGTGGCACTGAATCATTAGCAAGAGGAATAACCTTGCCTTGAAAGGGAGGGAGGGCTGGGAGCCAAGAGATGCTGTCTTCTGGGTTCTACAGTTTCCAGCCTGCGCATCCCCACTGACCTCCAGTTCTTCTGTCCTTCTGACACTCTGATATCAGTTTCTGAGTCTTCTGTGTTGCTCATCCCTTTGAGCAGGGATGAAAGTATGTCTGTTGCACAACACAGCTATAGCTCAAAATAGGCTTTTTTGTCCTGACAAAAGATGTGGCAGGATGGAAGTGACCTCACCCTGATGCTAAACCAGTTTGTAACTGGCTTTGTTAAAATACAGTGCTTACAGGCACCTAATTATTTACAATGATTGTTAGCAATTATGTATGAGTTCTGTCACATATTGCTGGCTGCTGGATTTTCTTTCTAATTCCTGATTCACCTGAGAAATATTACATTAAAATCCTTTTTTCAGACCTGACCACAACACGCAAGTTGAGTTTTGATCAAGACAAAGGCACTGTGTGTGGTTCCCAAAGAAATAAAAGATTAAGATAATGAGGTATTGCATTACCTGGGTCCCACAGACAGGTTCCTGACTGACACCACGGGGAAATGGAACATCTTTGTTTACTCACAGGGGAGATTGCACATGGAAAGGAGCTGCTTTCACTGCCAGTATCTGCGTGGATGTAGGTGTGCTGTTGTAGCACGGGGAGAAGAGTGGGGAGCAGTGTTGCAGAGCTGTCAGTCAGTTCTGTGACAGTTTTTAACTAACACATCAGAGATAGTACAAACTGTAGAGTACACCATTAAATAGGGTAATAAAATGTCTGTATTCAAAGCACCACATGTTGGAACTCAAAAGGAACAAAGCAACTTCAGCAGGGACATGACCAGCTCACTGTGACCCACGGCTGGAAAAGACCTTTAGGACTGAGTCCAGCCAGTGACCTGATGCCAATTCCACTGCTAAACCATGTCCAATTAAACCATGTGTTTAAATGACACCTACCTGTCTTTTAAATCTCTCAGAGGTGGTCACTTGAGCTTTAGGTGGCTCCAGAACTTGACAATCCTTTAGGTGAAGAAATTTTTCCTATTATCCAACCTAAGCCTTCCCCTGGCACAACTTGAGGCCCCTCCCTCTTGTCCTGTCACTAATGGTACTTGACGAAGCTCTGTGGTATTTCACAGGGATTTCTCTGCTCCTGTACCAATGGATTTGAGTTGCTACCTTTGCTCCCTGCCCAAATTAGGCAAGGGCGAGGAGAAACGTAAGGCTGCTATGGAGCAGGAATGTGGTGGAACTGGAGAATTCTCTGTGTCACATTTGATGGATGCAAGATGCCATGGGACGGAAGCCCCCTTGCGCCACCCTGCTGCATTTGTCCCTCTCCCTCAGCCTCCCACACCAGAGGAGGGAACAAACTGGAGTTAATACGGGACAGAGGTTAACAGCACATCTGTTTCTAGGCCACTGTGCGATGAATAATGAAGAGATTTGGAAAAATGCTTCTTTATTTCCCTCCTAAATCCGGCTTAGCAAAACAAGGAGTGCTCTCTTGGATGTCACTGTTGCACTCCCTAATCCCTCCTAACTCTCATTCACACTGTTCCTCGTTCACATCTTGCTTTGCTGCTTGCATTGAGGCAGTGTCCAAAGGCCTTACCGGAACAGGGGCTGTGGTGCAACATCCCTGGAAATAAAATGGAGCATAAAATAGAGGGGGGAATGGAAAGAGGTACCCTATCACTGTTGGTCCAACAAAAATCTAGAAACATACTCGCCTACATGTCTAGCAATTATGTATAAAAGCAGATAAAGCATACATAAAATATTTGCTATAAAATGTTAAAGTATTAATGAAGCTGTGCCTTATTTAAGATGCTAGTAGGTGATTTTGATCCCAGACAAAATACCACAAAAATAACTCATGTAACGGAGTGAGCTGGATGAGAGTAAGTGAGGTGTAAATGGAACACACACAAAGTTTTGGCAGTGTGCATTCAACATATCCAGCAACTCCTAATACACGAATAGAACCTGTATAGAGATCCTATCAGCACTGTGTGCTGCCTTTTGTGGGGCTTTCTCCCCCTGTCTGAAAACGTTTATTTAATAGAGTGATATTAGCATCACATACCTTGTGAGAAGGGATTTAAAGGCAAACACTGCCTGGAAAATGAAGATCACTCATTAAAAATTAAAAATAAAAGGTAGAAATAGTGATTCTTTGAAAAACACTAGCTATTCAGGAGAAAGGGAAACACATTTAGCATGTATCAGTGTGAGATTCATTAAATAGCTATGGAGCTCTGACCTGAGAAGATCCCTTTGCATGGACAGAGCTTCCACACCTGCTTAAATTCCTTGAAGACAGAAGAGCTTTCTTGGACGGGATGGATTTAAACAACTGGCTGTTCTTGAACTGATGTTTAAGTGCACTTTCAAAGGAATTTTACAAACTAGTTTGTATTTTTTACAGCTAAGGACAAAAATAGGGATTCTCACAAAGGTCCCTAAATCTCCATAAAATCAATAGAACTTACAGGAACTAAGAAAAGACCACCAATTCCTAATCTGCATTATTAAGCTTCCTTTAAAAAAAATCTGATCCTTCAAGATGAAAAGGACATGCTCTGTTTTTTCTTCAAACTGAAATTATCACCCTCACAGAAAAGCAGCTCCTACACATTTGGTCTCCACGGTTTCTGGTGGGAGCCAAGCATTAGTTGGAAAATACGACAGCAAGATCATAACCCATCCATTTTTCTGAAGCACAATTAACTATGTGGAAAGTTACTCAATCAGTGGCAAATAACTTGTGGCTTCCAAATCACTTACGTCCTATCCAGGTTGTGAAATTATGTATTTCAGTGGTTAATAATCCTGGCAATAACATCAAAATTAACAACATGGTGTAATGCCAAACAAAGCATCATCGCTTAGAATCTGTTCTTGTTATTTTCAACATTCTTCTCCGGGTGGGGATAGAAATTCAGCAATTGTGGGGATTGTAAAGGGAAAAGAGGAAAGGAGAAGAGATAAGAATAAGGCATGCTTTGCATCTGTCTTGAGTGAGAAAGCTAAATATTTCTATCCTTTTCAGGAGCCAGGAGGGTTAAAGGAGGAGCAAGTCCGCCCCACAGCAGCTCGCTGACATTGTGTAGCAGCACAGTCTGTGCTAAGACTGTACCACAGCACAGAGAGGTGACGAGTGGTGACACCACCACAGAGCAGTGTCTGTGTTCAGGGGATGGGAACATGTCAGGAACACTGCTGGAACCACAACATCACATCTGCTCAGCTTTGTCTGCAGGAGACTTTGCCATTCCCTAAACAAATCTGCGGGCTGTAGCTCCAGTGGGTCACACAGGAGACAAGGAGTCAGAGGAAGCTGTGAACCCTCCGGGGAGCCTGTCAGCTCACTTGGTGACAACATTCTTGTCTCTATTGTCCTATCTCTAGTGACAGCAGTGTACAACTTGTCCCACCAAACATAAATCAACAGCCCTGTGTACAGCTGTACCAAGTGAGTGCAGTAAGTCACTGCCAACTTGGCAAATACTGTCAGAACACTGGCCTTGTCCAGGATCACCTCACCGGGTTTCTCACAGGAGTGGGTGCACACTATAAAACACATTTTCAACTTGTTCTACGAATGTGCCCCTGCAGCTTAACCATGCTGCCTTGGTTCTTCACGAACTCTCCCAGGTGGCTTGTTCAATATTCAGCACTTAACGTATTTTGAATTCTGGTAATCTGGCTGCATGACTGTAAAATTCCTCAACAGTCCATTTCAGCTTTTCACAAGCAGTGCTCGACAAACTGCAGGACTGACTTCTTTGCTATTATTAGTGTTAAAGTCAAGCATCTGCTTCTCAAACCCAGGCTTAAGTCTGCATGTTCAAAATCAAAATGCAGGGGAGGTGGCTAAAGAGTCAGCAGCAGCAGAATGGGAAAGCAGCAAAAGCTCTGTAAAGCCTCTGCCTGCATTCCTGGGGAGCCAAGAGTCTGGGCTAAATATGCATTCTGGCTCTGACTTGGAAGTTTCTCCTCCATTTCTCATATAAGCTACTTCACCAAGAGGGAAGCAGTGCTGATGGTCACCTGGGAAAACTGCAGCCACATCTCCTGGTAAGGATGATGACTGCTGCACGACATTAGGGAGAAACAGTGAAAGAAAGAAGGGAAAGATGAAAAATCTAAAAACCATATTAGAATCAAAGTGGAACTTAGTGATTCCAATAGGGCTTCCTCCAGTTAGTAACATTACCCAAAAGATTAAATTAAGCCTTTCATTTTTTTTTTTTTACATTTTCCTTTAAAACTTTCAGTGCATAATATTTTAGACATAAAGTCAATAGAAGATCAGTATTTTAAAACCAAACAGACACATCTAAAAACCCAGATAAACTTAAAAATCTGAATGGCTATAGGCAACAACAGTGTAAATGACACCATGAGCCAGCTAACAGACTACAAAATTTCCTCTCAGGTTTTTATTGCTTGGAAGTTCAAATTTTTTCTTCTGCTTGGAGGGATTGTGGTGGTTTTGGGTGATTTTCTTTGAAATGTCATTAGAATTTAAACCATCCAGTATATTTTCTGATGTTGCTCTCCTCCTTCCTCTTTTCCCTAGCAATTACATTATTATACCAAAAAAACCCAACAAAAAAATCTTGTGGCAAACTAGTTTTCTGCAGTTGGTCACAGTGAGCATAGCTTGGACATGATGCATCCATGTAGGAACAATAGAATAACAAAGAACTGAATTATTGGATTTGAAATGGCAGACATCCTGGGATAGCTGTGGAAAAGCCATGGTTGGACACACTTTCTCTAGAAATATGTAAGTTCAGTTCAGTTGTGGGATGGGAGAGGAAGTTTTCTGCTGGCTCTTCATTTTTTTGGTATGTTACATAAGCTCCCTTTCCTCTTTACTTTTGTAACAGCACATAAATATTTTATGAACTATGGGCCTTTGAACTGTGTTGCTCTGACCCATTGACTGATTCTCATTTGCCTCTCTGAAATTGCATCTCAAGTGCTTTGAGAAATGCATCATCCTGGGCTGTCAAATAAAACCCAACATAAACCCCACAACAGTAATTTTGTTTGTTGCCAATGCTACAAGTCAACTCTAAGGACAATAAATTTCCACTTAATGTTAATAGCAAGGTTGCTGGAGACATTGGTATTCTGATATATTAAAGGCATAAAGTGCAAACAGCTTTTAATTCATTCTTTATATGCTTTTAGTTAGCCACCCCCAAACAAAAAATAAGAAAAGGAAAAAGGGAAGAACAGCTCCTCTTTCAGTGTGGAGTAATGTAAATCCTGATTTTCACCAGCAAAATAATGGCTAGCTATGTCTATGAATCTTACTGCATATCTGGAATTATCTGTAGGTGCCAGTGATAGCCAGGTTGCTCCAAGGCAATCCCGGGCTAACAGCTGGTGCTTCACAAAGTGCACAAGGCTTCATAGTACTATGGAAAAATAAATATCTAATGTAAGGCATTTAACACAGCCCATGGGACTATCCCAATCCAACACTGGTAAATAGCTCTGCATTGACTACATTTCCCTCCAAACGTTTTCAGTTCAGGAAAAGTGCCTTTGTTTTTTTTGTTCCCCCTCCCTTCTTCCCATCTGTCTTCATTCTCACTCCTATGGGATAAAGGATGAAACCCCATGCTTGAAAATACAGCCAATTGCAGTTCTAGGATCTAAGCTGGAAGGCTTGGTTTGACAAGGAAATACCTCCTTTTCTTCTGAGATTACCTGCGTTCCCTGTACAGGGTCTGGAATTGCTGTTCCAACTCTTTCCCAGTTGGACTCAAAATTAAGATGTTAGCTTCACCATGATTTAGAGCACTTGCTTGTGAACAAACCTCATTTTTATTTCATTTGCTCCGGAAAAATTTCTCATGAGTATTCCTTCTGAGCCTACAAATATCCTTTGCATCAGCCACGTTTAAGGATTTTATGTGCTGGAATAAAAGCCTCTCTGGGTCACTGGGGTTCCTTACTGGGGCCGTGGAATCACAGAATGATTTGGCTTGGAGGGGCCTTAAAGCTTATCCAGTTCCAAGCTCTCTGCCATGGGCAGGGAGCCTTCCACTAGAGCAGGTTGCTCCAAGACCATCCAAGCCCTATTATCACCTATATTATAGATAATAATGTAGCTACTATAGCTGCAGATATTCTGCTGGGAAGAAACACAATACTGGAGCCAACAAAATAAAGACTTTTGTATCTTGCCCATCCACTTGTTTTTCTTTTGCTTTTCCAGCTGAAAAATAACCCCAATTTTTCTTTATTCCTGCCTTCCCTTGGGATGAAAAAAAAAAGAAGAAAATTCCCATTCTTTCCTTGAATCTGCAATTTCCAAGGTGTGTTACTGAGACAAGAAAATGCAACAAAACAACAATCTGACAAAGGTTAGAATTTTCAAGTGCCTGACTTCTATGGAGCTCTTGATTGGCCTATAGATGGAAGACATAGATTTGAATTAAGTAGCTAAACAAATAGAATCACATGAAGCACATTTTGCCTTCTAATAAACCCCCAAAATGCACACACATTATTTCATGCTCTCACCAGACAGAATGTTTCTCCCACTCACTCCCTCAGGAATGTGCTTAAAAAATTCCACTTCTCCTGCCTTAATAACTCCTACATCAAAATTCTTCCCAATTATGACCATGGCTTCAGCTGCTTTTTAAAAAGCATTTGATGGCCTTTCTCTACCTGCAGGTAGTTTTTCTTGCAGAGAAATGACAAAAATGAAACACTATGCCTGCACATTGCAGTTTTCCATCCTAAAGCAAGCAGCAAGCAACTGAAGTAGCAAAAAAGGCTTTGAGACCCAAGGAGCTGCAGTGTCCATGGCTCAGGGACTTTCTCCACGTTCGTGGTGACGATCACAGAACACAGAACCATGCTGTCCCTCCCAGGAAAAGTTTTGCCGCTGGCTCAGGAGCAGGTTGGCCTCTTGCTTGCCTGTTGTTATCAGCCACCACCACAATTAAGACATGGTTCCTTTCTTCCCTCACTTCCTTAAATAACGGATTGATGAGGTGTGAATTCAGAACAAGTGGTATCAGCAAACACACACAGCCTGGGCATGCTTGGCTTTTTCTGCACTAACACCCGAGTGCCATAAGTAGGTTCAAACTTCTGTGTCAGTGAAGGGAAGCAGTCTGTTCTCTCCCTCTCATGTTCCTGGCATGCCAATCTCCAGTTGTACCACACGGACACAATCCCAACAGGGGACAGAAAATGAGAAACAACACGCAGTTCAGCTGAATTTAGGATTTAGTGTGTTGCTGTGGGTGCAATTCTCTCTTTTCCATGTATTTCCTGTCTTCAAGCGCCTACACCTTACCTAAGTGGACTGTCTGGGTTTATTTAGATTTATTTAACTGAGCAAGTTATTTAAGAAAATCCACTCTTTTATTTCTAAGCAGTATATCAAATTATAGCTTCATGGGAATGACATTTTGTGTTCGATGAATTATTTCTGGTTTAACCATGGCAAAGCCATGTCTATTAAGTAAAATCTTGTGAATACATGCTTTGCTGACTTAAATTTAGGTGCATCTAGATAACAAATTAAAGACGTATCAATGTAAAAATACATGAACGGAAAATCATAGACTTAGAATCATGAAATCACAGAATGGTTTGGGCAGGAAGGAACCTTAAAGATCAGCTGGTTCCAATGCCCCTGGCATGGCAGGGCCACCATGGTCAGGGACACAGAGCGTGTTCCATTCCTAGTCCCTGATGCTGATGGAGCATCGCTGGCTTGACAGAATAGAAAGGCAGACGAAAACATGGAGCACACTTTCCCACACAGGTTACATTCACCCAGCACAGGGTGGGAGATGAAGTGCATTCACTGGCTGTCTTTGGCAAAAAGAATAAAATTAAAAAATAATTTTAAAATTTTAAAATTACATTTTCTGAACCACAAGAACCACTGAAATCAGTCTCTATTTATGCTGAGTTTTGTGGGGAGACAAACTGACTGCAATTAAAGCATCGCTGTGAAAGCCCAAGTTGCTGAAAGATTTCTTTAAAAAATGTTTATGAAGGAAAATGTTTTCAGTTTGGATCAGGGTACTACAGACAGACCAAGTTTCTCTATGGCATCAGCAACTGATAAGCCTCGAGCAGACAGCAGAGGGGAAATATTTTAATTCCATTCTTGCCTGGCCAGTGTTGCACCAGCACCAACTGTTTCAGACACTTCTGCAGAGTGGTAATATTTGCAAATGTTTCTTCAAAAATGTGCAGGATTTAATTCCAAGTACGCAGGACTGTTTTGACACAATTTATCTACTGCTCCCAAACAGAGCAGGCTTGGAGCACACTTGTTCTGTTTGCTAAATTCAAAATTTCCTTGGTGTAAGCCAAGAGAATTAGGCTAGACAAAGGTGGGGGTTTTCTTTGTACACTTTTGCTGTGCTTTTTTAAGGGCACCTACTCTGGTCATGCACACTGGTTGCCAGAAGACTGAGTTCAAGTGAGACAGCAAATTTACTTTCCATAGAAGAATGGCTGAGCAACAGACCTTGCCCTCTCCAGTAATGCCAGTTTATAAAAAGAAAATGGCAATTTTTATATATATACACACATATAATGTTTTACTCTAACGAGGAATTATATTTTCTCCCTTCTTCATCATAATCCATAGTTTTTTAGCAAGGAGGAACGCACAAATAAGACCACGCATGGTTTATTCCCAAAACCAAAATCCAATTCACGGATAATGAGTGACAATTCCACTTTGCTGGACATGATTCAAAAGCAAATAAAGGTCATAATTCTAATAAAAATCAGTATGACCTACAGCAGAGGAAACACCCGGAGCATGCCTAATTGGTCATCTCTAATCTTTAAAACCTAATGAAGGCCCAGCAGTAATTTTGTAGGAAATGTTCTTGCTGTTAAACACCACATATCTACCCCAAAAGACCCAAAAGCTTCAAATGGTCTTTTAAGAAAATGTCTTTCTATGCCAATGTCCATTAAGTAATGAAATTGGTCTTTGCTCAGCAGAGAAATAAGAATTTTAAAGAGCACATATGTACTTGTATTTTTGAATACAGAAGTTGTACCTGCCCATTAGTTTTCTGGCCCTGCACATGACTTACCAGCACCTTGATCTGCAATACAGAGCATTTTTTGTGATGAAATATAACCTAGCAACTTCATCTTTTACAACTTGTAAAAGACAAATCTTTCCTTGCTCAGTGTCACAGGTCCACGAGCAAGATCCAGACCAGGACAGCCTGGATTCTCAGCTTGTTCCAGCCTTGTCCTGCTGGCCTCAGCACAACCCCACAGCTACAGACAAGGCTCTCTCTGCTCATTTGGGAAACTGCCTGCCTCATTTCTTCAGAGAAACAGCAAAACAAATGAAGATGGAACAATTGGCCTATTCTTATCTTTATTTAATATCTGCAGGTGATATCCACTAACACTCCAGCAGAGCAGGATGCATGGACAATGGCACGGGTCATTTGACGTTGGAATGCCAAAATTCGACATCATTATTTTGTTTGATGAACCAGAAACACACAGAAGGGAGAGCAGAAACACCTCAAAATCTAAACAAACTCAAAACACACTCAACACTCCAAAAGCCCAAAGCTGAAAAAGACATCATGAAAAAGACATTTTACTGTGAGGGGGGTGAGGCCCTGGCACAGACTGCCCAGAGAAGCTGTGGCTGCCCCATCCCTGGCAGCGTCCAAGGCCAGGTTGGACAGGGCTTGGAGCAACCCGCGATAGTGGAAGGTGTCCCTGCCCAAGGCAGGGGGTGGAGCAAGACGAGCTTTAAGGTCCCTCTTTCAACCCAAACCATTTTATGATATGCCCATATGATTTCTTGAACTAACCCTGAAAACTGATCTGGCAAATTCAAGTTGTAACATTAAAAATTTGGAATAAATATATTTAAGCTGCAGGCTTTTTCATTCTTAAAGTACATCTGTGAGGAATTAGTAAAAGCAATTGGGTTAATTACATTTTGAGTGATTATTTTCATAGGGGTTATGAATATATGTTTAAGGTGAAATTTATACAGATTAAATTCCATGACCTGTTCAGACTGTAAATTTGCAATCATCAAACTGCTGCATTGCCTGTTGGAGAGTTGAAATTCAAAAGGAAATTGAATTAGAGGAATAACCTGAACTGAACAGGAGGCAATTCACTTACAAAAACCACAAAGAAGTGCTTTTGGAGTGGAATAATCAATGGCACAAACTTAGTTTCTTGCAGAAAGAAGATCTGGGGCTTGCTGGTAGCCCAGACTGAGGGTGAGTCAGCAATGACTTGGTGCTGTGGAAAAAAGCTTTGTCTTATTGGGACCTATGCGGGGTTAGGGAGAACACCACATCCTGCTTTAAGTAAGGCAATAAAACACAGCTTTCTCAGGTCTGTTAGAGGAAAACAAAATTGCTTCGTATCCAAAGACTGAGAAAGGGGACAGAGCTCCAACCTGGCCATTATCCTATCATGGGATGGTGTGGCTTGAGCACAGCTCACCCTGTGCTGCACAGAACGTGGGAGTTCTCACAGGAATGAGCCCATAAGGATGATCAGCTTGGTTTAATTGGCAGATCACAGCTGAACTGGTAAAAATAGTACAAGATCTGTTGTTCTTGTGACATTTCCTACCCATCAGCAGTGGAAAAGCCTCAAACACTCTCTGATAAACAGACGCTTTGCCCAGATTTTCTGCTGAGGTAAATTCATGCCAGTAAAGGAGTTGATATGCTGCCTTCCAATTACTCAACTGTGAAAATATTTGAATAACTTTGGGATTGAGAACAAGATATCAAGGCAGGACTGGTCAAACATTTACTGGAACATTGTGTCCTGTTCCGGATGACACTTTTCAATAAAAAATAAACCCAGATATAAAAAGTCCAGAGGAGAACACTAGGAGCCATCAAAGGTATATAAACCAAGATCTGTGTGGAAAGATGGAAAGAACTGAATTTACTCAGGCTGGAGAAGGGAAGAGCAGAGATGTGATAATAGACTCAGATGTACAAGAGATTTATCACCTTTTGTAGCAAAGTAAGTTCTTCACCTGAAAATTGCCAAGAGATCAGAGGCTTAAACTGCAGGAGGAAAGATGGAAGTTAGACAGTTTAAAAGTTATATAACCCAAATTACAGCTAAGATTACGCCTGGGGAAAGTGTGGAAATCTCTGTTGAAAGCTTTTAGGAACAAGTTATTCCCACAGTATTTTTTAATGATTTTCTTAAGAAGGACAGACATGGCAATTTATTAGGATTTCTTAAAACTTTGTTTTCTTGAGTTTTCTGTGGACACAGAGCAGTGAATGCCAATTTGTTCCCTGCCTTCTGAAGTGGCCTGCAGCAAGTCAGTCAGCTCAGGAGCTACAAAGGGAACGATCCGGAGAGCACCACCCAGTGAGTCCGGCTGGGATTCTCTCCCGCACAGCCCATAGCGCTGTGAGGGAAAAGAAGTGGATGCCCAGAGCTCAGCTGAGAAACCCCAGCTCTCCAACAGCACACGGTGAATTCGTACCCAAAGCACACAGTTCCCCCCAGCAGGAGCTGGGAGCAGCCCGGCCACCGCGGAGCCCAGGGGCATCTGCTTTCCTGGAAACACCTTGTTCTCAGAGCAGCCTGCAAACCCCAGTGCAACACATTTCCCTGCACTGCTAAGGCAGGCTGGCAGTAGCAGAGAAGTAAATTCCAGGCCTTGGAGTAAATCAGGGGAGTGTGGTTTGATTTGAATAAAGAAGGGTGAACTTAAAAGGTGAATAATCTTGCCTATATATGATATCACATCATTTATCATATCATGTCATATCTAATTAGAAATCTCTGAACCCTTTCCAAGTGCCTTAGGTTTGTTTTCTTTTCCAAAACCTCTCAGGAGTAGAACAACCTTTGTGAAGTTCCATCTCCTCCCTGATAGTATCACCTTTTCTCTTCCAGTTTTAAAATACAATGCTGATGGAAAGCTAAAGAGTACAAATCAAACATTTCTTAGCAAATCACCTTTGATAACAGGCTTTTAAACTGTTTTAAAATAATTTCAGAACTGTACAAGGAGTATTACCTTTTATACTCCTTGAAGTGTATTTACAACTGTGATCGGTTATAATTAATCCAGCTTTAAAATACTCTGATAAGGCAAATATAAATATTATTTCTTTAAGCATACAAAGCTTTATGCATGCCAGTAACTGATTAACAAGACATAAATTCTGATTCTATCTGAATGACACATCAAGCTGTTCTTCAGCCAAAAAATACCTCAAGAATTAGAGAGCTAAAGGACGGGGTGAGACAATTCTTTCTTGTGGAGAAGACTTGGTTTGGCTCTTCCTCTGCTTGGTGCCAGAGACAGGATAATGGGGAAAATGAAGAGAATGGATTTCAGTCTGGCAGCCAAATTGATCAGCCTTGGAAGCAGAGAGAAGACTCCAAAAGGCCACCCTGGTGGGCTGGTATCCAGGAAAGCCTGGAAGAGGTTTGGGAGGCTGCAAATGTTTAAAATTAATTCTGGAATGACCTGAAAGGCTTGAGTGTTTTCTGGGGATTGTGTGAAAAAGGTCAGAGAGGCATCCTGAAGGACAGGAGGGGAAGGTTGCACAGAGCACCAGTATTACTATGGATAGAATCATTTCCTGTGGTTTTCCCCTAGAAGGAAGGGAGGTTGCAGAAGGAACTGGTAACCGGGTCAAGTTAATAAATAGTCTCATTTTCTAAAACACACACCTACATTACCAGAGAAACACAAACCAGGTTAACTGGGGAGGAAAGGGGTTGCTCACCACTTTCCCCTTGGGTGATGGGCACCCTCACCCCACAGGAAGGATTTCCAAACACACGAACCTGGGTGAACCACCACAAGGGCAGGATGTAAAATCTTGGTTGTCTGACTGACTGCTTGAGTTGTTCCTCCTGCTTCTGACCCTAAATACATTTATTATGCAAATCAGTAATCTACTAAGGAGCAGAAATGTCCCCCAAGTATCCCCAAAACCTAACTATGACGTGAAATAATTTAATACAGAAATGCTCCATTGTTTTATTTTTCTTTTAAGATATCTCAGGTTGTGTCTTGTTTATAAAAAAAAGCAAAGCAGAGTAGCCCACAAATTTCATTTTGCATTACCGTGACTCACCATGGTTAATGGTAACAAAATAAATGTTTTTATTACCAAAGCGAGCAGGTATGACTCAGACACATGGAGGATGCACGTTGAATAGTAAGAGTCATCTTGACATTACAGTTTCTCAGATTCAAAAGCACTTTAAGGATTTGCCAGGAAAAGCTACATCTGTATATAAAAAAATCCCATTAAATCAGTTTACTGGCAAAGACAAGGCATTGTAGGAGATAACAGCTGAAATTCAGGCTATTAAACCCCAGTGCACTTCCAGGTCACGTTTAGTAGGAAACATGAAAACAGAAGCTGGTAAGAATGGAAAGGGCCATAAACCAAGCAGCAAATACTTCATTTTTTGCCTAGAGTACTTCTACAGGGGGAGAAATAACACAGAAGTGAATTGCTCCTTCCTCCCCTCCATCAAGAATTTTATCGTGACAAGTCACAACCATATTTAAGAATTAAGAATTAAACAGACTGCAAATCAGAATTAATGTGGAATGATGGTATTCAAGGATTTACAAAAGTAAAAAAAAAATCTGCTCCTAAGAAAAATCAGCAAACAGACTGAAATAACTTCCTCTGAAGGCTCTTGAAAATGGGACCATGGAACAACTAAGGAAGGAACTGCCATTATGCTGTGGTCATTAACAAAGTCCCTAATTACATCAGTTGGCCCTTTAAAAGAAAAAAAAAATTAAACATTAAATATAAAGAAGTTCACAAAACAGTTTTTTTTACTAAAATTGACAACATGGTAACGTTAGGGAACTCCCTAACAGTCAAGATTCCAATTTCTTGAATACTTGGCAATATTTTTTTATTTCCAGGAGGAAATAAACAATAAAGAAGAGTTTATAAAGGCAACATGTCCTTGCTGTGTGATATAAGTTGGCAGGAGACCTAATTTAGCAACTTCCAGAGGAGCCCTCAAACCCAGTTTTCTATGACTTTATCCACTCTGATCTGTGACAACTAAAACTGAGTATATAAAATATGATGGCAAATATTGTTTTGACAAAGTTTATTACATACAGAGAGGCACAATTTGTGAGGCAACAAATCAGAGTGTATTTAGTTTAAAGATGCCACACTGCTTCCCCCTATCCTGAGACCAATCTTCTCCTTTCCCTTCAGCTTCCCATTTTCCTCAAATTATAGTGTTTCTTCAAATTTGTAATTTTCTGCCTCTTCAAAACAGAAGAGAACTCATTTCTCATGAGAGCTTATTATCACAGAGATCTCCTCTAAAGCAGTACCTTGGTACCCACTTGTGTTCTATAAATGCTAAGAAAAATTACATAACGTTATCTCATAATGGGAGAAAATTCTCTTTCAGGGAAGGAATGCTTTAAAATGCATGAATGGAGATAAAAGTAGACTGAATCAGAAAATGGACACAAGAGACTTGACTAGGAAACAGCTAATATTCTGATAAGAGGATGCACTGGAATTAAAATGTACTACAAAAAGCTGAATGAATATTTCAATTAAAAAAATGTAAAATAATTTAGTTTGAATTCTGCATTAACAGAGTACCATGACAGTGAGAAAGCTGCCATGACACAAATGCCCTCATTAACCAGGTGTTTAAGTCTAGGGAAAATAAGGAATAGGTTTGGTTTTCATATGTGAATTTTCTGCCTCAAGGTTGAAAATAAAGGCTCTGGGGCCACAGCATACTTATGATGTTAATAATGTCTACTTCAATGCTTATTATCCAATATCTGCAGAGATGCATTTGGGAAGATAATTTTGTGTTTGAAGCAGATTAAAATGTACTTAATTATCCCAGATTTGTTTTCCAACTCTAGCAACACCCTGTCCCTCCAACCTTGAGCTTGATAATATGTTGATAACAGCCTGAATTAATAAGTAGGTGATAGCTGACACCACTAATTAATGTATTACAACTGCAGTTGAACTAGAATGATGAAACATATTTAACTGCTTTCTTATTATAAGCCAGCAGGTACAATAAAGTTCCCCATTTAAAATTCTGCAATTTCATTACAGACCACAGAGCTATTTTAGTCAAATATCAATGGTTAAAACACCTTTTGTATTAATCTTTCGAATTTGTTATCCATTAGAATTGTCTTGGGTTTTTTCTAAACTCTTCCTATTGCATTCCAGCCTCCCAATTTACATGAACAGAGAGAAGCTGAGGTCAGCAGCCAGGTCTACTGGCTTTTAAGTGAGAAGACTAATAAATTGGGCAGCTTTGATAAAAAGCTTACTGATACAGAGAAAGCCAACACATCCTACACAAGATCACTCACACAGGCACAGTCCTCTTTGCCTTGTGCTATTTATATTAATTGAAAAATGGCTGGTGAAATTACCTCCTTCATTCTGGAACAGACATCCTAGAACAGAGCAAACTCAACTCAGCACAGAAAATCTGACTGAATCAATACAAAGCCAAGCAAAAAATATGGGGGGAGTAGGAAATCTCAAAGATTAACTTAAAACTCAAAGTGCAATAAAAATTCAAACCCTGAACTAAGATACACACAATTATGAAGACAAAGCCCCAGGTGTGGGATTATCACCCACACAAGTGTCACAGAGACAGAAAGAATATAGACAGATTTTTCCCTTCTCCTGACCTTCAGCTCACTAATCTGGAAAATCTTGCTATGAAACGTAAAGTGTTTTCATGAAAACATTAATTTGTCCCATTTAATTTGGTCTAAATCCTTTGAGAGGAAAGCAAACCCCATCTTTTCATTTCCAGTGTTATTTTCAGACAGCCATCTCAGGTTCCCATCTTGATTCACTTAAAGGGTCTCATGAAGGAAGAGTAACAGTGTAAAGTGAGAACTGAACAGGAGTCCACTGCCACCACTCATTCAAGTACTCAACTTCTTGCCACAGGCAGCACTATGTGTCATGAATTACACAGCATGTATCAGGAGCAATGCTAAAGAGCTAAATTCCTTAATTATTTTAAGCTTAACTTTTCCATGGAATATAATTTCTCTTTTACAGTTGAACCACCCAACAAAACCAAACCACAGGATAAAAGTCTATAACAAACCTTTTGGAGTACTGATAATTTACAATCACAGATTTTCTAAATTTATTTCCAACTATATTACTTTATCTTACTGTACTTTGTATAAATTGGAAAATGAAAAACAAAAATCAATTTCCAGTATATAGTTATAGATGTCAGGCAACGCTGCTTGTTCCATGCAACAGACTTTGACTATCAAACAATATTCTTAGGGGCTGCCAAAAAGTGATGTAAGAAAAAGTCAGCACAACCTGTCCTACACTTTGCTACTTCCTGTGTGTGCTACTTTTTATCTTGATTGTTTGCAAGTTGTTTCCTTTCCATCCCTGTTCTCCACATGCTCCTTTTTGCAGTCAATTAATAATTACAGCGGTACGGACAGACCCCTTGTAGCTTAATACCCCAGAGCAGATCAGTACCTGGATCTAATTTTCTGTAGAACAGAGGAAAGCAAACAGAGGCAGAACAAAACAAAAAAAACTGAAGTCCTGGCATTTAATTATTTACTTGTTCTCTGTGTGTGCTTCATATATATGTATGTATGGACAATGTCATTCCAAGTGAAAGACATAAGAACATGGAAAAAGATACCTCAACATCTTTGGCAGCCGTCCCACAAATGGTCCTGAAAGAAGTCAGCAGAAATAAACAATGACATACTCCAAGAGTTATGAGGCCTAGGGGGAAAAAAATCTTGAAAATTTCCAAAGAAAACGTGGATGCAGAAAACAGGAATTTCTAGGAGAAAACTGAAATTAAGCTTTCACACAGTATTTTCTCTGAGAGTGAACGCTGAAATAGTTTCTGGCATTTAGTAGTGTGTTATTCACACTGTCCCTCAGAAAGCCTTCTGTATTAATCTTCAAATGAGGCACAGATGAATCCAAGCTGGAAGAGACGCCGTCCAGTTCAACCCTTTCCCCGAGACAGACTTAACTACATTATGTCATTCCTGACATATTGTTCTTCATGACCACCAGTGGAGAAACCTAGCAATTTCTAAAAGCCAGCTATTCCAGTGTTTCACAAACTTTACACTTGCAGGTTCTCCCTCTGATCTAACCTGAAATTTTCCCTACTCCAGAAAGCCCCTCATTTCTTGTAGCACCCATCATGACACTGAACACACACGATGCCCTCTCTCTGCACAGTTCTTAAAATACCAGAGACCTACCACATCCTTTGCCATTTTTCTCTTCTTTAGACTAAACAACTGTGTTTCTTCTGATCCTTCCCCTCGAGTTATCTCTCTGAGATATTGGATCACCCTTCTCTGGACAATCTCCAATGATGCACACATGTTGCTCTTGGCGAATGATGCCCAAGTTTGGGCAAAAGTGCTCCAGCCGTGGAGAAGAAGGGCCCTTGACAGACCTAGCAGGCCCCACATTCTCACAAACTCATGTGATATTCACCTTTTTTGTAACAGCATGACATTGTTGACCTCATACCCAGTGCATGATGCACTGTAATCCCAGCTACTTTTCTAAAAGAATACTGTCTAAGGAGATGATCACCATCCTCAGCCTGTTAAATTTCTTCCTGCTTGAAGGAATTCAGCCAGGTATCTTCTATTTATCACTGCTGGCTTTAATTCTGCTTTTTTTCAGATTATGTCTCTAATTTGTTAAGATGATTTCCAGTATCACTACAGTCCCTTAATGCTGGCAGGCCCTCCTATCGTACCAGCACATTTAATCAGAACATTTTATGTTATCATCCCACTTCTTAATGGAAACACTGATCAGAATTAAACTCAGGACCAATGACTGCCAAGTCCCTTTACTCCAGAGCAGATAAAGTATCAAGTCATCTCTTGGTACTTAAGGCTGATATTCTGCAGCCTTCATATTTTGTTAACTACAGAACAGGGAATATATCTAATGGAGTGTCAGATATGCTTCTCAGTATCCCGTCAAGGCTCCAAGGCCCTTCCCTGCAGCTCAGAGCACAGCAGGTAACTTTGCAGTCATGCACCACTGTACTGGCCCCTTCCCAGAGCCACACACTGCTGGAACTGCAGGCTGGGCCAGGATGCACCCAGGAGGCAGAGAAAGCCAAGAACTCGGATCCTCAGAGTAAAGCATTTCTGTTTGCTTGAAGTCAGCTACACTACTTTCAACTCAAAGTACTTAGCCCATTTCTCTTTGCCAAAATAAGTCTTAGTTTGCTCAAACATTGTCATTTTTAATGCTGAACTAGGTATCACTACACAGGGATGCCTAGAGCCATATGCCTAACACATATAGCTATATATATACATATATATGTTTATAAATGTGTGACATTTCTGAATTAGATAAGAGATATAATTACTTACATTACAATAACTATATACTTATATTACAATAATTAGATTATGCTTACTGATTATACAACCTATTTTTGTCTGCTTTGGATGAGCAAATTCTCAGCATTCTATTTTATCCCAGGGGAAAAAAAGCATTTATTTCCCCAGGCTTTCAGCATTTCCCAACATCTTCCATCTTTGCATTCCATCTACAGTGCAAAGCTCATTCCTGACATCAGTGTAGGGCTTCCATGACTCAGAAAAGGAGTTCAGATTCTCACTGATCTGTAACCCCAGCTGTGCATCAGATTCTACAAAGAGAGAGCCCTACTCCTGAATGGATGAGGAACCTTCCTGTGGCCCAGATGGATTCCAATGCACATCATGGTCCCAGGCTAAAAGTCTGATGGTCAGCAGAAATACCAGCAAATACCACTACACTGCATAATGCCCACTACATCGAACTGGGGCAGCTACCCCACCACATGTTCATCTAAGCTTGTAGGGTTTCAGCTAGGTATCCCATGCTGCTCAAATTATTTCGTTTTTGAGGCATGCCTGTTACTTTCAAGAAGAAAACAACCACAAAAATTACTGTATCACACAAAACAAATCATCTGGAGACAATTTATGTCACTCACACCCAAGCCCAGCCACGACCAAAGGTTTAGTCCAGTTGTAGGACATGGGAGAGGCTGGGCAGTGTCCCAGCACTGCCCAAGGCAGAGCATACCCTGTCACCCAGGTCCCTGCTGCCATCCCAGCTGTGCAGCTGCTTCCCAGAGCTGCTCCCTCACCTCCCTGCACGGCCCCAGCACATCACACTGGCCCTCAGCCCACTGGCTCACGCCTTTCTTCTCCATTCCTGAGGCTCAGCTCAGCTGCAACCCCCCCGCCCCCACACCCAGAAATAAAGCCCAAAATAAAAGCTGTGGAAGCCAGCCCTAGCAGTGGCCTAAAAGCAGTAGTTTTGGATGGAGCAAATGAGGAAAGTGACAATACTGTGGGAAAGCAAGGAATGAAAGCAGCCAAAGCCTCACATACAGGGTGTGAGAAAGCAGACAGGGACTCAGAAGTGCTCAGGATGACAAGCTCACCAGCTGCCACACTGTGGTACGGGAAAACTAATTCTGCCTCTTCCTTTTAACATGTCACCTCCAGCCTCCTTCCCTGTGCTGGTTCACACACAGGACAGCTACCAAAAGAAGGGTCTCTTTACTAACACAGACCATGGAGGGCCTGCCTGGAGACCTGTGAAGAACTTGGATTGTTCAATATCTTCTCTGAAATTTAACTTCCACTTGGCAGCCTAAGTCAGTGCTCCTTCACGACTCTGATTTACACAAGTCCCTCTGGATTTGACTGATCCAACAGGTAACATTTGGAACATGTTCTAGTTCAAGGTGTCCATGCCCGTGGCAAGGGCTGGACTAAGTGACCCCTTAAAGGTCCCTTCCAACCTAAACTATTCTTCGATACTATGTTAAGTATTGGATGTGTATTGGGAGGCATGGAGCACCCAGGTGATCCTTCAGTGGATGAGAAAGTTTTTAGCCTGGAACTAACACTTTTAAGAACTCAAGAAATAACAGCACTTGTCCTGGATCAGAAGTGTCCAAATCCTGGCCTTTTAATTAAGATGCCTCTTCTAAGGAGGCATTAAAAGCAGTTATCAAAGCATTTCTCTTCAGCCAGAATGGAGACAGTATTCTCTGAACCTGCCTTGTGAATACTCTACTCAGCTTATTAACCCCTCACCAATTCCTCCCTGATTTCTCACTCATGAGAAACAGTTCTCTCCACAGCTCCTTTTTCCCTAAAGTAGAGCAACATAAAAAAGAAAAAAGGCTCTAAGGGCTTTAGACCAACAGACTAAGAAAATAAAGATGAAGTATAAGCAAATTCCTTTTTTCCTATAAAAGTTTCCAAAACCAAAGCAGGCAGATTTGCAGAACCATTTCTGCCTGGCAAGCCGCTGAAAAGAGCATGCCTACCTTTTACTGTATTTAAAGAAGGATCAAAATAGTTAAACTGAGTTACAGTTATTCTTAACTTGCACTCTTTTTCATGCTTAGACAATCTCTGCAGCCTCCAAGAGCCAGAGTAGCATCCTGGTTCCACTGGAACCCGGTCATCCCATTCCTGCAGCTGCTGCGTGAGTCATTCCTGTGCAGCATGACATTCCCTTTGTAACGCACTGCTTCCCAAACCAGCATCCTCAGAAAGCTGGCTGGCTACGCGCTGCTGGCAGAGCTCCTGGCCTCCAACTGCTGCCTGCCTTTAAAGACAACCAAGATGCACTGAACACCACCCTGGTACATGTATCCCTTAAAAGCTGCTGCTTTAGTTGCCGCAGGGCAACTCCATTCTTGTGAATGAGTGAGGAGGTGTCTCGAAATAGCTTCTGAGACATAGTCTGCACAAAAAAAACCCCCAAAAAACCAACAAAAAACCACAAAACCAAAACCAAAACAAAAACCTGTGTGGAATTCTTGCTTTAGATAATGTTTGCTCTCCATGCAAGTCTCCCTGGTCCAGCAAGTCTAGGAACTAGACTGAGACTGGGAATTATCTCCAGCTCTACCATATGGAGATGCAAGACACCAGGCCAGTTGCTTGTTTTATTTAACATGTGTTTCTTTTACCAGCAGTATTAACATGGCCCTGTTCCTGTTTATACTTCGGGAAAGGAGAAAATAAACTTTTTTCCTCTTATTTTGTTTTGCTCTTTTAAGAGTTCCCTGTTCCTGTCAAAGAGAGTTAAGCTAAACAGAAACAAGGCAGTTTTGTTCCAGAGTAAATGTGTCTGCACTTGGAGCTATTTGGAAATTGTTCCTACAGTTCAAATGCATAAACTCCCCCCCTTAATCCTCATTAACCTTCTGATGTAAGAAGGCCCTGAGGTTGGGTAATTATTTTGTTAACAGACCACAGTATAACACAACTTTAAGGCAAAGCACATGACACTCACCAAGTGCTTTCACCAGTTAGGTGAGGCACCTATTTTAGTGGCTTTAGGGGTAAAGTTTGTAATGGTCTGAAAAGTGACAAGAGCGATGCCACGGCTATGACGGTGCTGACAGAGCCTGAATTTCCTGTGCTCATCCGCACATGACACACTGGGAAACCACCTCATAAATTCAGGATAACCCTTGGAGAGAACTCACATCAAAAAGACAATGTCAGTGAGACCCGTGACCCAACTGCAATGAACACACAGAAGAAAACGTAAGGCTGGCATTTCCCTGAGACGACTCCTCCTCTGAGTCCCTTGGAAATCACAGAGCAAAGCTCGCTCGCTCCCCAGCAATAGCAACGTTACTTGACAACGAGCACGTCTGTTAGTGATGCTGTAAGCACGAATGTGCTCCAGCACTCCACGGGGCAGCTCGCAGTGCTGAACCCTCCTGCCTCGCTGGGTGACAGCTTTATTTCGCTATTTCAAATCTATCACAAGTCTGTTCCATTCAAAGGTTTTAAGGGAACCAGAGCGGCACCTTCTGCCCATGGGATAACCCAGAAGTGAAACGCTGAGGTTCACCCGTGCTCTTTTGCAACAGGGACAGCGTTTAGGCTGGAGAGGTGAATGATGAAGTAGTAGCAAACTTACTTTCCAGTGATCAATTGGCTTCTGGATGGCGTACACATGGGCTGGACATAGTAGTTTTCCAGCTTGACCCCTTCGGCAGCCAGCTTGTCCAGCGTGGGCGTCCGGATCTCGGACCCGTGGTACCCCACGTCCCTGAACCCCTGATCGTCGGCCAGGATGAAGATGATGTGCGGCTGTGAACGGGGGGCGCCGGCCGCGGGCTCCTCTCCCAGCAGGTTTCCCGGCGCCTCCCTGGCACCTCCCCGGCGGCTGCCCCAGGCCAGGTAGCCGCAGGTGAGGAGGCTGAGCAGGGACAGCCCGGCCAGCACCGCTGCCACCATTCTCCCCGCGCTGGGGCGGCGCGGCCAGCGGCGCCCACCGCGGGCCATCCACCGCGGCGGGAGGGCAGAAAAACAGTAACGAGAAGGAAATAAACCAACAAAAACCCAACAAAGCCAGGCGGCCTCGGGGCGGGCAGCGCCCGTCAGGGCTCCCGCCGGGTGGGGGACATGGCAGTCACCCCAACTCCGGCAACTTCAGCCGCTGGAGCCGGTGCCGGGCGGGTGGGCAGGGCCCGCCGGGGGTCACAGCACCCTCGGC